>OY720632.1:23729748-24134558 GCA_963169105.1 Ceriagrion tenellum
CCCAATCTCGCCTAATAAAGACGTTTTATTATTATTATTATTATTTCTTCTAGGTGGAGCTCGCAAATTTCTTGTTGTTCATCCGTGAACAGGGGGTCCTCCGTGGGGGAATATACTGTAGTGAGGACTTTTTGAACTCCTCCGCTTGCCCTTGAGGGTCGGCGATAGGGTCCCCGTCTTCGCCGATTAGGGTGTGTCTGCGGGGCGGGATTTGGCCTGTCATGGCTTTGAAGGCGTTCCAGAAGGCTGAGCCGTTCCGGTAGTCGAGCTTACGACATGCTTCTTGCCAGCATTTTTCTTTTTCTGCTTTTATTTCCCTGTGGATGATAGCATTAGCTCGGTTCCATTCCGCTTTGATCCAGGGGTCCTTCGTCTTAATCCATTGTCGGTACAACCAGCATTTGTTCTTTATTAGTCTTCTGACCCGGAATGGTAGCGGGGGCCTCGTCGGGTCGATGGTGATGTCGGGAATCGACTGAGCTGCCATACACACATACATACACACATACACACAGGAGCTGCACTGGCAAATGCTCCTTCGACCTCCTTGATGGCCTCATCCACATCATCCTCGCAGGTTAGGTCCCCCAAGGCGGGCATTGCCTCCGTGACATCTTTGTTGAACCGGTCCCAATCAACCTTACGGAAGTTAGGTCGTACAAAGGTATGTGGTGGGGGAAGAACGGGGGTGAGGTGGAAGGGGAAGGAAAAAGGTAGGTGTTCGGAGGTCAGGCAGTCATCCACCGATACGTCCCCCGCCATCGGAGCCAGGGTAGATGACAGGAGGGCGTGATCAGGGAAGGTGCCGCACCTGAAAAAGGTGGGGGAGGGAATGTCCAACCTAACAACCGGGTTGTCCAGAAGCTAGTCCTCAAGTATCTTTCCCTTTGGGGTGGTGATGTTATCCCGAAAGTGGGTATGCCTCGCGTTGAGGTCACCTATGAGGATGAAGGGGTGAGTTGCGTTGCGGAGGAAGTTTAGAAGCTTTACTGGGAGGGGGGCTGCCGGTCTGCTATAAACAGTGCAGACGTATATATTACGTCGGGCAACCTTAATGCGGACGAGAACCGCTTCATTGCCGTGACCCAGGCAGTCTTCGGGGATGGTTTCAAGTGTGGCCGGGACGTCTTTCCTGACAAGGACGGAGATGCCCCCCGACCTGGGGCCCTGTCTTGGGGTGCCGAACTCCTGAAAAAAAGGAAGGTTTAATAGTGAGTCTGGACGATGGTAAGTCTCCACCAGCCCTATGATGGCGACTTCCCTCGTCCGAATGTATTCTACGAGTAGGGGCCGTTTTCAGCCCATGGCACCATAAATGTTGCAGAAGGCAATCGAGGACTTAGCTGCCATTGGAAACACGGTGTGAGTAGAGGACTGGCAGGACGGTGTGGTTGGTGTAGAGGGGGGTCACCGACAGTCCGAAGACCTTCTCCGCCACGTTGTTTATGGTGGACGCCACTTGCTGCCTCGATGCCGGATGGAGGTTGACTAGAATGGCAGTGATGAATCGCAGGAGATCCGCCTTGTTCACCATCTCTTGCCCCTCTGCCGGTTCGCGTTCCCCCACCTGCAAGATAGCAGGGTCGAGGTGTACTGGGGCAGTGGTGGCGAGCGATGCTGAAAGCACCGGGCGCACTGGGCACCGTTTGTCCCCAGCTCGATGCTCGCCGCCGCAGTTCCGACACCGCAACGACTCTGCCGCGCAGTCGCCCGTCCGGTGACTGCCGGCGCAGCGACCGCAGCGCACAGGGTTGATACAGTTGTTGGCCTCGTGGCCATAGATGTGGCATCGAGAGCACCGCTTAGGTTTGGCGGGTGGGGGCTTAGAGGCTTCGCAGCGATAGATGCGGCCCCACAAGCGGAGACCCTCCGCGATGACACCGCTGACGTGGCCCACACTGTCCGTGATGACACGCTGGAGTGTTGTCAGCCGGTTGTTCCTGGCGCTGCGGACCCTCCATATTCCCTGGACTGGAATCCCCATGGCTAGCAGATGCTCCTTCATCTCGTCGACCTCGGTATGGTGGTCGACTCCCTTGATGACGAAGGAGAAGGTAGAGGGACGGGAATTAGTAGGGGGGTTAGTGATTTGGTGCCGGTCGCCTCGGACTTGGGGACAAGAAACCTCTATGGGCTCTCCTAGCAGCTCTGCGATTCGAGGTGGTCCCGCTTATATAGCCGCTGGAGGTGGGGGGACCGACTTACGTCGGTGGCTGCCCGGAGTCGACACCCTAGCTCCTGCTAGGACGGTCTCGACGGGCGATGAACGTAGATTCCAACGAAGTCTGTTGATTCCGAAGAGAAGCCCCGGCTACCCAAGGCACGCCCTCAAGTACGAGGAAGCGGCTGCTGACAAGCTGCGCCCCCTTTTGATGAGGCTGCCACGGGTCAAGTGGAAGAACGAATAGCCGGGATTTCGTATTGCGATAACCTGATAATCCCTTCAACTATGTCATCATATCTCATTAACAATGTGAAACACAATCCCTACAAAGAATGTATTTTCAAAGCACCTGACATATCTTGATCACTTAGATTCTATTGCTTAGCGATGTGGTATGCTAGGAATGAACGTATGAGTTGCCTATTCTTACACGGGTTTCCTTGCCATCGTTTGGAGGAAGAGATTGTCTGAATCTCGGGTCTCTCACTTTTTTTAAATGCAATACTATGTGTTGACTAATCGCAGAAAATGGAGAAACAGGACTGAGGATTTAACTTACTCCTCTCCCACTCCGCAGCAAGGCGTTGAAGGAGGACACCCTCCATCTTCCTTCCTCCGTGGAAATCAATGCGGGGGCGGGTTGCGCTTCGCAAAGTTATTTTTCATCCTCTGCAAAGGAGAATTCTAGCGAGGGCGTACATGACCGCCCTCATGTTCTGTAGAGATGTTCCCTTAAGAAGAAAGAAGTAGCGCGAACGGTTGATGATACCTCAATATTTTGCACCAATAACTGTTAGTATTCCATATACCATTGATACACGTTCCGAAGGTCGTTGGTGCCGACCATGATCAACACCCTACAGTTGTGAAGGGCGGTCTCCTGCGCAACCGCCCTTTGTAACCCAGCGATTGTTTGGCCCGACCTGGCTAGTCCGATTCTATTTGGGTTTCTTAAGGAAAATGTAAGTGAGAATAATCCCAACAGAGAATGTATTTTCCAAGGACCGGAATATATACCTTGAACACTGTTTCCATTGTTTATCAATGTGATATGCGAGGTATGAACGTACGAGTTGCATTTTCTCACACGGATTTCCTTGCCATCGTTAGGAGGAAGAGATTGTCTGAATCTCGGGTCTCTATTTTTTAAAATGCAATGTTATGTATTGACTTAAACGCAGAATATGGAGAAACAGGACTGTGAATTTAACTTCCTCCTCTCCTCGCAGCCAGGCGTTGAAGGAGGACACCCTCTTCCTTCCTTCCTCCGTGGAAATCAATGCGGGGGCGGTTTACATTTCACAAATAGTTATTTTGCATCCTCTGGATAGGAGAATTCTAACGAGGGCGTACATGACCGCCCTTATGTTCTGCAGAGATGTTCCCTTAGCGTGAACGGTTTATGATGACTCAATATTTTGCACCAGTAACTGTTTGTATTCCACATGCTATTGATACGTTCCGAAGGTCGTAGGTGCCGACCATGATCAACACCCTACAGTTGTGAAGGGCGGTCTCCTGCGCAACCGCCCTTCGCAACCCAGCGATTGTTTGGCCCGACCTGGCTAGTCAGATTCTATTTGGGTTTCTTAAGGGAAATGTAACAGTGAGAATAATGAAGTATACAATTCGTTAAAATAGCAACTGTAAAGCAAATGTTTAGAATGTAGCTCTTACTTTCGTGTAGCTAGTACCCCAGCCAGATGGCTAACCTCACTGTATTGAAATCACCAATGACTACACTAACGAACAATCTCGGTTCCATATGAAACATGACAACTGCATTACTTTGCTGTTAGCGATTATAGCTATCGCCAGAGTTAAATTAGAGTGATTTGTAGATGTGCTAGACGGTACGATTATGCATTATACTATTCAATGACCGTCTGCGTGGGTATGATTAATGCTAAGGGATCAGAGGGTTATCACTCGCCGTTATGTTACTAAGATGAATTTCACGTACCGTTAACGGTACCCATCGAAAGTTACAAGGAAACAAGCAGCGTATGACGGCAGGAAGTTGGCACACGTCATCAGTAGACAGTGAGGTCGGGGATATGACACACCATTGGAGATATATGAGGTCAAACTGGTCTCTTCCTAAAACGTTATTTAGCGGCTGAATCGGAGGACGAATGTTCATTTCACATTACAAGACATCAGATCATTCATATCGCTGGAAGTTTGAATTATTGTTATTTTTTTCTTTTCTTTACAAGATGCAATTAATATTATTTGCGGATATTACCCACGATAGGAGATATTAGAGGTGAAACTGGTTACTGTTCCTAAAACGTTATTCAGCAATCGATTTGGAGGACGAAGATTCATTTCACGTTTTCGGAAATATTTTAGAACATTCATAACGCTGAAAGTTTTAAAAATTGTTAGTATTTCCGTACTTTACAAGATGCCATTAATATAATTCGCGGATATTACCCCTGCGGGTAGGGGGTTGGAGAATACTCCCGCAGTGTCCCTGCTTGTCGTAAGAGGCGACTAAAAGGGCGGGGAGGTGAAACCCCGAAAACAAACCCAGAGCCAACAAGGGTTGAGCCCGGACAGTCTTGTGGGTCAACTGTCTGTGCGCGGCCACACCACCTGGCCTGCGATCCACCCGCATGTTTGCCGTGTGCGGAGACCCGTAAGGAGGAGAAGGGGAACCTGGAGGGTGAGGTCTGTGGTTCCCAGCCGGGGGTCGGATGCTCGGTATGGACCAGGGGCCAATACCCCTCTTCGGCCCCGGATTCTGTGTAAACGGGCGGCCGGGAGCTAGCCACTCCCGGTCAATCGGCTTCCGTGGCCCTATGCTTTACGGTGGCGAGTGCCAGGGAGGTGGGGGTCTGCGTAAGGCGGTCGGAGATGTACGGGTTTGGTGGGCCCGTGCATCGAAGATCCAACCCGAAACAGACAACCACCTCTAGGGTGCTATATCCCCTCGGGTAGCCCTGGCGACCGCACCGGTTTGCGGTGCGGCGTCCCGAATGTGTGGCTCCATGGTGGGTGGGGAGCTCGGGGGATGAATAAAGTTTAGGCTTGGCGGATGATATCCTTCCACCACCTAAAAGATCCCGCCCGGAAACGGGCGGGGTAGGTAATGTTCCCGGCGCTAGTATGCGCTATTTAGTGATGAGGTGCCAGAAGGAAGGGGAGAGCCTGAAGAAGGTCCCCTTCCTTATTCGAAAACTTTTATCTAGTTCAGTTCCTGGGGAACTAAAATCTGCTAAGAAACTTCGAGGCGGCACACTGCTCATCGAAACGGCAACGAGGGCTCAAAGCGATAAATTATTGCTTAAAGAAAAGTTAGGTGAAATACCTGTTAAAGTGGAGGTGCACCGCACCTTGAACACCTGTCGGGGAGTGATCAGTCACTACGACCTGTTGTATGTTGAGATCGACGAGATCAAGCGGGAGATGGCCTCTCAGGGGGTCACCGATGCTCGTCGACTCACGACAAAGCGCAACGGAGAAAGAGTCAACACGACGTCTGTTGTTCTCACGTTCACGCTTGATCAGCTCCCCGACAAGGTGTTTGTCGGATATGAATCGGTGCCAGTGCGGCCATTCATACCGGCACCCATGCGATGTTTCCAGTGCCAGCGATTCGGCCACATGGCCACACGGTGCGAGGGCAAGGCCACCTGTCCCCGCTGCGGCCTGGAGAAGCATGAGGGTGCGGAATGCACAGGTGACCCACTTTGTGTCAATTGCGAGGGTGCACATCCGGTGTACTCACGTGATTGCCCAAAGATGATCGAGGAGCGCAAAGTAATGGAGATTAAGACGGTAGAAAAAATCCCGTACTTCGAGGCAAGGAAAAAGTACAGAGCACAAGTTGCTCCTACTTTTTCCAAATCATTCGCACAAGTCGCTTCTCCTCGAACATCCAAGGTCACCATTTCCACACAGACGGAAGGAACTGTGAGCCCAACAACTGTAGCCTCTGCACAGAAATCGGCCACGCCGGCTAAGGCCACAAATCCGGCAAAAAATACAAAAACCACCGGTCCGGGTTCTCCTAGGAAGGACCCCACCAAATCCACCGCCGGGGCCACGCAAACAAAGCGTGGTAACACACCATCCCCCGGTCCATAAGGCAAGGAAAAAATACCTCCACAGGAAGCCATGGAGGAAGATTTCTGTATCTCAGATACAGAAATCGAAATAATTAGAAAAAAGGGAAGGAAGCAGCGCTGATCACTCCTTAGCTTAGCTTAGGACTTAAGCTGCTCCTTTTTTCTTGTTATTTTTAACTATTTTTTAGGTCTTTTATTTATTTATTTATTTATATATTTTCAAATTTTATGACCTCTATCTTACAGTGGAACTGTAATGGATTTTATAGGCATAAGGAGGAGCTGGGCATTTTAATCAGAGATATTAACCCTTCTGTTATATGTCTACAGGAGACGCATTTTAAGGTGAGGGACAGTGGAATTTTAAGGGGATACCAGGTCGAAAGGCTAGATGACCTTACTGGTCATAGAGCCCATGGCGGGGTGGCGATTGTCGTTCGGGAGGCCCTTTACACCTCTCGAGTACGGATTGACACCCCGTTTCAGGCTGTGGCCATAACCTTGTTTACCCCGCAAAATATAACGATATGCAACGTTTATATGCCGGAGGGTGCACCGGTAACTCGTTGCAACCTAGAGAGACTTGTCCAGCAGTTGCCTAGGCCATTCATATTATTGGGTGATTTTAACGCCCACGACCCCTTGTGGGGAAGCTCAAGAGGCCAAAACACAAGGGGGGGACAGATTTTAGCCAGTTTCATCCTCGATTTTAACCTTTTGCTACTTAACAACGGTGAGAAAACCCGTTTTAATGTTTTTAATGGAGAATTCTCCTGTATAGACTTAGCTATGGCAACGAGCAGTCTTTTTAACAAGTTTAATTTGACCGTGCACACAGATCTTTGTGGCAGTGATCACCATTTTTATAAATCCTGAAGGAAGTTTTAACACTGATTTTATCCGACCGGGCAATTGGATTGTCGGTAAAGCGGACTGGCAGAATTTTAGAGACGTTTTTAATTTTAAACACAATTGTTATTGTGATGCCACACACAATGTGGAGGTTTTAACAAGGTGCTTGATCGAAGCAGCGAATTGCAGCGTCCCTCGATCATCGGGTAATGTCCCACGGCCAGCGGTTCCTTGGTGGAACAAGGAGTGCGCCGAGGCAATTCGTCTTCGAAAACGTGCCCTTCATATTTTTAAAAAGTACCCAACCGCAACGAACCTTTCGTCCTTCCGTCGACTGCGAGCGAAAGCCCGACGAGTCGTGAAGGAGGCAAAAAGGGTCTCCTGGATGGAATTCGTCAATAGCATTAACCACAGGACACCACTTGCACAGGCGTGGAATAAGGTGAGATGCATCTCGGGCTCCCGCAGGGATTACGGCGTCTCTTGCTTGAAAATAAATGGCCAAATCGTGAGCTCCCCTCGCGACGTAGCCGAGGCCTTTGTCGAGTCACTAGCCAATATAAGCAGTGACAGGAGTTACTCGGAAGCGTTCTTGGCCATCAAGGAACGCTTCCAGAGAACTCCTATTTGCTTTGCTGAGACGTCCGTAATCGCGGAGTACAATGACCCGTTCTCGCTGTGGGAACTTCGGTCAGCCATCGCGGATTCCTAGGACACCTCTCCGGGACTGGACGGAATCCACAACGCCTTCCTTCGAAATCTTTCGGGGGAAGCGTTGATGGAGATCCTGAGCACCTTCAACCAGTTATGGTTCGAGGGCAGCTTCCCATCTTCCTGGAGGGAATCTGTGGTGGTTCCGATCCCTAAACAGGGAAAGGACAGAGCGGACCCGAGGAACTACAGGCCCATCTCCCTTACCAGCTGTCTGTGCAAGGTAATGGAAAGGATGGTAAATCGTCGGCTCGTTTGGTGGTTAGAGCGGCGCAACCTTCTGTCGAAGATCCAGTGTGGTTTCCGGAGAGGTCGTTCAACCATCGATCACCTCGTTCGGAGCGACAATTTCATCCAGGAGGCCTTTCTTCTGCGCCAGCACGTCATCGCGGTCTTCTTTGACCTGGAGAAGGCATATGACAGGGTCTGGCGTCAGAAGATTTTAATCACGTTGCATGGTTGGGGTTTTAGGGGAAATCTTCCCATTTTTATTAAAAGATTTTTATCGGACCGAGTTTTTAGAATCAGAGTAGGTAAACACCTTTCCGAACCCTATATGCAGGAAAATGGAGTGCCACAAGGATCAGTCCTTAGTGTGACATTGTTCGCTATTGCGATCAATGACGCTATCGACTGCATCACGGGACCTGTCATGGGCTCACTGTTTGTGGATGACCTGGCTATTCTCTGCCGGTCATCCAAACTAGTTACCGCGTCCAGACAGATACAACTCTGTCTTAATAAACTGGACGGCTGGTCCCCAAAGAACGGCTTCCGCTTCTCAGCGGAAAAGGCAAAATGCGTACATTTTCATCGTTGGAGGGGCAACCACATACCACCAGAGTTACGTCTCGGTGGTAGGGTTTTACCATACGCTGAATCGGTTCGTTTTCTCGGGATGGTGTTCGATTCCAAGCTTAATTGGAAGGAACACAGCCGAACTCTTAAAGAAAAATGTTTTAACGTTTTAAATATTTTACGTGTTTTATCGCACACTACATGGGGCGCCGACAGGACCACCATGCTTTCATTTTACAGGGCAATGGTGCGTTCCAAGTTGGACTATGGATGTTTCGTCTACTCCTCGGGCCGCACAAGCTACCTGAAACCGCTGGCAACGGTTCACAACGCGGGGCTACGTTTGGCGACCGGAGCGTTCAGGACGGCTCCCGTCCTAAGCGTATACTCGGATGCCGGAGAGCCCCCGCTGGATACCCGGAGGAACATCCTAATGGCTAACTACGTGGCAAAAATTTTATCTATGAGGACTCATCCGTGTTTCAATGTAATTTTTAATCCCAGGTTTTTAAAGATTTTTAACAGGCGGACAAGGGCCACCAGACCCCTGAGCGTCCGTTTTAAAAATTTTATGGAAGGAACAAATGTGAGACTTCCAGAAGTGTACGGCCATGGATATTCCGGTCACCCACCATGGCGAGTGCCCTTTCCGAAGTGTAGTTTTACCCTACGAACTGGCCAGAAAGGTTCCACGACCCCTATGGAGTACCAACAACTTTTTAGGGAAGAGCTGTGCCGCCACTCCGATTTCACTCCCGTGTTTACGGATGGTTCGAAATCCGAGTAGGCATGCGCATGCGCGGTGGTCTCGTCCCGCCATTGAGTCATCGGGGCGAAGCTAAGCCCGCTGTGCAGCATCTACTCGGCGGAGCTTTTCGCCATAAAGATGGCTCTTGGTGGTATTAGGGGCAATTGTGGCGCATACATGGTCTGTTGTGACTCTATGAGTGCGCTGCAGGCCATTTCCGGCTATTCCCCGATGCACCGACTTGTCCAGGAGATTCAGTGCCATCTTTTATCCCTTTCTATGAAGGGAATCGCTATCCGTTTTCTGTGGGTACCTGGACACGTGGGAATAGCCGGTAACGAGATGGCCGACTCGGCAGCAAAGAAGGCTCTTCAAGACGAACACATTTCGTCAGTGTTGCTACCGTACCAAGACTTGAAGGCTACGCTGAGAAACGTAGCCTTTGGACAGTGGAAGGAAACCTGGCATTCCCTGACACAGAATAAGTTGCGCACCATTAAGCCGGTAGTATCAGTGTGGCCCACATCAGTCGGGAGGACTCGCAGGGAAGAGGTCGCAATCACACGGTTGAGGATAGGGCACTGTGCCCTCACTCACTCTTACCTCTTCACCGAAGAGAAGATCCATCCCTACTGTGAGGATTGCGACTCTCCCATTACTGTGAGACACCTTCTGACGGTGTGTGATAGATACCGTGCTCTGCGCATCCGGCTGAACATCAGGGGAGACCTAGGACACGTCCTAGGAGACGATCCTGATTGTGTCAGTCGGATAATGTTATTTTTAAAAGAGTCTGGGCTTTTTAACTGTTTGTGACCAACGATTATGTGGTGTTTTATCTTACGCCCATTTTAATGAGAGCTGCGTCGCTTTTATCTAATTATTTATTTATATATTTAATTTTTCATTTAAAAAACACGACTTGGTGATGTTAGGTTGACGTGGTGCGAATGACCTCAGTCGTCGAAGCACCCTAATCACCCAAATACTACTACTACTACTCGCGGATATTACCGTAGTTTCTGGTAGATAACCCGCATGTTATCTATAAAAAAATTATAGAAAAATGACAAAAATTATGGTGCGCGATATCCAACAGAAAATCTTGAATCATCTTTCATTGAACTTGGAAACAAATGGCTAAACAGCTCACGTCATATATCGCGATTTTATTTCAACCAACATTGTAAATGTTAATGTAATCATATAATTACATTTCAAAACAGGAGTAATTACTATAAAAGATAACGGTATTGAAAAACATTCTTGTCAGCTTAATACTAAGGAAGAAAGCATAAAAAAGGAAAATGGCGTAGTTAAAGAAGTACATTAAAACGTGCAAACATAAATCTTAGTCGAAACCATTAAATTATTCTCCCGAATCACACTGGAACGAATCCATTGCTCGCAGTATTTCCACAGGAACATCAGCAACTTCGCTTTCTTCAGTAACTGCTAACTCTTCCATGAACTTCAAATGCTGCTTACATTAACCTACCTATATTTCTCCTCCAACTCCTAGACTGGTCCATGTAAAAGCTATATCATTTTATCCTTGAAGAATTGTATTGAATTTTACTCGTTCTAAAATGTAAGAAGGTAGAATTGATTCACTATTTGCCTGAAGCAGAAGTAAGAGACTTTTGCACCAGGAAGAAAACTCTGATCATTAATCTCGACAAATAAGCATTCAGTAGTTCCATACCCATGACAAATTTGGATTACTGGTCTGTGGGATTAAAAGAAGACAAACATACTGGGAGTTTAAGATACGTACCATTTAGGGTATATTGCAAGCGAAATAAGAGGCAATTATTCCTTTTAATGTATTCCTTATAATTTATTTTTTAATTGATTGATGATTTCCATCAACATCTCTTTTAACTCCCCCTGCTCCCCATTCCCCTTTCTCCTCCAAATACATCCTTCTCTCCTCCATCACCAATCTCCTCTGTTCCGTCTCCAGCCTCATCCTCTCGTTCCTTGCTCTCTCTTTGTTCACTTCCAGCTCCTCCATTATCTTCAGCCTCCTCTCCTCCTGCTCTATCTTTATCTTGTCGGTTTCAGCCAGCCTCTCTGCATCCAATGTTACTTTTTCCAATCCTGGTTGTTTTAAGAAAATAATTTTATTTGTATTGGACTCAAATTAAGTGATATGAGTATAAGTTTCTAAACAGCACAAGTAGCAAAGATTACACTTTCTGATTTGGAGTCTCTAGATGTTTTTACTTTTCCAAATTTAGGGGTATTTATTATTAGCATGTGTTGGTCTGTGGATGGGGATGAGATAGGGGATGGGATATGAGGGGTGGTGGAGGAAGTTGAAGGAATTGGTAGAGTTTGGTACCGACCTTACGCCTTCTTTGGACATTTCTCTCCCGTTAACGACCGCGTACCACTTGGATAAGGAAATTGGAATAGCAAAATGGCCTGGAACAGGGGGCAAGTAGAGAGGCTTATCTATTTGATTAGTGAGAGACCCTACTTGTTCGACCCCAAAAATATTCTGTACAAGAATAAGGGGAAGAGGGCAACCGGAATGCAGGAGGTTGCGGAGGAGATGTGTGCTGCAAGGTAGGAATAATGAACACTTGTTATGTGTAACCATGTCCTTATGTCGACATGGGTCTGGGCGATGCGAATAACGGTAATTAGGAGAAAGCAGAGTGGCAGTGGTTTTTGCTTCTTATTTATTAATTTTTCATTTCATTGCAGACCTAATACGACTGCAGAGGACTGCTAAAGAAAATGGTACTCCCTGAGAACCAATTATCAGGCGGAGAAGAGGAAGGTGACGATGTCAAAATAGAGTGGGGCTGGAGTTGACTCTGTTCGTACACAATTTAAGAACAATCGTTATTTGTCTTCATCCTTTCGTGTTTTATGAGTAGTGACCCATTACATCTAAGGAAATAATTTTTTTCAGATTTACGTGCCATCTCTCTTCTATTACGAGGAGATGGCCTTCATTGACGATTACACGTCGCCGAGGTCCAGTACTTCCTTCATAGAGGAAGAGGCGGAGGTATGTTCCCATTGTTTTTCATTTCTCTGTGTAGTAAGGAAACGAAAAATAAATATGGAAAAGTGTTGTTGACATCGCTCAAATGTTACTGAAGCGTCGACGTGACTTCATTGACGACGATATTCCCGTCGTAGATGCTGGGGAATTGGGGGAAGGTGAGGAAGTGTCCGCTATGGACATTGTTTTCGTGGAGGAGACTCGCCCCGCGAGTGCCCCTCCCATTATCCCCCAAAGTGCTACTAGTGCGGCAACGCCTGGGCCATCTGGTGTGGGGAAGAAGAAGGTGCCCACCCCCGGTGAGGCTACAGCACTTATAAATACTGCGACGAAGGCCCTTGGCAGCCTTTCCTCCCAGGTGGTTGTCGTGGAGGACACAGAGTCTTCGTTCGGGAAGCTAGTTGCGGGGAAATTGAGGGGTATTGCTGACAAGAAAAAAAATAATCAAATAATGTTTGATATTATGAATGTCTTTCACGACCACGATGGATAAAAAAGTTAGATTTTTTTTCTTGGTTTTTAATCCCATCAGAAAACACCTTTAATGTGAATGAAAATCGTCAAGGTGAATTGAAATAATTCTTGAACTCGTTCCTCACTTCAAGGGCGGAATTCAGTGGCCTGTTCCCTGCTTGTTGGGGTAACACCAACAAGGTACATTCGTCGGCATTTGTGACATAATTCTCGCCGTTTTTCTCACACAAGTATTTATGTAGCGCAATGGACGCCAATACCAATTTCTCCACTTTCTCTGGGCTCAAGTTTATCGTAGTAAGGAAAGCCCTAAACCTACTACTGAGGATGCCAAACGCATTCTCTATTACTCTCCTGGCCCTTGACAGGTTAATTGAATTGCCTCTTTTCCTCAGTCAGGTCCCTGCTTGAGTAGGATTCGAGTCTTCGTCGAGTCAGAGTCTTCGTTCAGTTCGGGAAGCTAGTTGCGGGGAAATTGAGGGGTATTGCTGACAAGAAAAAAAATAATCAAATAATGTTTGATATTATGAATGTCTTTCACGACCACGATGGATAAAAAAGGTTAGATTTTTTTTCTTGGTTTTTAATACCATCAGAAAACACCTTTAATGTGAATGAAAATCGTCAAGGTGAATTGAAATAATTCTTGAACTCGTTCCTCACTTCAAGGGCGGAATTCAGTGGCCTGTTCCCTGCTTGTTGGGGTAACACCAACAAGGTACATTCTTCGGCATTTGTGACATAATTCTCGCCGTTTTTCTCACACAAGTAATTATGTAGCGCAATGGACGCCAATACCAATTTCTCCACTTTCTCTGGGCTCAAGTTTATCGTAGTAAGGAAAGCCCTAAATCTACTGCTGAGGATGCCAAACGCATTCTCTATTACTCTCCTGGCCCTTGACAGTATTATTGAATTGCCTCTTTTCCTCAGTCAGGTCCCTGCTTGGGTAGGATTCGAGTTGTCAACGGGAACGTGAGTTCCGGGTGATTGCTGTAGATAGACTACTTTCACGGAACACTCCGCCGTCGCTTACTCTCCCGTTAACACCGACGTCAGCATAAAGGAACTTGTTATCCGCATCCACGACAGCGAGTAGCACTATCGAGTGACTCCCTTTATAATTGAAAAAATACGATCCAGCGATCCAGCTGTGGCCGGTGGACTGAAGGCTATGTGCTTTCCGTCCATTGCACCGATGCACATGGGGAAGTCCCACAAGGCCTCAAATCTTCGGGCAATACTCTCCCACTCCGTACTTGACCGTGGTACCTGTAGAATATATGCACAATTGAAAAAAAATTCCCACATCATTGATCAATACCGTGACAGGTTAAAGATCCATAATTAATTACCTTAACCCTAGAGTGGTGACGTCAATTTTTGGTTTATGAGTGGTGACGTCGGTCTCCTGGACCGATGTGGTCTCTTATGCTGTTTGGAAGATTAATTATTTCCTTGAATTAGCTTTAAATAACAAAATTGCATTGCTAATTATAAATATTTATTTCACATTTTCACCACAAACAATGTTTTTCAACTTTTATTCATTTGAATGTTAACAGGAAGAAATATTTGTACATTAGCATTTTTTCATTAGTACACCAAAAAATCCGATACAAGGTATTGATAATTAACAATAGGTTTCATTTACATTACATGCCAGAAATTAAAAAGATATCAATCATACATAATCAGGAATTTTTCAGAAATATCAATTTCAAAAGAAGGCTTCTGCATTTTTGGCATAAACACCTTACGCATAGCAAGGTTACGTGTTCAAGGCAGAGAAATGAGTTGCAAATTTTACAAGAGTATCGCGTTTTACGATTTCTCTTACTGTCACAATATTTACAGCGCCCAATCTGCCCTTCAGTAGGATTAGGAGGTAGTTCTGATGGCTTAATGGTCAGTAGTATTTATCCGTAAACGAGTGATTCGTGGTATGTTTTCCATAGATGCACGATTCCTAAGATGTTTTTCAATTAGGGAAAATGCAATTCCTTCAATAAATTTACGCCGTACAAGGCTTTTTTTCTTGTTGTTTATAGTGTATATTACTTGAGAGTTTATTGTTGATATATTTAATAATGAATAAAACACGACCATTTGCCAACGCCTTGTTGGTCTAGCGCAATTGTAGTTAGCGCACAACCTATTCACAACATCTACTCCACCTTTTGTGTTGTTATAGGTCAAAATGATCTCAGGTTTTTTAGTTATTGCATCCACTTGGTCATTGTCGTGAATGCTTGAAATCAAGAGAACATTTTTTCCTTTTCTTGGGACGAACGAAACTAATGTACAATTTTTCCTAAAACCAAACAGACATGATTTCACTTTACGTCCCTTTTTTTGAACGAATTCTGGTGGTAAGCCGCGCTTATTTTTTCTGATTGTGCCCACTGAAGTCAGCTGATAGATATTCAGCAGTCTCTCAAGAAGCTCAATGCTATTGAACCAGTTGTCCATGGTAACATTACGGTTAGTGTAATAAATTGGGATCACAAGAGTTCAACCACGGCAAGTGCTCTATTGTCCATTGAATACGGCCCTTCAGGTTGTTTTCCAACGTAAACCTCTAAGTTGGACGTGTAATGCATTTTAGCATCGCAGAGAGCAAATATTTTTATTCCATGTTTGGCGGGTTTATTTGGTATATACTGACGAAACCCACAGTGACCTCTAAATGCCTCCCAACTTCTCGTCTATGGTAACCTGGGCAGATAAGCAGAAATTATTTTTGCAGTTGTCAACAAACACATCAAATATCTCTCGCACGGGGGCAAGCGTATCAACTTTACGTCTTTCATCTCTAGTTTCTTTGTCATCAAAAGTTAGATGACGCAGCAGAAATCGGAAACGCTGAAGTGACATGACAAGACGAAATATTTCAATTGAATTGCCTTTGGTACTAAAGAGGTCTTCGGCATTTTGGTGATTACTTTTATTGATACCACAAAGTAAGTAGTGTAGGTCTAGTAGTTTTGTTCGGTTATTAGGTCTTGTTAGTAGGTCTTGAGTACGTGCTACGCCCGTAATTAGAAGAAACCTTTTCGATGACTTTATTGGTACAATCGGCTATCACATTTATTATTGTACTGTCAAAAAAACATCGCCATGATTCTATATAACTTTTTATTCCTTTCATTTTTCCTCTAGGCCCTGGTAATTGTGTAATTATATTTTTTGAACCTGTTGTTATGCTTTGTTTTGGTGCCTTCTTTCTCCATCTGGTGGTCCCACTCTCTACTCTACTTCGGACATACATTTAGAGGAAAATTGGACGCAACACATGGAACTGTAATGTACGGCAGAAGGTATAAAAATGCAAAAGTGAAATTGCTGCGTAGCGTACTTACCAAGTTAGATAAGTGCAGTCTGAGTTGTCGCAAGAGTTACAAAAGGAGATTCACAAAAAAACGTAGATGGGCCGATTATTTACCCTGTCGAGATAATGATAAAACTATAAGTAATTACATATAATGCCAATCATCTCGTTCAGTTATTATGAATCAGATAACTGTAAACCAAAAAAAATTTATATATATTGTAAAATTAATTATTTACGTGAAGATAATAAGCAATTTCAAATGAATGCATTCCAAAATTTATAACGTACCTGTTAGTGTCGTTGTGCACGGGTGTTTTTCCTGGACAGCGGCGTCGTTCCACAAGCAGGTCTAATAACTGCGTGCACACAGTGACTGACTCGTGGAAAAAGGATTCCTTGGCCTTATATAGGGTACATGTAACTTCCAAGACTTGAAATTGGAATCCAAAGCATGGTAAAAGCGGCATCATTGTAATCTATTCTCATGATACATCAATGTTACACTTTCGGTCTGTGAGACCGGGCGTCACCACTCCGGCAACAAAATAAAATTTCAGAACATGAGTGGTGACGCGCGGTCTCGCAGACCGAAAGTAGCAATAAGTAACAATTTACTATGACGAAGTGATTTTTTGGGTCATATATCGGAAGAGCAGCGTAAAATAGGAAGCTACTGAAAAGCATAAACTGCAACATTATATACTTCGCTTGAGACACCGATGAGATTTAATCTTCGGTCTGTGAGACCGGGCGTCACCACTCTAGGGTATAATTCTACCAATGGTACTGTGATGTATCCTCGTGGAATACATCAACGACCTGTCTCTCTCTCTTACGTCTCTCCATACCTACAAGAATTAATTTATTTGTATTTAGTAAACATACACGACGACAGGAAAAGTAATGATAATTTTTTAATCCTTTAGGAAATTTAATTCTTTAGGAGAAACGTTTGATGCTAGGGGACAAACCTTTTCTCAGGAGAGATAGCCTCTCTCATCACCGTGTCCTGCCTCGCAATGTCATGTCTGACCATATCCTGAATTTCGTGGAACTGCTCCTCTGTCATTCTCATGAAATTGCGGAAGGCATCCCGGTCTTCAACCGCAAGCTCCTCGTGCACCATGTTCAAAAGGCCTCGACCTCCTCCTGCGAATCCAGGGCCTTGCCCAAGTCGAACGTCTCCTCCTTTCAGGCCTTGCTAGTAGTGCAGCGGCCCCAATGATTATGGATACCACTGCTACAGCCGCGGTTAATGTCCTCGCTTGGCCCGGATCCATAATATCGACAGTCACGGTCAAATTTCTTGGATGTAGTGCACAGTATTCCACTGTTCTTAATGAATTCAAAATCCAAAGGTAGTCCAGACGGTGCAAAGGTCAAGCAAAAAGGGAGAAAAACACCCCCAGGAGGAATGAGAAATTGATTTCGAAGGGGTAGTCCAGGCGGTGCACAAGTCAAAAAGAAAGGGAGAACATCATCCAAAGTAGAAAAGAAAAATGAATTCCAAAGGGGTACTCCAGGCGGTACAAAAGTCGAGCAAAATATCAGAGTATTACGACCACAAACCAAAGCGCACGAGTCAATAACAGCTGAATACGTCGTTTCCCTTATCTGCCACAAGATGTCCCAATCGGAGGAAAGCCTTAAAAAAAATGAAATTTGGAATTAGGGATTCACATCGTCTGCATCCTTGGTCATTGTCGTGAATGCTTGAAATCAAGAGAACATTTTTTCCTTTTCTTGGGACGAACGAAACTAATATACAATTTTTCCTAAAACCAAACAGACATGATTTCACTTTACGTCCCTTTTTTTTGAACGAATTCTGGTGGTAAGCCGCGCTTATTTTTTCTGATTGTGCCCACTGAAGTCAGCTGATAGCTATTCAGCAGTCTCTCAAGAAGCTCAATGCTAGTGAACCAGTTGTCCATGGTAACATTACGGTTAGTGTAATAAATTGGCTTACACAAGAGTTCAACCACGGCAAGTGCTCTATTGTCCATTGAATACGACAATTTTTATAATATATATAAATATTATAAAATAAAAGGCTACACCTATTTTAATGAAATTATCTCATTATTTGTAGATTAATTACGTTTATATTTAGCCAAGAATGAAATGTTTTTAACTATAAATTTTGACATGCAGGTGATTCAGGTTACCCTCACCAGCCCTGGCTTCAGACCCCCATTTTGAATGCAGGTGAAGGAACCCCTGAAGCAGTTTACACAGCAGCTCATGTGCGGGCAAGAAATGCTGTGGAAAGGTGTATCGGAGTGTTAAAATCACGATTCCGATGCCTGTTAAGGCACAGAGCATTAGAATATGCTCCTGGCAAAGCAGGCCTAATAATTAATGCCTGCTGTGTCCTACACAACGTGTGTAAGGGGTGGTATGCCCATGCCTGAGGAACCTCCACATTGGGATGAGGTGCAGAACCCTGAACTTCCACCCCCTCTAAATAACCCAACGGCAGTTTTACAGGAGGCTAGGGTTGTGAGGGAGTCCATAATCAATCGCTTAATGCAAAGATAGGTAAGTTAAAATGGGATTTTTCATTAATTAGATTCATTTTGCATTTATTTGCTAATACTGTGATGTATAAAGGTCACTTACTCGGCAAATTTCCTCATGGTATCACGATATACCATGGAATTCTCTTCATATACTTGAGAAATCTTTTTGATTGCTGCAGCTTGCACCTCTGCAGCTTGAGCCACCCGCTCTTCATACACATCCTCTCTATCTGTTAAGGTGGGAAAGCCTTATTATAGTATGCACAATGACAAATATTCACTTAATTTATACCAAAAGATAAGTCACCAGAGGGTAATAACTTGAGAAGAAATAACATTTTGAGTATACTTACATGGGGCAGCAAGCCTCTTCCTCTTTTTGGTAGAGGTTTGTGCGGTCGATGGGGGTGGATCTCCCACAACTTCAGCTGCAGGGACAGAGGAGGTTTGTGGTGACTGTGAGGAGCAGGTTGCAGGAGATAAAAGGGATGCAGTGGGAAGAGGGCAGGTTAGAGGGGAAAGAGTTGCAGAATTTAACAATTCAACAAAAAACTCTGCTCCCACGGAAGTGGAAGGATCAAGGAATGGGGTAGGGTTAAGGGAAGGGCCTGGATTATCAGGGGGATTAGAGTGAAAGGAAGGGGTGGGTTCAGGGGAAGGGACAGGGTCAAGGGAAGGTTGACCAAGCCTTCGTTGTTTGCGGCACTAAATATGAGAAAGAGAATAAGGTTATCAGTTGAAGTATTCCACACTTCATTGGCAGAAGAACTTAGTCATGGGCATTTATACAAGAATTGCATATCACCTTTTATGCCTTAAAATGTCAGTGGTATTGTTAGGGATGGCTGGTAATAATTAAAGATGTGCATTTTCCCTACTACGTTTAACTTTCATTTTCTTAATGTCAAATGAATGCAATGCCTTTAATAAAATGCCTCAATGCCAATGCAATATAGACCTGAATCATCAATATTCCTGCAAACCTTAAGTAAGATGCCTTAATTATAATTAAGAATCCTTATGAAATTATAGAAATGTGACTGTTCTCTATTTCATCCCGGAGAAAGTGGTAAAAAAGTTGAGGACTGTAATAAAAAATTGTTCGATGGCAATTATGGCTAATTGTGATTCCTTTTCTCTTTCAGATTCTGCAGAAAACATTGCTGGATGATGGTTATCCTTATTTTAATATGTATTTTTTTGTTTTCATATATTCCCAGAGGGAAACTCATGATGTCATGGATCAATGTTTTTCTGCATGTTTATTTTATTTATAGGACAGTCACCAGATAGTATTTTGATTTTAAATATTTATGTTTTCTGAGATGTATCCTTATTTTCCTCCTCTGCGGATAGCTCTGACTTATGGGAAGGTTCAGCTCCTCCACCAGTTACATGGCGATAAGCCCTGAGGCGCCCTGCCTTCTTCTTGACGTAGCCACGCCAATCCTGCCAAACCTATGAAGAACAAACATTTTAACTCTTCCTTTATGACTTTCAATTTTATTTAAAAATATACATTCTTTTGATTACCTTAGCCCATTTCTCGGGAGTTTTATGAGCCCCAGAAGAACTAGAGTTAAGACGGTCAGCCAACTCGTTCCACTGGCGCTGCTTCGTAGCAGCAGCCAGTGGACCAATGAATTTGTTAGTGGCCAAACCAGGGTGCCCTAGCATAAAATTCACCATCTCCTCCTTTTGTTGGTATGACACCCTGGTATGGCCACCGATATCCATATTTTTTTGGTCTTTATCTAGAACAGAGAAAGGTATATACATTGAAATAGATCTGATGCTTAAAATTTGTATTGTGAAATTAAATACCTATTCCTGTACATTATAACTAATGTTATTATTTTACTCGGGGAAATAAGTTTTTATCCTAATAACCCTATTAAAATAAGAGGAAAACTCCTATGATGAATTTTTAATAGTCTACTATGGAATAGTATTTCTCGAAATTCACCTTCGACACCTATTAATCCAACAATACTGAGATTAAAAATAAGAAAAACCGTATTAAAAAGTATCCCACTATAGATAAATAACTTAGAAAAAATATTAATTACAATTATTATGCACATAATAGGTACTTTCATTAGGTACAGCCGGTTTAGATTGGTGAACTTCTACAAGAAAATTTTGAACCCAACAGTTCTGCTACCCATTTTAGTAGCTAATTAAATCCTTCGCTTTATTACATTGATAATTATGAGATTAAATTTTCAAAACTAAAGTACATGCAGTTACAAATGTTTTTTGGTGAACCACAATGTGGTCTATTGAATTGGTGGTGCCAAAGGTTGACAACTTCTCACTTGTGCGATTTTGATGCATTAAAGTAAATTCATCGTTTTTATCATGTCATTAAATCCATTAACCACTAAGAGTTTTACAAAATATAAATATTAAAAAATTCAGACGATACTTTTCAGGTAGTTGTCCACCATTTACAAATTATGAACTTAATAAAACCAATTCACTCACCTGCTGATTGACGCTGCATTTTCAGTCTGCTTGAAAAACAACATCCTCCCGAATTTCTCTCATTGGCTCTGAGGCATTGCGTCATACTATTCGTGACGTCTTGGAGGTGAACTTCGGCAGTTTTCGGATCTCTTCCCCTCCATGGAGGGGAGGCCGCGAACACGAGTTCGTGGCCGCGTAAATACTTCACGTAATGCTTAGTGGATAGCACTTAGCTGGTTTTCGCGGCTCAACCGCGAAAACGAACTTTTCGTGTCCGCGCCCGCGTAAACCTTTAGCGAATAGGGCTGCTGGTCCCACAGTTGGATTTTGCATACGTCATGTCGTTTGTGGAGCGGGGACGCAATCAGAAGTTGCGTTTTTGCAGCGTTAGGTCTCATCCTCCACATCTGGAACCAAGTCTACCTTGTCCACCATAAATTGAAGTTTCTTCGTCGCCTCTGCCGGGTTCCTTCCTGTGCACCAAAGGGCGGTATCGTCGGCGTATTGGCATAGTCACTGGTTTGGTCCTGGTGTCTACCGGCATGTCCTAACAGTATAGTGTGAACAGGAGGGGGGAGAGTACGGTCCCTTGTGGGACCCCAACCTTAAGGGGGAAGGGTGCTGAGAACTGTTTACCGACTCTTACCCTGGCGTCCCTGTTACGCAGGAAGCTGTTGAGAATCCAGAGTAGATTTCGTGTTACTCCTGGGATGAGGGACAGGTTGAATATCAGCCCTTCGTGCCATACACTGTCGAATGCCCTTTCGATGTCCAGAAACAGTGCTGCCGCATATGTTTCTGTTAATAGCCTCCATTGCAGTGCTAGTTAATAGAGCTAGAGGGTCTGTAGTGCAGCGATGTGATCGGAAACCATATTGGCGTTGGGGCAGGACACCACTGGCCTCGAACATTGTCGTCATTCTTCTTGCGATGAGCCTCGAACCATTTCCCTAGCGTGCTGGTGAGGCTTATCTGTCTATAATTCTCGGTCTTGCTCTTGTCTTTGCCGGGTTTAGGTAGCATAACCATAGTAGTCCTTTTCCATGACTTGGGGTAGTAGCCCAGGGCAAGCAGTGCATTGAAAATCTGTATAAGTAGTGGCCAGGAGTACAGTGATTTTCTCAGGTACAGTGCTCTTATGTTATCTTCACCAGGTGCGGAGTTTTTGTACGGGACAGCGTCCCACATGTCCTCGTCGGTGATGGGGTTGAGGATTCCCTCTTCGCCTTGATAATTATCATAGAGTATGGCGATTTCCTGATGTCTGAGGTCCTTCGGGATGAGGTCTTCTTCTATTTCTTCCAGGTGAAGGTCGCAAATTTCTTGTTGGTCATCCAAGAACAGAGGGTCCTCCATGGGGGAGTAAACGGAAGTTAGGACCCTTTCGGATTCTTCCGCTTGCCCTTGAGGGTCGGCGATAGGGTCTCCGTCTTTGTCGATTGGGTTGTGTCTGCGGGGCGGAATTTGGCCTGTCCTGGCTTTAAAAGTATTCCAGAAAGCTGTGCCGTTCCGGTAGTCTAGCTTGCGGTACGCTTCTTCCCGGCATTTTTCTCTTTCCTCCTTTATTCCCCTGTGGATGATGGCATTTGCCCGGTTCCATTCTGCTTTGATCCAGGGGTCTTTGGTCCTTATCCATTGTCGGTACAGCCAGCGTTTGTTTTTGATGAGCCTTCTGACCCGTAATGGTAGCGGCGGCCTCGTCGGGTCGATGGTGATGTTGGGTATCAACTGAGCTGCATTGACAAATGCTCCTTCGATGTGCTCAATGGCCGTATCCACCTCGTCCTCACCGGTAAGGTCTCCCAAGGCGGGCATGTTTTTCCTGACATCATCATTGAACTGGTCCCAATCAACCTTACGGTAGTTAGGTTGATTGGGTCCGAGCGACAAGCCAGTCACTCGACGCGCTAGTGCGCGGAGCTTGTGGCCGGTGAGTGGGAGGATGAAGGGAGGATAGGAGAAGGTCGCGGAGGTTGTGGGGGAAGTGAGGAGGAATAGGAGAGGTGAGGTGTTTGACGGGAGTCAGAGGGAGGATCAGGAATTGGCTGTTAGGTTTCCAGCAATTCCCGCCGGGTATTCTAGACGGGAGGATATGGGGGTTTGAGGGATAGTCGTTGAGTACTACGACGACGACCAGTCGGGCTGGCGCACAATCAAGCTCTCAAAACATCGGATGATGGACCTAAAAAGGTCCATCATCCGATGACCGTGACGAGTGCCGTGTTTCCCCCCTGACGGGGGGGAACCGGTTGAGTTGTGTTGTCCCCTCTTCCCTTGGGTATCTATTGGACCGTCCGCCCGCAGACAAACGGAATCGCCCTTGCTGCCCCGCGACTGAGCACGAGGAACTACGTTACCCTCGCGTCGCTAATGTTTGTGTGGGGAGGGAACCTTGGCCGTCAACGAGTGCGTCGACGTGCAATGCCTAAGGTATTGGAGGCTCTCAGTCAGGCCAACGAGTGCGTCGGGGGCGACCGAGAGGGTTTTTAGTGGTGTAGTAGACGAAGAGCAAGGACCGGACCCTTGCAGTCTACTTCCTTGATGCTCCTCGAGTCGTACTTCCCCGGCTGGGGAGACTCCTACGGCCAATAGAGTGCTCGGCACCGGATACCTAACCACCAAGGTGGCCGGTCCGAATGCGGGGTTTCTATTGCCGGCCTAGGTGAGAGAAAGATCCGCCGGAGGCGGGATGGCCGACGAGCGTCGGCGTGGGCCCGGAGTCGGCACTCACAAGCTCCTGCTTGGGCGGTCTCGACGGGCGGCGAGTCGTGCTTCCCCGGCTGGGGCGACCCCTTCGGCCAATAGGGTGCTCAACACCGTATACCGATCCACCAAGGTGGCCGGTCCGAGTGGAGAGTTCCTATTGCCGGCCTACAGAAGGAAATCCGCCGGTGGCGGGATGGCCGACGAGCGTCGGCGTGGGCCCGGAGTCAGCATTCAAGCTCCTGCTTGGGCGGTCTCGACGGGCAGCAGCGGTGAATCTACGAGGTTTCCCAGGTACAGCTTCCTCGCAGGTCCTCGGTTCTCCGGTGGTTTCTTAGCTTTCAAAAAAGCTCAAAGCAACCTCGATCCACTTCCTCCTCTTCTGTCAGAGCCAAACCGCAGAGCTCGTATATTTAAGGAAAGTCCTAAAATTAATTTTCACCGTGCCCGTCGATGTGAGATAAGGCGTTAAGAAATAAAGTTACCGATTCATATCGACCCATTAGTACAGGTCGTACACCTCTTTGACATCACATTAGATAACTTGGGATGAGGAAAGGTCGTACACCTCTATGACATCACATTATATGGCGCGAGATAAGGAAACTCTAAATAACAAGTCGTAATGTTCAAGTTGCTTCGGAGGCGATACGAAAATGCGAGTTTGGTCACCATTCTCCGGGTGTGTCAATAGCACGAGGTGTTTGACCCCTCAAACACACCTATCCCACAGTTTGCAAGATTCAGCTAGGCGTTGGTACTTCTTATAAGAAGACCCGACAGTAAAGGCCCTAGTTTCACGCCAAACTTCGTTCGATATCCTTCTGTTTGTGCTTCCCGAGTGACAAGTCAGCGATTTCGTCTGAGAGTGAGTGCAGAGACCGTGCCCACGAGACACACGTTCCTGAGAGGAAGAAAGCAGAGTTTTCTGACGTCTTTTTCAACGTCTTCTGTGAACTTCATCCGAGCTCCAGCCATCTGACATCCCACGAGGAGGTTCCAACGTCGCATCTGGAGCTGTGGAGATCAACCCCTGAGGATCCATCCGGCTCGACGCGAGATAAGTTTCACTCTATTCGTACTCTCGCTCGCGAAAGCGGTAAAAATTCACACTATCTTACTGCGTTGAAATATGGTCGTTTTTACAAATATAGAATGTCCAAAATGGATAAAATTTTAGCATAAGTTCCAGCCAGTGAAATTATTCGCGCCCACCGCTCGGGCGTTTATGACAACGGCTCCCTGTTAAAAGCCGCTTTGGACGGATTAGTTCATCGAATGACGGTGGTTGGCGAAGATGTTGAAATCAGCGATCTCACAAAATTGATTCAGGACGTTAAGAGAGCGGAGCGCTTCAACCTCCCATTCTCCGACGCCAACAAGTACCAATTCGGTTGATACTAGCTTCATGAGAATGATAGAAGGCAACAATGTAGTCTTATTCTCCCCTTCCGGTGCCTGTGGATAATGTATCAATGCCCAAATTAGAGGGTGTGAACACGTCAGAGCAACAACTACTCAATTTAGATTCCGGTGATAATTATACGCCTGGATTCGAAGGAAGAGTTTTGCCGCAGTCTCAGTTTCTCTCGTCCCCATGGAACATAAATTTTGGGCAAGAGCAGATGATTTTCTCGAGGCACGATGCTGCTACAGGAGAAGAGGGATAGGGCGCGGAAATCGAAATTTTGGAGCCATTAAACTGTTTGCAAATGCTTGAGAACATGGAATCCTTTTTGCCCCGAGGGGAAACAGGCTGGCCGATTTGAGATTGTGAGCAGTGCGGGGAGAGACAGTCTTCTAGGATTCAGGCCCCGTGCACTCATTTGTGAAATCTCTCGTGAGTCTCCGACGGGATGGGTTCACGGAGATAATATGCATCGCCATAACGCTAAGAGTTATGACTGCCATTTTGTTCTGAAAGTGATATTGGAGAAAATGAAGTGGGCGCCAAAACTTATTGGGGCAAAGCTCATGTGCGTTGAATTCGACGGGTTAAAGTTTATTGAATCGTTGAACTTTTTACCGATGCCTCTCGCTAAGTTACCCTCAGCACTTGGACTTGCAAGCACTCTCTCCAAAGGATATTTTCCGCATTTTTTCAATGTCAAAGAAAACTCCAACTACGTGGGTCGTACTCCGGCTGAAGAGAGTTACGGCGTGTCAGAAATGGCCTCGAACGATGCTGAGAAATTTAGAAAATGGCACGCAGAGCTGAGTGGAGAAAATAACGTCTTGAAATGAAATCCAAAAATACTGCATCCAAGATGTGACAATATTGAGACTCGCATGTCTAAAGTTAAGAGAAGAATTTCTTGCTTTAACCAGTGTCGATCCATTCAGGGAGTCTCACAATTGCGAGTGCATGCATGAGGGTCTTTCGGAAAAAATACTTTAAGGAGGATGATTCCCATCGTGCTGTTATCGCTGGGCCGGCATGCAGTCCAAGAAAGCGATCGATTGGTTGCTTACGGAGGAGAGAAGGATCGGAGAAAAGATACACCACGCGGCTAATGGGCGCAAAGTAAGAATTCTGAGCAAGAAATTGGATGGCTATTTAAAAACCATTGGGGAGGAAACCGTGTTTGAATTTTACGAGTGCTTTTTCCACGGCTGCCCTAAATGTTTCCCCCAAAGGCATTTACCAATTTCAAACTCGGAACGAAACAATGCAAACACGATTTGAGAGCACTGAGAACAGGCGAAATTTGCTTCTAGCTGGCGGGTACAAGTTAATTGAAAAATAGGATTGCAAGGAGAGGACTTGAATGAGACACGGCCCTATCCGCTTACGTAAGACAGCACTCCGTGCGAAAGGAAAAACCTCTCGACCTCCGGGACGCTTTCTATGGAGGAAGGACGAATGCTCTGCGACTGGACAAAGCTCGTGTGCCCCCCTCTGGATAAGGATAAGCTGGAGGGAATAGTGAAATGCGACGTTCTCCCTCCTTCCGACCTCTATCTGCCGGTTCACCCGATGAAGGGAAGTGGGAAACTTCTTTTTCCTCTGTGTAAATCGTGTGCTCTCGAGGAAAATCAAGAAGAATGCAATCACGACGAGGAAGAACGAATATTCACCGGAACATGGGTTACTGTCGAGTTTAAGAAAGCCGTATCTCTTGGCTACTCAATTAAAAAAATCCATGAAGCATGGCATTATAAAGTGACTCAGTATTCCAAGGATAGTGGACAGGGCGGTCTCTTTACAGGATATATGAATGCTTTCCCGAAACTGAAACAAGAAGCCAGCGGCTGGCCTACGTGGTGTTCCACAGATGAGGACAAAAATACTTACTTGACATTATTTAAGGATCGAGGAGTGGAGTTTGATAGGAATTCCTTCAGCCACAAACCCAGGCAAGAGATCCTTGGCAGTTAATGCTCAATCCATCTCTTTTATGCCATAGTGGAATCGTTTACCTTGATTTCACTAACAGCTCCCAAATTTTCAGGAAAGTTGTCAAGGTGGGTATGGGGGAAATGCCAATTTAGACTTATCAGACAACCTTAAGCAGGAATTGCTTTTAGCATTCGTCCGACGATCAATTTGTAATCAGGATATCTGTCAATGCACACAACAACAACGGTAAAACTTAAATTCATTTGAAATTTTTCTATGATCCAAATGTTTTTGTTAACCGCTTCCCTGACGTTTTTTTTCCATGAGTTCCACCAAAAAAATTTTTTTTATTAAATTTTTTACACATTTGCGATGCATGAAAAAAGGACTCGTGAAAATTTTTGCTCAAAAATATATATTTACTTCGTTATTTTACTCTTTAAAATATCCTTAATACTATATTTTTGGACATCAACTTTATTGCCTATTCTTTAAATATGAAATCAAAACAATTTTAAACTATTTAATTTAGAAAATTCATAAATTATAAATATAAAATTACCATCCAAACACTTATAGAATCACTTCCTAGTTCATTCAGATGTTTTTAGTGGTGTAATATAAGCGGAAGCAAGGGGCCACACATGAGGACACTTCACACTGAGGGCAAAAGTATCTTTTTTCCCGGCGCACTTTTTCCCCCTTGCGTCGCGCTTACTACGACACATGACGCACTGCCTGGTTGGGTTGGCATTCTCACTCGGGGGGGATTGGGTCTGGAAAGTTCCTCTCGGTTAGTCGGCGAGGGTGGGGCTGTGCGGGTGGCCTACCCGCCCTTGGGGAGACTAAGTCGGGATGCTCCGTCTCAATTAATTGTTCTATGAGCTCGAGACCATACTCCAAGTGCACTTTGGGACCACCAGCCTTTCGGTAGAGCACGAGTTTCCAATCGGCTTATTCCAAAAGGTGGAAAAATATTTTTTTTGTAATATTTATTACCTCTTTTTCGGGGAATAGGGTAATCGGCCAGATGATGGTCCACACGGTCAATACTTAATTTTCACATAATCAATTACAACCTTCGGCTTTACTCAATTTTGCCCCTTTTTTCCACACGATCCATTATATTGTTGTGGACTGTTGATAAAAAGGTCACCTCCTTTTTATCATTCCACAGAAGCACCATGACTTTGCCTTTGGAGGAAGCAATCACCTCTCCCTTCAATTTTCTGTGTGAAAGTTTTCGGTATTCCTCTTCGAGTTTTTCTCACTGTACCGTACGTTCGGTTGCCCAAGGGACCAGCAAAGTAGCCAATTCAGGAGAACTATAAAAATTGTCCGTTGTCAAACAGTAGCCTTTGTCTAGTAATGGCCCTATCAATGCCATCACTGCTTGTGATGGCATAGGCATTAGGTCGAACTCTTGGTCCAATACGGTTCCTCTTCCCGTGTAAATGATACTCGACCACACGTAATCACTTATTGATTCGAACAAAATAAACATATTTATGCCAAACCTAACCCTTTTTAGTGGCATACATTGTCGCCAACCCAACCTTCCCTTGTATAAAAATAAATTTTCATTTATGGTGACATCTCTCAGGTGTGTACAATGCCTTGAACTTTTCCTCTAATTTTCGGTATATCGGCCATATTTTGTTGGGTTTTGGCCAACGGCCGTTGCCAATGTCAATGGCCGTTTTCTCTCATGTTTTTCTTTTTTCTTGTTTTCTCCGACATCTTCGTTAAACTGGTCCCAGTCAACCTTTCGGAAGTTAGGTCGCACAAAGGTGTGTGGCGGGGGGGGGGGACGGGGGGGAGGTGGAAGGGAAAGGAAAAAGGTAAGTGGTCTGAGGTTAGGCAGTCATCCACTGATACGTGCCATGCCATCGGAGCCAGGGTCGATGACAGGAGGGCGTGATCAGGGAACGGGTACCTGAAAAAGGTGGGGGAGGGAATGTCCAACCTAACGACCGGGTTGTCCAGGAGCCAGCCTTCGAGTGCCTTTCCCTTTGGGGTGGTGGTGTTATTTCGAAAGTGGGTATGCCTCGCGTTTAGGTCGCCAAAGAGGATGAAGGGGAGAGTTGCCTTGCATAGGAAGTCCAGAAGCTCTATCGGGAGGGGGGTTGCTGGTCTGCTATACACTGCTGACATATATGTTCCGTTGGGCAACCTTGATACGGACAAGAACCGTTTCGTTTCCGTGACGTAGGCAGTCCTCGGGGATGTCTTCGTGTGTGGCAGGTATGTCTTTCCTAATAGGGCAATTCCTCCTGATCTGGGAGCTTGTCTTGGGGTGCCGAATTCCTGAAGAAAAGGAAGGTTTATTAGTGAGTCAGGACGTTGGAAGGTCTCCACCAGCCCCATGATGGCGACTTCCCTCGTCCTAATATAGTCCAGGAGTAAGGGCCGTTTTCGGCCCACGACGCCGTTAACGCTACAAAGGCAATTGAGGACTTAGCTGCCATGAGCGACACGGTGAGAGTAGAGGACTGGCGGGACAGTGCGGCTGGTGTACAGGGGAGTCACCGTCAATCCGAAGACCCTCTCTGCGACGTGGTTGACGGTGTAGGCCACTTGTTGTCTTGACGTCGGATGGAGGTTGACGAGGACACCAGTCGGGAACCGCAGGAGGTCCGCCTTCTTCACAACCACTTGCCCCTCTGCTGGGTCACGTTCACCGACCTGCAAAATAGCAGGGTCAAGGTGAAGTGGTGCAGTGGCGGCGAGCGAGGAAGAAGGCA
Source organism: Ceriagrion tenellum (assembly GCA_963169105.1). Classification (NCBI taxonomy): domain Eukaryota; kingdom Metazoa; phylum Arthropoda; class Insecta; order Odonata; family Coenagrionidae; genus Ceriagrion; species Ceriagrion tenellum. The sequence continues at coordinate 23,759,706 of OY720632.1, forward strand.
TCGGGCGTACTGGGCACCGTCTGTCCCCAGCACGATGCTCGCCGCCGCAGTTCCGGCACCGCGACTCCGTCGCGAATTCGCTCGGCCGGCGCAGCGGCGATCAGTACATAAAGACCTATTTGGAAGCGATCACTTTCCCATCCTCATTCGCAAGGAGGGCAGTTTTGATAACACTTTCACCACCCCAAAAAATTGGATCACCCGGAAAGCGGATTGGCCGAATTTTAGAACACATTTTCATTTTAAACATGATGCCACTATTGACGCATCACGGAACGTCGAAGTGTTGACATCATCTATAGTTAAAGCTGCAAGTTGCAGCGTACCGCGGTCTTCGGGACACGCTCGTCGGCCCGCTGTGCCGTGGTGGACCGAGGAGTGCGCCTATGCAATTAGATTGCGCAAGCGAGCATTGCGCATTTTTAGCAAATATCCAACGGCAACAAATCTGGCCTCTTTCCGACGTTTGAGGGCCAAAGCTCGGCAAGTCGTGAAGGAAGCAAAGAAGGCCTCCTGGATGGAATTTGTGTCCGGCGTAAATAACAGAACCCCACTTGCACAGGTCTAGAAGAAGGTGCGTAGCATCTGCGGCTCTCGGCAGGAACACGGCGCTTCGATATTGAAGGTCGATGACCGGATGGTGACCTCCCAGCCGGAAATATGTGAAGTGTTTGGTCGTTTACTCGCGAAGACCTGCAGTAACGCCAACTATGATGCAGCATTTAGAGCGATTAAAGATCGATCCGAGGCTGCCGCTTTAAATTTTAATTTCAATGGTACGCGTCCTATTGTTGCCTACAATGAATGCTTCACTATGTGGGAGCTGACCTCTGCAATTGCGGACTCCCGGGACTCCTCCCCAGGAATGGATGGCGTCCACAATGCGTTCATCCGGAATCTTCCCGGGGCCGCATTGTCGGAAGTCCTCCACACCCTCAACCAACTCTGGGTGGAGGGTACTGTCCCACAATCCTGGCGGGAGTCTGCAATAGTCCCCATTCCAAAGCCAGGAAAGGAAAGGACTAATGCAAACAATTATAGACCCATCTCTCTTACCAGCTGCCTGTGCAAGGTCATGGAAAGAATGGTCAATCGCCGGCTCGTTTGGTGGTTGGAGCGTCGGAACCTACTTGCTAACATCCAGTGTGGTTTTCGGCGGGGAAGATCGACAATAGACCATCTCGTCCGAGCGGATAATTTCATCCAGGAAGCCTTTCTTTTGCGCCAACATGTCGTCACTGTCTTCTTCGATCTGGAGAAGGCATACGATAGGGTCTGGCGGCACAAAATTTTAAAGACGCTGCACAGTTGGGGTTTTAGGGGTAACTTACCCATTTTTATTCAAAACTTTTTAACGGACCGGGTATATAAAGTGAGAGTGGGGAACAGTCTGTCACAGTTTTACACCCAGGAAAACGGAGTACCCCAGGGCTCCGTTTTAAGTGTCACTCTCTTTGCAATCGCCATCAATGATGTCGTGGATTGTATTAAGGCTCCGGTAATGGGATCATTGTTTGTTGATGACCTGGCTATTTTCTGCCGGTCGTCCAAACTCGTCAGTGCAGCCAGAATAATACAACTGACGCTAAATAAACTGGATAAATGGTCTCGCAGCAATGGCTTCCGTTTCTCAGCTGAGAAGACGAAAGGCGTTCACTATTACCGAAAACGGGGATATGATGTTCCACCACCTCTGCGCTTGGGTGGAAGAATCCTTCCATATGTGGAGTCAATACGTTTCCTCGGTATGATATTTGATTACCGACTTAATTGGCGGGAACATATACGACTGTTAAGTGAAAGATGCCGTCAGGCCTTAAATATTTTAAAAGTTTTAACTAACTCGAACTGGGGTGCAGATCGCACCACGATGCTTTTACTGTACCGTGCCCTCATTAGATCTCGTCTGGACTACGGCTCTTTCGTCTACTCCTCCGGACGAGAGTCGTACCTGAGGCCTTTGACAACGGTTCACAATGCTGGACTGCGGCTGGCCACCGGTGCTTTCAGGACAAGTCCGGTTTTGAGCATTTATGCTGACGCCGGAGAGCCACCTCTGTATGTCCGCAGGAACATGCTGATGTGCTCCTACGTGGCAAAACTTTTATCAATGACAAAGCATCCATGTTACGATATTGTTTTTAACCCTAGATTTTTAGACAATTTTAATGGACGGAGAAGGGCCACTCGCCCTTTAAGCGTACGTTTTAGCAATTTTATCGAAGAGAATAATTTCTCTCTTCCGGAAGTATACCCGGTAGGTTATTCCAACGAAGCTCCATGGAATATACCACGGCCAGATATTTACCTTGAACTGAGCAAGCTACAAAAATCCTCCACCATCGATTCAGAATACCAGGTAATGTTCAAGGAAATGCTGAATTCCCACCCGGATACCATCCCTATATATACGGATGGATCCAAGTCCAATTCAGCCTGTGCGTGCGCAGTATACTCCCCTAATCACGGAGTCGTGAAAGCGAAGCTCAGTCCGCTGTGTAGTGTTTACACAGCGGAACTGTTCGCTATAAAGATGGCTATCCACGGCATACATGGCCGTAGTAAGTCTTTTATAATCTGCACCGACTCCCTAAGCGCATTGAGAGCAGTTTCCGACTTTTCCCCACTCAGTCCTATCGTTCAGGATATACATAATGCCCTTCTTTCTCTTAACAAAAAGGGAATAAGAGTAAGCTTTTCATGGGTTCCTGGGCATGTGGGAATAGACGGAAACGAGAAGGCTGAATCAGCGGCGAAGGAAGCACTGAACGACCTAGAAGCCTTTTCTTTCTTGGTACCGGCAGAGGACCTTAAGTGTACCCTTAAAAATATGTGCGCAGAGGTGGAAGGACTCGTGGAGGAGCCAAACGAATAATAAATTGCGCTGCCTGAAAGCAGATACGCAGGCGTGGGCCTCTTCCGTCAGGAGCTGTCGTAGGGAGGAAGTTGTCATCACGCGACTGAGAATAGGGCACTGTGCCCTGACCCACTCATACCTCTTCACCGAAGAGAAAATCCCACCTCGCTGTGATGAATGCGACTGCCCTCTCAGCGTTCGGCATATCCTGACGGAGTGTGACAAATATCGATGCTTGCGTAGCAGGCTGCAGTTAGCGGGAGACATGAAGTCGATCCTAGGCGATGACTCAGTTGTTCTCAACCGCGTTTTATCATTTTTAAATGAAACTGGCCTTTTTAACAGTATTTTAAGGATGTAAAATTCATTTTAATTTTGGCTAAGAGTACATATTAACAATTTTATTATAATAGCAATGTATGTAACATATATTTTTCTTTTATAAACATGACGTGTGGTGGTGCAAAATGACCATGCTGTCGACGCACCCTATAAACATAATACTACTACTACTACTACTACTGCTCCTCAAATACTGAAAAATGTAAGACCATTACAAAAATACCTAATATATTCTTAGTGATAGCCATAAGCACAGTTGTACTTTATCTTTAAACGGCTGAGCATTGTGCTTACTGGACATATTCCTTCTTCCTCTTGGAGCCTCGGTTGAAGTCATCTCAGAGGTACAGCGTTCATCTGTAGCTCTACAACCACATGGTGTAGACTCCTTCCTTTGCCCTGAAGCCATCTCATCAAATCAAGGAGGAGCTGGAAGCACCCTCTGCATTTGATATACATGTTCTCCTCATCTTCACTCTTATGAAAAAATAGACATCACAAACATTTTCCTCTTCCCTCGACCCATTTCCAAATCTGAGTTCAGGTCAGACGTAGCCTCTGCTGTCACACACTTCTCCCTTGTTGCCTTGAATGAGTCTAGAAAGAAAAAGAATTTTAAGTTGACTCCAAAAAATTAGTTATGATAAGAATCCATCTTTGCTGACTCTAAAGCTTTTTCAATTTAGATAAAGATGATTTTTTAAATTCTCCCTGATAAAACCTTGAACACATTTAAGTTGTTATGATAATAATGTTCATATAGGTTTCAAAGGATATAAATTTAGGTTCATACATAGGACCCATCATAAAGATTAAAAATTATACAAAGGTTAGTCACTCAAACAAACATAGCTACACAAATTCAGAGCATTTGATAAGCATCATTAAGATATTTATCCATAGAATAATAAGTGATTCGAAGGATACTGTTTCATATTTTGGTGATTTGGGCAGTTTATTACGTATCCTACTACTCACGGCGATAGATCCATAGCTGAAGAGATCCTGAATCTTTGTCAGGTTGAGTTGTGGTTTTAATTCTTTAAACAACATTGCTGCATGGAAGTCTTAAACAGGGTATATTATATCACCAGGAAGGCAATAATAACCATAAATTTTAGTCCCCACCACTTTGAGGTTGTTCCTCCGTCTCAACCATCCCCCTTATTTTTTCATGGCGTAATGGAAGGCCAGTTACATATCCCACCTTTATACCAGGAAGTGGGCACCACCTCCACACCGCCCTCTTAAGTACAGATAATACTTTTTTACACTCCATACAATAGCTTTGGCCTCTTTATCCAAAATACAATAATTTTGTTCCGATTTGCTCCAGGTGGAACTAGCGAACATTAGAGGTCTCTAAGTCCCGTCAGGAAAAACATTCACCCATGCCTGACTCAGCAGCATCACAAGCTAAAACTAATGGCAATTCCGGATCATAATGAAAAAAACCTTAAGTGACAGCACCAAACATTTACACCCCTGCGGGTAGGGGGATGGAGAATACTCCCGCAGTATCCCTGCTTGTCGTAAGAGGCGACTAAAAGGGCGGGGAGGTGAAACCCCGAAAACAAACCCCCAGTCCAGCTAGGGTAGCGTCCGGACAGTATAGTGGGTTAACTGTCTGTGCGAGGCGATACCAACTTGCCTTGATCCACCCATGTGTTTGCCGTGCATGGAGACCCGTAAGGGGGAGAAGGGAATCCTGGTGGGTGAGTTCTTTGGAACCCAGCCGGGTGTCGGATGCCCGGTATGGACCGAAGTCCAATATCCCACTTCGTCCCTGGATTCCCTGTAAACGGGAGGCCGGGGGCTAGCCACCCCCGGTCAATCGGCTTGCCGTTAAGTTCGGTGGCGAGTGCTAGGGAGGTGGGGGTCTGCGTAGGGCGGTCGGAGGTACTCGGGTTGGTGGGCCCGTCATATCGAAGACCCAACCCGAAACACCTCCAGGGTGCTATATCCCCTCGGGTAGCCCTGGCGACCACACCGGTTCGCGATGTGGCGTCCCAAATGTGTGGCTCCGAGCGAGTGGTGAGTGGAGAGCTCGGGGGATGAAAATTATATAGGGCATGGCGGACAATAACCCTCCACCCCAAAAAAGATCCCGTCAGGACTCGGGCGGGGGAGATAAGAACCTAAGTGAAAACACGAGATTTCTTGTGATGAGGTGCCAGAAAGAAGGTGAGACTCTGAAAAAGGTGCCTCCCTTCCTAATACGTCGAGTGTTGTCTGCTTGTCTCTGGCGAGCTGAAACAGCCAACCCAACAATCCCCTTGTACAAGATATCCAGATCTCTCTTTTATCCCTTTCAAACAAAGGAGTCAAGGTATCTTTTCTTTGGATTCCTGGACATGCTGGAATAATCGGAAATGAGAAGGCTGACTCAGCGGCTGAGTGCGCTTTAAATGAGGTAGACCAACCATCCCCTTCGGTACCTGTTTACGACCTGAGAACGGTGTTAAGAAACAAAGCCCTGAGAAAATGGAAATACTCATGGAGCAATATCACTAGAAATAAACTCCGGGTAATAAAACCGTCAATCACAGCGTGGCCCTCTTCTATCAGAAAGAACCGCGCAGAAGAGGTCACCATTACGCGGTTAAGGATCGGGCACTGCCTTCTAACACACCATATCTATTCACAGAAGATAAAATCCCACCCCGCTGTGAGGCTTGAGACACATCCCTCAGTATACAGCACATCTTGACGGGATGTGATAAATACAGAGCAGTACGAGGAATGCTAAACATCCCAGAAGACATCAAACAGGTTTTAGACGACAACCCTAAGCACATAGACACCGTTATAAGTTTCCTACACATCTCTAAGCTTTTTAATAAATTATGACGTTCCTTTCCAATCTCATTTAACATCGTATCAAGGTTTGCTAAAATGTATTTTTCAATAAAAGTATTTCTTAGAGAAATATAAAATAGAGGAAGTTGCGAATGACCGTTGCCGTCGAAGCACCTCATAAAACAAATCCTACCTAACAAACATTTAGCGTCTTTAAAAGCTATTTCACAATTCGCATTCCATTTAAAGCTTGGTTTGTTGGCACATGAATACTAAAGACTTAAGACATTAGACAGATTTGCTAAAACTTTTCCGAAATAATTCACCTTACCACAAATGACAAACTCTGAGTTAGGGTTGTAGGATTTGGGATGTTTTGCACAGCTTCTACTTGTTCATTGGCCGTATTCAATCTATTTTTATCAATAATATGGCCACAATATTCTACTTTATCTTGAAAAAACCTACTTTTCCCCATATTCACAGTCCCGCACTCTTATATCCTTCAGTTAATGCAACTAAATGAAACTAATGAGTTAAACCTGTAATGATGGTATTATCAAGATAATGTTTTCTTGATACCCACGTGAATATTATTGAGGTCTTCCGAAGGGATTTGGTTTCTGAAGGGGTCACTAATATATTTCGGGACTAACAGAGTAGCAAATATTGGGCCTACACTTTGAAAAAAGGTTGCGTATTATATGTTTTTGAAAGCAGAACGCTAACAATGGTAGCTAGAGTCTTATTTAGTTATATTTGTTTATTCCAATTACTAGTGTTGGTGCCCATTTAAGGACCGGCTGAAGGTAATTACTCTGTGATAGTTTTATCATTTATCCTGACGGAATGTGACAAATACCGATGCTTGCGTAGCAGGCTGCAGTTAGCGGGTGACATAAAGTCGATCCTAGGCGATGACTCAGTTGTTCTCAACCGCGTTTTATCATTTTTAAATGAAACTGGCCTTTTTAACAGCATTTTAAGGATGTAAAATTCATTTTATATTTATTTTTAATTTTGAGTAAGAGTTCATATTAACAATTTTATTTTTATACCAATATATGTTAGATATATATTTCTTTTAGAAACATGACGTGTAGTGGTGCAAAATGACCATGTTGTCGACGCACCCTATTAACTCAATACTACTACTACTACTACTACTAGTTTTATCATTTGGATGAGATTTAGATACGATCAGAAAGTGTTCGAATAATGTATGTAAATATGCTACGTGACCAATGACATGGCTTAAATGTTTGAAACGAGGTTTAAAAGTGATAGTCATTAGAATATTAGTTGGTTGTCGTCTTTGCTCTTTGGGAGTGAATTATTGTCGATCAAATTTAAGGGAGCTACAACATTACGCAATATTTTGGTCAAGAACATAATACTTACATCTGTTTAAACAATCTCATTTGTGTATCGTGACAACTTATGTCATTTAACTGAAAAGGGGACGATGGTTTTTCGCAGCTTCATAGGTCGCCGGTCATTGACTGTATGAACGCGTTAATCCCCTTCTTATGAAGTGTAATCCAATTATGTATCTCCATATTAAGGATCCAATCGCCTCAGTGTTTAGTGAATGTATGCTTAATATGTGACATAGCCCGAGTGGTTTGTCAGTCGACCAGCAGAAAAGCGAAAGTCGGTGTTCGTTCTAAGTCAAAACCGTAGTAAATGGTAGTTAATTAGTTTCTTAGATGCCCGGTTTTTTCCATACCCCGCTTTTATTGATAACCTTCATTTAAGGAGAAGCAAATCGTCAGCTTTCGAGGACAAGTTGAATTCGTGTTATTGCAATCACTCGGGATGCCTAGTCAAAAGGCTTTAAAGGAAGGTTTGGCCGTAATAACTAAGCTTTACGAAAATAAAACAATGCAAAGAATGACAACATTGATGAATGCGATACATCCCATAGGCCTCGATCGTCTTACTTTGCAGCATTGTGGTAGAAAAAATCCGTTGATTGCAATGACACCGGCGTGGAAACAGGATTATGTGGATCTTCAGCTTCCTTTGTCTATTACATGCTAGTGTTGATATTTGTATAACTTGCTAGAAAGGTTGCAAAAATATGGATCTTGAGTAAATATGGAAAGTGTAAAATCAGTTGTGAATCAGTGAAAATTTTCGTCATAGAGTTGATAAAAGTGGGCTACATACAATGAAGGATGAGGTGGAATCCATCGTTAAAGCACCAGCTCCTAAGGAATGCCGTAGCTAAGGTCTTTTGGGTCTTGTAGAGTATTAATCAGAGTTTCTACCTTACCTAGCTTCTGTGCTGGCTCCTTTGCAGGAACTTTTTAAGAATTATCTTGTTTGAGTTTGGTCAGCAGAATGTCATGTGGCCTTTATGAAAATTAAGAAGTTAATAACATCACATTGGGTGTTGGAGCATTATGTTCCAATTGTGGATGTGGTATTAGTGTGTAATGCTTCACCGTTTGGTCTAGGTTCTGTGCTGCTTCATAAATATTTTAATGGGGATGTAAGCCTAATTGCCTTTGCATCTAGAACAATGAGTGGTGCAGAAATGAATTATTCACAAATAGAGTAGTGTTGGCAATCAGCTTTGGGGTGAAGAAGTTCAATCGCTATGCATATGGTCGACACTTCATTTTGTTTACATGGCATAAACCATTGCTTCACATTTTTGGGGAAAATTTGGGTAGTATTCTGTAAATGGCTGCCAATAGATTACAGCGCTGGGCATTAATATTGCAAACTTATGATTATGAAACTCAGTACATCAAGGCAGAGGATAACAAATTGGCTGATGGATTATCAAGGTTACCTCGGGAGCAGAAATTAAACAGTAGTGAGGAAATTTTTTATTGAATTTAGAGCATGGGTTGTTGAATTTAATGATAGTGAGATAAATGGATGTTTTGTGTGTATGTGAAAATAAGCGCAAGGGGCGGGATGTTTTTACTGTTGATGGCGTTGGTCTGGCACTTTGATCTGGAGTTGAATGTAAATGGCAGTCAAGGTGTACGACTCATTTTTAATGAGTACTTGATCTCAAGCGTTATAAAGCTGTTTTAATACTTTGGGATAAGGGGCTAAGTTAGGTGAAGGCAGGGGAATGAACGCAGTAAAAAAAGTGGAGAGATCATTTGGGATGAGAACTATACCAGGGACTACTGAAGGGAGTATGCTCAAGAATTATACAATGATTCAGGCATTGAAAACTAGCTTTACGAAGTAGAATGCGAGAATATGATGGTGGATAAAGAGATCATTGCTGGACGTATATGAAAGGTGTGTGTGTGTGCTTTCTTGGTTTGCCAATGTTGAGAGAATGGATGAGAGTTATACGAATAACAAAACAAATATATGTGAGTAAAATGAATGGTGTGAGAGGTAGAGGTAGGCTGAGAAAGTTGTAGTTCAATGAGATTTAGGAGTCTTAAAAACAGTAGGGCATGTATGAAGCAGTGTAGAAGGATATATGAGGGAAAAGAGGTTTGTAAAGATCAGTCATCATGGAGGAATTTATTGAATGTGTTAGATTTATAATTGTGCGTTAATGTGGGAAAATTTTTGACTATGCCTTGCCTGGAAGGGAATGGCATGGTGGAAATGTATGCATGTAAAAACATAAGTATGAGATCATATTATAGATTTATACATTGGGAAAGCTATTAACTTTTCAAAATATTCTTTTTAAGGCTTGTGATTCAGACCTTGTGATATTGAACTGTGTATCGCGCTTTGGTGGAGGTAATCATGACGCATACATTTGGAATGATTCCACATTAAAGACCGTAATGATGGAAATTTGGAGAAGTGGACATCAGTGCTGGTTACTTGGTATGTAAATCATAATGTATTTAATTTTAAAATTTTAAAGTTTGTAATTTATAAACTTTGTTCTTTAGATATTCATAAATGTTAAGAATTTTTATCATGATTGAATTTTTTCTATGTGGCCATTTTATGTTTTTCAGGAGACTCAGGTTATCCCATGTCAGGTTAGCAGCCATGGTTGCAAACCAATCATGAATGCTGAAGCAGGGAGTCCAGAGGCACACTACACCCGACTACACGTCCGTGCACGAAGTGTGGTAGAGAGGTGCATCGGTGTACTTAAAGCTCGTTGGTGTCTTCTTAGACACGAGAGGTGTCTTCTTACACACCGAGTTTTGGAGTACACTCCAGTCAAGGCTGGCCACATTGTTAATGCCTGCATTGTTCTCCATAATGTGTGTGTGAGGGGTGGTTTAGATGAGCCAAATGAAGTGGAAAATGATGGTCACATGCCAGCAGATGAAATGCCATGAGAACAGAGACCTAGAATGGCACTGCTTGATGAGGCTAGGGCAGTGAGGCGTAGACTTGTCACCCGCCTGCAACCGTAACATCTCATGGTTGGCAGATGGCATATTTATATATGTTGATGTGCATGAATGTGTTTGTGTATTCATGTTTGAATTTGATTTAATGTGCTTGTGTATTCATGTGTGGATTTGAGTAAATGTGTTTTAATTCATGTGTGGATGTGAGTGAATGTGTTTTAATTCATGTGTGGATGTGAGTGAATGTGTTTGTGAATTAATGTGCGGATGTGAGTGAATGAGGGTCAAGGTGATGTGGTGGGATTATACTTTAAGTAATAGAGCCCACACACCACTTGGGGTTTAGCTGAGAGGTAACGGCCAACAAGCCACCTTGAGGATGCTAACTCAAGACCGTCTGTGATGCAGTGTTGAGTGAGTGACAACACTGCAGCGTGGCGATGAGCCACGTCCTGCACGAGGTGGCCCTGCTAATACAGAACACAGCGGATCTAGACTGCGAAGTCGATAAATATCCCTGGTGGTTGACAACAGCAGCCACCAGTACATGGGGATAAAGATGGTATGAGTCGATAGAGCCCATAGCTGGACGTCATCTGGCGGATCTGAAGGACAGTTGTACGACAGATGAACTCCATAGGCGGATAGGACTCCAAGTAATGGTGAGAACATAAAACAGAGATAGATGGTGAAAATTAATTTTAACTATGATTATGGTAATGTTGTCAATGGCTTACTCTTCCCCCATAGCCTTTACTACATCTTTGATCTCGGCAACACAATGGGCAATTAGCTGCAAAGCTTCTGCTTTTGCCTGCGATGCAGCTGCCCTGGCCTGCGATGCAGCTGCCTTCACCTCTGCAGCAGCCACCAACCTCTCCCTTTTATCTCTTTCATCATCTGAAATAATTGATTGATACCTCTTTTTATCGTCGAGATTCTTCATTGAAAGTTGTCAATAATGTTCGCAATGCATTAATGCTCGTGTACGCTTAAATAAATCTCCATGAACCAAACATAATACGTAAGGGTGAGGCAAGACAGGAGAGGAGGAATGGGAAGTGGAGGGGTGGATGTCCTCCACAACTATATCAGGCACTGCCTCCATATTGATCTGCACCTATCATGTACAAGAGTATATTCATTATGTTAAGTACAACTAACAACACACTAGTCCACACGTGTCTATGATTTAAAAAATAACTGTTTCAAAAAATGTATTCCCTACTCAGTTAAGGAAAATCATTTGGATCATACAATAATTTATCACAAATATTTGCAATCCATTGAAAAGCCTAATGGTTGTTCACAGTCCAATGAAATAAAATAAAATTTATGTATTTAAAAAATTTCCAGTATATCACTAAGTTTCATTGTGTTTAACGTGTATTTTGACACACCTTCAAGGGGTCTTCCACCTCCTCATTTCCAATGGTGGCTGTTGCCCCCATTAAACTTAAAACCCTTTCCTCTAGGCCACTGAGGACAGGGATTTTGAGTGGAGGCCCACCACCAGTCCCTGCCCCATGCCTCCTAATCTTCTGGCCTTTCCCCTTCACCTCCGACTTCCAATCTTGCCAGCACTGTAAATAGCAACAACTGAATAATGCACCCATTAAGCTTATTGTCATAGAATTGAATATAAATAGGCCAAATGAGTAATTAAAATTTGTTTCCACCAATTCCTCAAAAATATCTTAGACAACTCATATCAAATTTCCATTTGTCTATGTTAATGCCTCAAGACAAAGTATTTACAATACAAATGGTAAGACGAGATAAATATTGTTTAAATACAAAGATTTAATATATTTCTGAGGCCGCTATATCGACATCAAAGAAATTTGGGGTCAACCACAAATTTACAACATAATATACAAGAAAAATCAACTTAATTTTATCCACCGCTCCATTGACTTGGTGGCCCCAATCCCCGACGCATTGAGGACACCACCCAGTTCCTCCCAGAGAAGTTTCCTCTTCGCAGCCTCCTGGGGCCCACAAAGTTCATTTTTGGCCAGGGCAGGGTGTTGCTCCATGAAAGAGATCATAAGCTCTCTCTGCTGGCAGGACACCCTGCCACTGCCCGGTGCTGCAGAATGTGGAAAACAATTTTGAATCTTAAGGGAAAATTTACTGCTGGCTTATCATCACATATGTGTTATCATAATTGACGGTATTTTAATAAAACTATGTACGTTTTAAGTCCATCTGTTGCGAGATAATAAACAATTATATTTCTGAAAAAATTTGAGGCATTAAAAGTTTACATTAATAAAATACTTGATGGATACAGTTACATTATCTCTATTTAGTATATTCTGTAACCGCTCTGCTTTTAGTTGGGGTGCATAATGGTAATTGTCTCCATTTCCAAATTAAAACATTTTAACCAATGCCAAAAAGATAAATTATTGCAAACCCTACGAGGAGATTACTACCTCAAGCTCCGTTAGCCTCAAACGTTTGACTCTGAGAGTATGTACTACAGCAGATTAATAGCGTTGTGAGTGAATTAATTCTGGGTATTCCTCTCGGTGACAAACAATTTACTGTCTGCTAACACTGACAATAGAACAGTTTCCGGGAAAATCAAAGGATAGTCGAAATATCGCATCTATGTACAGTTATACATTGTGATTGAAACGATAATGAACCAATAGATACTTCGTCTTAAATTTCCCTCTATCTACTAAGTAATTGAAATAGTGAATGCAAGAACAGATGATCTGTACTAATTAAATCTTCCAAAATATAAAATAGTAGGTTAGACATTCCGATTAAAGAACCGACGCTGCACCCATTCTATTTAACTTGCTCTACTACCTGCTGGATCATTTAATGAGAACACATTTTAGCACTTCTTTGTTTTATGCGAGCAACATGATTATAGATAACACATGAATTAGTGACGGGTGCCTTTAACACAATGAATCGTATGCGTGAATTTTCATTTCTTGATATCAACGAGTTTAATTCTTCTACGTTAATTCAAACATATTAAACTAAAACTACTTCGTGTCACTCATTATCGTTAGACATCTCATCGAAATCAAGTTCTCTGGGATTCCGAGTCCAATTAGTCTTAAACAAGAATATCAATAGGTACGGATGTGTTATTCCAAGACAATCTTTATTGATTTCCTATGACAGTGCAAATAACATATTACAAGATTGGGAACATCTATTTCTCTTCGACTGTAATTAATAATAAAAGCTAACATCACTTACCTTTCTGTGCCTCTTCCATTTTCTCGTTATTTACCTTAGCGATGGGTTACTTGCATTTCGAAGTTCATCTGTTTCCAACGTTGCCACCTTTCCTTTCGGAAAATTATCCGATCCCAGCGCTCATGTTCCCAAGACAATCCGAAGGTGCTTACCAAATACGCTCGGAACGGCGTTCTCGGATACTTTCGTCGATCCGAATCCAAATCGGAAACTATTCCGAGCGACTAATCCGCTATAACCCCCCTGGAGGGTGAGGTCTGTGGTTCCCAACCTGGTGTCGGATGCCCGGTATGCACCAGGGGCCAATACCCCTCTTAGGCCCCGGATTCTGTGTAAACGGGCAACCGGTAGCTAGTCACTGCCGGTCAATCGGCTTCCGTGGTTCTATGCTTTACGGTGGCAAGTGCCAGGGAGGTGGGGGTCTGCGTAGGTCGGTCGGAGATGTACGGGTTTGGTGGGCCCGTGCGTCGAAGATCCAACGCGAAACAGACAACCACCTCTAGGGTGCTATATCCCCTCGGGTAGCCCTGGCGACCGCACCGGTTTGCGGTGAGGCGTCCCGAATGTGTGGCTCCAAGGTGGGTGGGTAGCCCGGGGGATGAATCAAGTTTAGGCATGATGGATGAATTCCTTCCACCACCTAAAACAAACGGGCGGGGGAGGTAATGTTCCCGGCGCTAGTCTGCGCTACTTAGTGATGAGGTGCCAGAAGGAAGGGGAGAGCCTGAAGAAGGTGTCTCCCTTCCTTATTCGTAAAGTATTGTCTGGTTCAGTTCCTGGGGAACTAAAATCGGCGAAGAAACTTCGCGATGGCACCCTGCTCATCGAAACGGCTACGGGGGCTCAAAGCGAGAAGTTATTGCTTTTTGAAAAGCTTGGCGAAATCCCCGTTAAAGTCGAGGTGCACCGCACCTTGTACACCTGTCGGGGAGTGATTAGTCACTACAACCTTTTGTACGTTGAGATCGACGAGATCAAGCGGGAGATGGCCTCTCAGGGGGTCACCGATGCTCGTCGACACAACAGATAAAGGGTAAACACGACGTCTGTTGTACTCACGTTCACGGTTGACCTGCTCCCCGACAGGGTGTTTGTCGGTTATGAATCGGTGCCAGTGCGGCCATTCATACCGGCACCCATGCGATGTTAACTGTGAAGCGATTTGGCCACATGGCCAAACGGTGCGCGGGAATCCACCTGTCCCCGCTGCGGCCTGGAGAAGCATGAGGGTGCGGAATGCACAGGTGACCCACTTAGCGTCAATTGCGAGGGTGCACATCCGGTGTACTCACGTGATTGTCCAAAGATGATCGAGGAGCGCAAAGTAATGGAGATGAAGACGGTTGAAAAAATCACTTACTTCGAGGATCGGAAAGTACAGAGCACAAGCTGCTCCTACTTTTTCCAAATCATACGCCCATGTCGCTTCCCCTCGAATTGCCAAGGTCACCATTTCGACACAGACGGTAGAAATTGTGAGCTAAAAAAACTAAAGCCTCTGCACAGAAGTCGGCCACGCCGGCTAAGGCCACAAACCCGGCACAAAGGACGCAAACCACCGGTTTTACCGGTCTTACAACCGCTGATCACTCCGTAGTCCGGACTTAATCTGCTTCTTTTTTTTTTAATTTTTAGGTCTTTTCCTTATTTATATATTTATTTATATATTTTGAAATTTTATGACCTCTATCTTACAGTGGAACTGCAATGGATTTTATAGGCATAAGGAGTCCGTAATCGCGGGTTTTGGTAGGGTTCTCCTGGGAAGAACCCTACCAAAACCACCGCCGGGGCCACGCAAACAAAGCGTGGTAACTCACAATCCCCCGGTCCATCTGGTAAGGCAAAAATGCCTCCACAGGAAGCCATGGAGGAAGATTTCTGTATCTCAGATACAAAAATTGAAATAATTAGAAAAAAAGGAAGGAAGCAGCGCCTCAAGCGCTGATCACTCCGTAGTCCGGACTTAATCTGCTTCTTTTTTTTAATTTTTAGGTCTTTTCCTTATTTATATATTTATTTATATATTTTGAAATTTTATGACCTCTATCTTACAGTGGAACTGCAATGGATTTTATAGGCATAAGGAGGAGCTGGCCATTTTAATCCGAGATTTTAACCCTTCTTTTATGTCTCCAGGAGACGAATCTTAAGGCGAGGGACAGTGGAATTTTAAGGGGATACAAGGTCGAAAGGCTAGATGACCTTACTGGTCATAGAGCCCATGGCGGGGTGGCGATTGCTGTTCGGGAGGCCCTTTACACCTCTCGAGTACGGATTGACACCCCGTTTCAGGCTGTGGTCATAACCTTGTTTACCCCTCAAAATATAACGTTATGCAACGTTTAAATGCCGGAGGGAGCACCGTTAACTCGTTACAACCTAGAGAGACTTGTCCAGCAGTTGCCTAGGCCGTTTATATTATTGGGTGATTTTAACGCCCATGACCCCTCGTGGGGAAGCTCAAGAGGCCAAAGCACAAGGAGGGGACGACTTTTAGCCAGTTTCATCCTCGATTTTAACCTGTTATTATTTAACAACGGTGAGAAAACCCGTTTTAATGTTTTTAATGGAGAATACTCCTGTATAGACTTTGCTATGGCAACGAGCAGTATTTTTAACAAGTTTAATTTGTCCGTGCACACAGATCTCTGTGGGAGTGATCACTTCCCCATTTTAATAAATTCTGAACGAAGTTTTAACACTGATTTTATCCGACCTGGCAATTGGATTGTCCGTAAAACGGACTGGCAGAATTTTAGAGACGCTTTTAATTTTAAACACAATTGTAATTGTGATGCCACACACAATGTGGAGGTTCTAACAAGGTGCTTGATCGAAGGAGCGAATTGCAGCGTCCCTCGGTCATCGGGTAACGTCCCACGGCCAGCGGTTCCTTGGTGGAACAAGGAGTGCGCCGAGGCAATTCGTCTTCGAAAACGTGCGCTTCGTCTTTTTAAAAAGTACCCAACCGCAACGAACCCTTCGTCCTTCCGTCGACTGCGAGCGAAAGCCCGACGAGTCGTGAAGGAGGCAAAAAGGGTCTCCTGGATGGAATTCGTCTATAGCATTAACCACAGGACACCACTTGCACAGGCGTGGAATAAGGTGAGATGCATCTCGGGCTCCCGCAGGGAGTACGGCATCTCTTGCTTAAGAATTAATAGCCAAATCGTGAGCTCCCCTCGCGACGTAGCCGAGGCTTTTGGCGAGTCACTAGCCAGTATAATCAGTGACAGGAGTTACTCGGAAGCGTTCTTGGCCATCAAGGAACGCTTCCAGAGAACTCTCCTTTGCTTTGCTGAGACGTCCGTAATCGCGGAGTATAAAGACCCGTTCTCGGTATGGGAACTTGGGTCAGCGGATTCCAAGGACACCTCTCCGGGACTGGACGAAATCCACAACGCCTTCCTTCGAAATCTTTCGGGGGAAGCGTTGATGAAGATCCTGAGCACCCTCAACCAGTTATGGTTCGAGGGTAGTATCCCACCTTCCTGGAGGGAATCTGCGTTGGTTCCGATCCCTAAACAGGGAAAGGACAGAACGGACCCGAGTAACTACAGGCCCATCTCCCTTACCAGCTGTCTGTGCAAGATAATGGAAAGGATGGTAAACCGTCGGCTCGTTTGGGGGTTAGAGCGGCGGAACCTTTTGTCGAATATCCATTGTGGTTTCCGGCGAGGTCGATCAACCGTTGATCACCTCGTTCTGAGCGACAATTTCATCCAGGAGGTGTTTTTTCTGCGCCAGCACGTCATCGCGGTCTTCTTTGACTTGGAGAAGGCGTATGACAGGGTCTGGCGTCAGAAGATTTTAAACACGTTGCATGGCTGGGGTTTTAGGGGAAATCTTCCCATTTTTATTTTAAAATTTTTATCTGACCGAGTTTTTAGAATCAGAGTAGGTAAACACCTTTCCGAACCCTATACGCAGGAAAATGGAGTGCCTCAAGGATCAGTCCTTAAGGTGACATTGTTCGCTATTGCGATCAATGACGCTATCGACTGCATCACGGGACCTGTCATGGGATCATTGTTTGTGGATGACCTGGCCATTCTCTGCCGGTCATCCAAACTAGTAACCGCGTCCAGACAGATACAACTCTGTCTTAATAAACTGGACGGCTGGTCCCCAAAGAACGGCTTCCGCTTCTCAGTGGAAAAGGCAAAATGCGTACATTTTCATCGTTGCAGGGGCAACCACATACCACCAGAGTTACGTCTCGGTGGTAGGGTTTTACCATACGCTGAATCGGTTCGTTTTCTCGGGATGGTGTTCGATTCCAAGCTTAATTGGAAGAAGCACATCCGGATTCTTAAAGAAAAATGTTTTAACGTTCTAAATATTTCACGTGTTTTATCGCACACTACATGGGGCGCCGACAGGACCACCATGCTTTCATTTTACAGGGCAATGGTGCGTTCCAAGTTGGACTATGGATGTTTCGTCTACTCCTCGGGTCGCAAAAGCTACCTGAAACCGCTGGCAACGGTTCACAACGCGGGGCTACGTTTGGCGACCGGAGCGTTCAGGACGTCTCCCGTCTTAAGCGTATACTCGGATGCCGGAGAGCCCCCGCAGGATACCCGGAGGAACATCCTAATGGCTAACTACGTCGCAAAAATTTTATCCATGAGGAGTCACCCGTGTTTCAACGTAATTTTTAATCCCAGGTTTTTAAACATTTTTAACAGGCGGACAAGGGCCACCAGACCCCTGAGCATCCGTTTTAAAAATTTTATGGAAGGAACAGATGTGAGACTTCCAGAAGTGTACGGCCATGGATATTCCGGTCACCCACCATGGCGAATGCCCTATCCGAAGTGTAGTTTTACCCTACGAACTGGCCATAAATGTTCCACGACGCGTATGGAGTACCAACAACTTTTTAGGGAAGAGCTGTGCCGCCACTCTGATTTCACTCTTGTGTTTACGGATGGTTCGAAATCCGAGTCGGCATGCGCATGCGCGGTGGTCTCGTCCCAACATGGAGTCATCGGGGTGAAGCTAAGCCCGCTGTGCAGTATCTACACGGCGGAGCTTTTCGCCATAAAGATGGCTCTTGGTGGTATTAGGGGCAATTGCGGCGCATACATGGTCTGTAGTGACTCTATGAGTGCGCTGTAGGCCATTTTCGGTTATTCCCCGATGCACCCACTTGTCCAGGAGATTCATAATCATATTTTACCCCTTTCTAAGAAGGGAATTGCTATCCGTTTTCTGTGGATACCTGGACATGTGGGAATAGCCAGTTACGAGATGGCCGACTCGACAGCGAAGAAATCTCTTCAAGACGAACACATTTCGTCAGTATTGGTACCGTACCAAGACTTAAAGGCTACGCTGAGAAACGTAGCCTTTGGACAGTGGAAGGAAACCTGGCATTCCCTGACAGGAAATAAGTTGCGCACCATAAAGCCGGTAGTATCAGTGTGGCCCACATCAGTCGGGAGGACTCGCAGGGAAGAGGTCGTAATCACACGGTTGAGGATAGGGCACTGTGCCCTCACTCACTCTTACCTCTTCACCGAAGAGAAGATCCCGCCATACTGTGAGGATTGCGACTCTCCCATTACTGTGAGACACCTTCTGACGGTGTGTGATAGGTACCGTGCTCTGCGCATCCGGCTGAACATCAGGGGAGACCTAGGACACGTTCTAGGAGACGATCCTGATTGCGTCTGTCGGATAATGTTATTTTTAATAGAGTCTGGGCTTTTTAACTGTTTGTGACCAACCATTATTTGGTGTTTTATCTCACGCCCATTTTAATGTGAGCTGCGTCGCTTTTATTTATTTATTTATTTATATATTTAACTATTTATTTTAAATAACTTGACATGGTGATTTTAGGTTGACGTGGTGCGAATGACCTTAGTCGTCGAAGCACCCTAATCTCCTAAATACTACTACGAGATATCAACCTGTTCTGTATATGTTTACAAGAAACTCATTTTAAACCTACTGACAAGACTTTTAGAAAAGGATTTAATATCTTTAGACACGGCGATAACAGCGGCCAACGGGCCCACGGTGGAGTGGCGATTGCTGCTCGGGAGGCCCTTTACACCTCCTGAGTGCAATTGAACACCTTTTCAGGCCGTTGCTGTGACCGTCCGAATCCCCAAATTGACGATATGTAACGTGTACCTGCACGACGGTGCGCCAGTCAACCGTCTTAACCTAGAATCTCTCGTCAGCCAATTGCCCAAACCGTATCTCTTACTTGGTGACTTTAATGCCCATGATACCCTATGGGGTAGTTCCAGTGGCCAGGCTAACAGCAGAGGGCGTATTTTGCCTACCGTTTTTAACGATTTTGACTTGATCTTACTTAATTGTGACGAAAAAACTCATTTTAATAGATTTAATGGTTCTTATTCAACCATTGACCTCTGCGTGTGCTCCGAAATCCTTATGCCTAAAGTCAGTCTATCCGCTCACGATGACCTGTGCGGTAGCGACCACTTTCCTCTTCTCATCAATCTGCGAAAAACGTCTGTCATTGATTTTATTCAACCTGATAATTGGCTTATTACCAAGGCTGACTGGGCCATATATAAAAGAAATTTTAACTTTGCTCACGACGCAAACATTGACGGGGCACAGAACATTGAAATGCTGACAGAAAAAATAATCGACGCAGCTTGCTGCGGAATACCTCGGTCTAAAGGAACACTCTGCAGAACTGGGGTCTAAGGGGAAACCTTGCAGCATTCATCCAAAACTTTTTAAGCGATCGAGTGTTGAAAGTTAAGGTAGGCGGACATAAATCACGCCTTTTTACCCAACAAAACGGAGTTCCTCAGGGCTCTGTACTGAGTGTTACACTTTTCGCTATAGCTATTAATGACGTGCTGGACTGCATAAGGCCCCCCGTTTTGGGTTCTCTTTATGTTGACGATCTGGCGATATTCTGCCGATCATCGACTATCACTAGTGCTGGAAGACTTATCCAACTGTCGCTCAACAAACTCTTTCGCTGGTCTTGCCAGAATGGCTTTCGATTCTCAGCCGACAAAACGAAATGTATGCACTTCCATCGGCGGCGGGGGGAGTATGCCTCACCGGTTTCTAAAACTTGGAGGGCGGATCCTTTTCTATGTTGATTCCATCCGATTCCTCGGCATGACTTTTGAGAAACGACTTAACTGGCGCGAGCACATCCTATCAGTAAGGAATAATTGTTTTAAAATACTAAATGTTCTTCGATTCATAAGTCACTCGACTTGGGGCGCTGACCGCACTATCATGCTTTTATTATAACGGTCATTAGTTCGATCAAGACTTGAATACGGGTCTTTCGTTTACGGCTCCGGACGAAAATCCTATTTAAGACCATTGACAACGGTACACAATACTGGCTTGAGATTTGCCACTGGCGCATTTAGGACCTCTCCAATCCCGAGCATCTATGCTGACTCTGGGGAGGCACCCCTCTCTACCCGCCACGAGGTACTCATGTGCAACTATGTCGCCAAAGTCTTGTCAATGAAGAACCACCCATGTTTTAACGCAATTTTTAACCCACGATTTTTAGATGTTTTTAACCGCAGGACAAAGGCAACCAAGCCATTAAGCGTGCGTTTTAAGGAATATATTGACAGCAGTGGCATTGTTTTACCTAACGTGTACCCCTCAGGGTACTCCAAACATCCATTTTGGTCATCTTCACAACCGGTGTGTAATTCCGAGCTCCTCCGCTGCAGTAAATCTTTGACCACGCCTACGGAGTATCAGCAACTACTTAGAGAAATCCTGGGAAAGCATTCTTGAGGAGGCTATTGACCATTGCATACGTATGATCAATCAAGTAAATTGAATGCAGCAAAATATTTGCCGTGCAAATATGCCAAATGAGTGAGTTGGATGACAAAAGTCTGAATCATTCAATGAAACCTCATCATTCTGCTGAATCCCCTGGACCGGCCCTGGTAGACCATGGCTCGATACTGTACCAATGATGTTTAAAACCTTTTGGTCCAGCTCAGTGCATGTGTTAATTGCCTCATTGTTTCCTATTGTGGACATTGTTCTTTTTCTCTGAATTGCACGGCTCCTGACACTGCACTTTAGGTCGGTCCTAACTTGTAATGCCCAAAAAAACAGGGTCCTTTAAATTTAGCATATTGCGCAACTTGTTCGCGATGTGTAATTCCTCATATCTATGACTTTTGAGCCTCTTAATGTAAAACCAATCACTTTCTTAGGCTAAATATAAACTTCAATTGCTGATGTTATTTATTAAATACAAATAAAATATTTAATTTGACAATGAAACACTTTTAATTACCAATATTAATCTTAAATTTATTTATTTGCTTCCCTAACTTATAACTAACCAAATTCTGTGCAAATTTAAAATTTCGAGTTTCATTAAATGTCTTTCCTGAGTGGGAGAATCATCTTATTGTATCCATCTTGTTGAGAATCAATGGGCATTACTAGTAGTACTAGTACATTTTACAAAAACAAACACTAGTGTAAAATATTCTAGGAATTTTTCATTATGAAACATAACTTTCACCTTCTTCCACTCCATCCCTTCTTTCTCCGGACCACACAATTCATTTTATTGGTCCGCCAACTGCCGCCTTAATTCCGTCACTATTGGCATCGTCACTTTTGAAGTCACTATACCGTCATTATTGGCGGACTTTCCGTGTTCTTTTTAAAAACGCCCGGAAGCTAACTCGCTATGAGCCAGCATAAAAGCAGCCATGAAATTCAATTGCTCCGTTGACGTCCGTGTGGGCCGGCCACGTTGTTTTGTCTCTCCAGTTAGGAGTTAGGTAAAAAAAAATACTATGATAATAACGGGTAATGCTATGACAAAATATATTTTAGTTTACAAATCAACAATATTGAATGCATGTAACAACTTTTACATCGCACATTATATTTAATTTGCAATACAAAGGTACTGTTGTTGTATACTGCAGTTTTTACACCGATATTTTTACTAAATAAGCCCACCAGAGTTAGAATTTATTTCTTATATGTTTTCACTTACGATTTCGGAGGCTATTTTCTGCGACATTTTTCTATGAGGAAGAGTTGCGAATTAGAAATAATCTCCTTCTCATCAATCAATATGCATTAAGATAAAACGTTCGCTTAATATTAAATATATACATAACTTTATCAATGAATTATTATTTGTAAATAATGGAGGCTGGATTTACATTACATTAAATCACAGGGATCAACGTATCAACTCACCTCACGAGTATGTATCCTTTCTAATGTTTAATTCTTCCGCTGATTCCTTTTAGAGTGTCAATTGTCGTGTCAAGTCTTGGAAACGTCTGGCATTTGTTTATTTTTATTTAACGCTTCTGGCATGATGTCATTAAAAGCTGGTATCGCTCCGATTTCCAAAGCGTTACGAACAATGCGATACGAAGAACCATAACTTCTTGAGTACCCATCTGTCAGTCGTGTGGAGAAAAAATCAGTCAGTGGAAAGTCAGACAAAGTTTGTATATCTACCATTACTTGATCAAATTAAGGCGGTTTTATTGGACTCAGAAATGTGGGAGTATCTCAATAGCCATTACGACACCGCTTTGAATAAGGCCTACATCGGTTGCATTGAAGATGGATAAAAAATTCATGAATGATAACGACAAATTATTAATGTCTTTCAGTTGTTATGGAGTTCCTTTGTTCAAGTCTTTAGGCTTCAGCTAATGGCTGTTTTTATGCACTTTTAATCAACTGCCAGTCGTGCTGCATCGGAACAAAATCATGTTTGCAAGTCATTGGGTTTGGAAAAGAAACCTATGATGGTAGAATACATTGTTCCATTCATTGAGGAATGTAAGAATCTTGCTGGTGAAGCTCCGTGGCCACAAATTCAGGAGTTTTGAGGTGATCATGTGAATCACACACACACCAATCAAAGTTTGATAACTTCGATTGGTGTGAGTGGTTCTGTGGCCAGACTAGTGCTACAAAATGAAGCAATTCAATGGTAAATTTCGTTGTGGGTACTGTCTGACTGAAGGGGCTGTAATTGGTTTAGGCCAAAGGAGAGTAAGAATACACCCAGTTCAGCTTTTCGATAAGAGGACTCATGAGGGTACTCTTGCATTTTCCACAGAGGAAAAAGCCAGTGACCCAGTGGTTTGTGGAGTCAAAGGTCATTTTTCTACTTATGAGCAAATGGGATTAATGCAATGAGTATGTGTGTGGGGCTTTATAGGGAATTAGTGAAATAATTAAAAAGGAACTGTAAATGTTGTCTCGTATCTCTTATGTACTTATTTTTTCATCAAGTTAGCATAAAATACTAATGTACCGAAATATTTGCGACTCTGATGCTGTACTTGTTAACTAGAGCTGTCTAATAAGGACAATGGAATAATAATAATTACACTGCGTCCTTATTAGGGCGAGATTGAGACTGAGGCAGCCCCTTTGTCCATCTTACCCCTATGGAAGTACATACTTAAAACTGTGATCAGCATTTGTCGATGGGTTCATCAAGACTCAAATAGCCACATAACCTTGTTGATTTTTGAATCCTAATAGGAGGACAAGGGAGGCACTTACAAGCCAGCTTGAGCTAAAGTTACTTAGGTTATCCATCCCATTTCATTCATGCAAATAGAGAGTGAAAAGAATTGTGCAGTGAAATCTGCCTCAAGCCTGCGAAAAATGAACAATTCAATTAATATGAGAAAAATCACGAAAAATTCTCTGGAGAAAGAAATTCTTGCCAAAAAATGTAAAAATTTGGATACTCATGAGCAAAAGTGAATAGAGGAGTTCCTACGAAGAAGATTAAATATATTAGATGAAGAGGAAAAATTAACATAAAGAGAAAAAACTATAAAATAATTTGAACTTAAGTGCAAAGAAATTTGATATTTGAATTAAATACAATTTAAAACTGTAGTGAATGTGGAATATGAAGGATGTGGGACTAATTTCGTTATATGGTGGCCTAAGATTTGTTTTTGTTTGCGAATTATATACTTCAAATTATGACCAGAGAAAGAAAACTAATTTTGCTTGATAATTCATTTTGAAGCTAGAGAGGAAGCTTAATAATTGTGTCTGCTTAAAATATTCCACGTTTGCCAATGTTCTGATCAATTAGGTGTGACAGGTTAAATGATAATCTCTACAAATTTCTAGAAAATTTTGATTAGCACGATTTTGGAAGTTCAGCTATAGATAGATTCTGTGACATGGGACTATTCAGGCAGACGCTTTCTGACTTCTTTGAATATTACGCCAAAATTAAAGAAGACACACTAACTCGATGTGCAAGCAATTTATTCATAATTTTATTCATTAAATGATTATAAACATTAAAAGACATGCATACTATCTTATTCTAAGAGAAAGTCTGTATTTCATCCAATATTTTCAAGAGACCTATGAGGTGTCTTATATGAGTGATAAAAGTTTCTTAAGTAGTCTATATTCCAGTCTACATAGTGGGAATATATACATTATTATTTGACTTTCTAACTTTCTAGAAATTAAGTTAAATCCAATGACTGCTGAAGGCATATTTACGTAGGTACGCTTTCTCAGAGCTAAACTAGGGAACCTCCTTATCCACACTCCTATAGCAAAGATCAGGCCAATCTCTTCTGTAGGTTTTGAGGAGAAGAGTATCAAACCTACTGACATCACCTAATTTTTATATATATTGTAGATTAGCCACAACATGCCCGGGGTCACATATCCAGTTGAAAGGTATTCCTCTAGTGGTTAAGTAAAGACCTGATTGTTGAAATCGGAGATAAATTGACACCTTTCGCATAAAAAACTGCTTTTTTAAGCAAATACGAAGCGTTCAAGAAAACCTATCGGAAGCATTTAAGTCTGCATGCTTTTAGTCATCCGATAGTGACAGTTATAAAATTTTATCTTGACTACGAGTAGGATCGAAGTTCAAATCGCTTGCTCATAGGCAGTCATCTCTGCCCGTCTCGGAGTGGTTAAAGCACATATCAGCTCCTTGTGTAGCTTATGCACAGCGTATTTGTATGCTATAGATTTGGCTCTACCCGGAATCACGTCTTTTCTGATCTGCCGCGACTCCTTGACTGCTCTGCAATCCATTTCCGGCTTGTCGCATATGCATCGCATCACACAGGAAATAAATGCTGCGATAGAAGCGCTGAGTGATTCAGAACAGAATTCGATACCGGTACTCTCTGAAGGTCTGCAGGTACGATACGCAGTGATGTATTAGAACATTGGAGAGTAACTAAGGATAAACTAACTGAAAATGTATTGCGCAACATAAAACGAGGAGTGTGAGCATGGCCCTCTTCCGTTAGTAAATGTCGGTAAAAAGGGACAGTCGGCACAAGCGTGCGAACCGTTGGCACACTAATACCTCTCCGCTGAAGAAGTACTTCCTCGCAGTGTCGAGGGCGTCTCTTCTCTCATTGTGAGACACTTTACGAACTGGTCAATTCCGAGAACTACGCGAGTCGGTAAGGATCAGTGGTGACCTTGAGTACTTTCTAGGCGACGACCCCGATGGCCTAAGCCGAGATGTAATACATCGTTGGCAGGGTAAACTGGATATATTTATATATTCATGATTGATTGATTCAAGATATTTTATGAATATATTAATTTTATTCTGTGCCTTTTTAATTTTTTCTGCTTTTTAATTATAGTAATGATATGCATAATCATTAGCAAGTCTGTATAAATCTGACCAGTCAAGGAGTGTGAGTGGTGCGAAATGACCACCGCCTAGAATTAGAGATTACGGGTGCCAATGAGGCACCCATAATCTCTAATTCTACATATCGATATCCCTTGTATTTAATCTGGTCTTCCTGGAATGTGAATAGCTTAATGGTTTAACATATAATTAGGTTCATTAAGTGGCCGGAATTCATTCATTTTTATCATTATAATATACATTGAAAATATGTAATGTAGAATTTCAATGAATATTATGATACATATTGAACATTTAAAAAATCCCTTGTGCTAATAACTAACGCAGAAGAAATGAAATGTTGAAGGATAAGTTGTTTGTGTTTGAGTTTTAAAATGTTATGAGACTTGGAAGTTGTTGCACTGGTATCTAGGTATCGCGATCAGCAACGGGGACAATTGGCAACGGGAAATAAATTAAAGACATTTTTAATTTACCCCTGCGGGTAGGGGGATAGAGAATACTCCCGCAGTATCCCTGCTTGTCGTAAGAGGCGACTAAAAGGGCGGGGAGGTGAAACCCCGAAAACAAACCCCCAGTCCAGTTAGGGTAGCGTCCGGACAGTATAGTGGGTTAACTGTCTGTGCGAGGCGATACCAACTTGCCTTGACCCACCCATGTGTTTGCCGTGCATGGAGACCCGTAAGGGGGAGAAGGGGATCCTGGTGGGTGAGTTCTCTGGAACCCAGCCGGGTGTCGGATGCCCGGTATGGACCGGAGTCCAATATCCCACTTCGGCCCTGGATTCCCTGTAAACGGGAGGCCGGGGGCTAGCCACCCCCGGTAACCGGCTTGCCGTTAAGTTCGGTGGCGAGTGCTAGGGAGGTGGGGGTCTGCGTAGGGCGGTCGGAGGTACTCGGGTTGGTGGGCCCGTTGTATCGAAGACCCAACCCGAAACAGACGACCACCTCCAGGGTGCTATATCCCCTCGGGTAGCCCTGGCGACCACACCGGTTCGCGGTGTGGCGTCCCAAATGTGTGGCTCCGTGGTGGGTGGGGAGCTCGGGGGTTGAAAATTATATAGGGCATGGCGGACAATAACCCTCCACCCCAAAAAAGATCCCGTCCGGACTCGGGCGGGGGAGATAATGAATTAAGTGAAAGCACGAGATTTCTAGTGATGAGGTGCCAGAAAGAAGGTGAGACCCTGAAAAAGGTGTCTCCATTCCTAATACGTCGAGTGTTGTCTGCTTCTGTCTCTGGCGAGCTGAAGTCTGCGAAGAAACTCCGTGATGGCACACTGCTCATCGAAACAGCCAACGTAGCCCAAAGTAAGAAGATTCTTAGTATGAAAAAACTGCACGACATCCCAGTTACCGTGGGGACGCACAGAACTTTAAATACCTGTAGAGGGGTAATTAGTCACTTTGACTTACTCTACGTAGATATCGATGAGATAAAGAGTGAAATGTCATCTCAGGGAGTAATAGACGCTCGTCGACTCTCGACGAAGCGCAACGGCGAAGTCATTAATACCTCCTCCGTTCTCCTTACGTTTGCCCTCGAAGGTCTGCCCGAGAAAGTGTACGTAGGTTATGAGTCTGTACCTGTTCGCCCATATATTCCTGCTCCCGTTCGTTGTTTTCAGTGCCAGCGATTTGGCCACATCGCTACCCGATTGCGGGCAAGGCCACCTGCCCAATCTGTGGCCAGGACAAGCACGAGGATGCAGAGTGCAAAAACGATCCCTTTTGCGTCAATTGCGAGGGTGCCCACCCGGTGCATTCTCGTAATTGTCCCAAGATGAATGAGGAAAAAAAGATAATGGAAATCAGAACCAAGGATAAACTACCATATATGGAAGCAAGGAAAAAGTACCGTGAGACAGTTGCCCCCACCTTTTCCAGATCTTTTGCTAAAACAGTTATTGCAGTTAGCAAGACGACAGTGGGAATCCAGACAGACTCATTAGATGATTTAACCGATAAAACTTCGGCCAAGCCGGAAAAGGCCTCTAAACCGGCGCAACAGCAGCAACAAGCGAAGACAGTGCCATCGATCCAAGCGGTGTCCTCAACTAACGGCTCCAGCTCGCGTTCTCCACAAAAATCAGCAAAAAAGACTTCTCCCCGAGCATCCGAAGGAAGGCGTGAAAGAACCCCTTCCCCAGGACCCTCCGGATTGGCGAAACAGAGCGAACCGGAGTCTATGGAAGAGGACGAATGTGTCTCGGAGACCGAAATATTCAAAATGAGAGAAAAAGGGAGAAGGCATCGAATCCGGCGATAATTCTCCTCGAGTATCGATAGATAACTCGAGTTTTTAACTATTTATTTATTAAGTTTTTATTTATTTTCTTTATATTTATTGAAATTTTAATGAGTTTTATATTACAGTGGAACTGTAATGGCTATTTTAAACATAAAGAGGAGATAGAGATTTTAATTAGAGATTTTAAGCCATCTTGCGTATGCTTGCAAGAGACTCATTTTAAACCGATAGATAAGGGAATTTTAAAGGATTTTAAATTTTTTAGACTTGACGACACAAGTGGCCATCGAGCCCGAGGTGGAGTGGCAATTGCTGTTCGGGAGGCTCATTACACCTCCCGAATTCAGCTAAACACGCCATTTCAAGCGGTGGCGGTCACCGTGCACACCCCGGAAGCGGTGACGCTGTGTAACGTTTACCTACCGGAGGGCGCACCGGTCACCCGTTTGAACCTACAATCCCTTATCTATCAGTTGCCCCGGCCTTTTATTCTCCTTGGAGATTTTAATGCCCATGATACCCTCTGGGGTAGTACAAGTGCGCAGAGAAACCAGAGAGGACGAATAATTTCTGCTTTCATTAATGATTTTAATCTGTTTTTATTGAATGACGGCGAGAAAACGCATTTTAATAGTTTTAACGGCTCGTCTTCTACGATAGACCTATGTCTGTGTTCGAGTAGTCTTATGACTAAGATACACATGTCCGTTCATGACGACCTATGTGGAAGTGATCATTTCCCCTTATTTATTTTTAAAGACCGGTGTTTTAACCCACGTTTTATCAAGAAAGACAACTGGTTAATTGGGAAATCAGACTGGGGTAGATTCAAACAACGCATGAAATTCTCTCACAATCACAATCTAAGCGCTGAAAATAACGTCCTTAAATTCACAAATGCCTTGATTGAAGCCGCAAATTGTAGCGTACCTCGTTCCAAAGGTGCTACTCCACGGCCGCCAGTGCCATGGTGGAATGAGGAGTGTGCCAAGGCCATAATGATGAGGAAAAAGGCGCTGCGGATATTTAAAAAATTTCCTACGGAACGTAATCTTTCCTCCTTCAGGCGTCTCCGGGCCAAAGCTAGACAGGTTATAAGAGAAGCAAAAAAGCCCTCCTGGATACAATACGTGTCCAGCTTAAACCATCGAACGCCTATCTCTCAGGTTTGGAGCAGAGTCCGTTGCATAACTGGGTCACGTAAAGAAAGTACCACCACTTATGTGAATGTAAACGGCGACATTATAACAGAACCATCTAAAATCTGCGACATATTTGGCCACTCACTGCAAAGCACTTACAGCAACGAGAACTACGATCGAGAATTTATCGAAATAAAAAATAGAGCGGAACGTCAAACAATAAATTTTAAATATAATGGAAAAAATGAGCATTACAATGATCCCTTCACCCTGTGGGAACTGGCATCTGCCATCGCCGCATCCCGCGACAGTTCCCCAGGTATGGATGACATCCACAACGCCTTTCTCCGAAACCTACCGGAACCAGTCCTGACCGAAGTCCTCATATCTCTAAACCAGGTTTGGGCAGAGGGAAGTTTTCCTCGGTCTTGGCGTGAATCGGTAGTCATCCCTATCCTTAAACAAGGAAAGGAAAAGGGTGATCCGAAGAACTAGATCCGAAGAAATGCGAGTAGAATGGTACAAATGACTTTAAATAAACTATCCAAGTGGTCCCGACTATCCGGATTTCATTTTTCTCCGTAGAAAACTAAATGCGTCCATTTCCATCGGAAGCGAGGAATCCATATTCTCCCCAATCTCCATCTCAGCGGGAGAAATCTCCCGTTCGTCGAGTCCATCCGCTTTCTTGGAGTGACACTCGATTACCGGTGGAACTGGAAGGATCATGTACGCCTTTTAAGATCTCGTTGCCTTAAGGTTTTAAACGTCTTAAAGTTTTTAAGCCATTCCACGTGGGGTGCTGATCGCACCACGATGTTATTATTATATAGGGCTCTGATACGATCTAGACTTGATATGGGTCCGTGGTTTACTCATCTGCCCGAGAGAGCACACTGAGACCACTGACAACCGTGCATAACACAGGGCTACGGCTGGCTACAGGCGCATTTCGGACATCCCCTACCCTGAGTATTTATGCCGAAGCAGGAGAACCGCCTCTGAATACTCGTAGAGAGGCACTGATGCTAAGCTATGTGGTCAAAATTTTATCTATTAGAAACCACCCGTGTTTCGATATTATTTTTAACCCACAATTTTTAGAAATTTTTAACTGTAGGACGAAGATTACTAAGCCAATGTGTGTGCGTTTTAACAGTTTTATTGCAAACAACAATTTTACTCTACCTGACACGTACCCTGCTGGGTGTATGAAATATTCGCCGTGGTCGATACCAAGACCCGATTGTCAGCTAAAATTATTGAGTTACCCTAAATCGTCCACCTTGCCCTCGGAATACCAGGCTTCTTTCAAAGAAATCCTGGGATGCTATCCTGACTTCATCCATGTGTATACAGATGGGTCGAAGTCAGATACGTCGTGCGGATGCGCTGTGGTATCTACCTACCACGGCACACGAAAGCTGAAACTTAACTCTGTGTTCAGTCTTTACTGCCGAACTCAGTGCAATCAGATTAGCCTTGTCAAGTATTGCATGCACCAACGCTTCATTTCTCATTTGCTCCGACTCTGCTAGCGCTCTACAGTTAATTGAAGATTACTCCTCCAGCAATCCCCTTGTACAAGATATCCAGATCTCGCTTTCATCCCTTTCAAACAAAGGAGTCAAGGTATCTTTTCTTTGGATTCCTGGACATGCTGGAATAATCGGAAATGAAAAGGCTGACTCAGCGGCTAAGTGCGCTTTGAATGAGGTAGACCGACCATCCCCTTCGGTACCTGTTTACGACCTAAGAACGGTGTTAAGAAACGAAGCCCTGAGAAAATGGAAAGACTCATGGAGCAATATCACAAGAAATAAACTCCGGGTAATAAAACCGTCAATCACAGCGTGGCCCTCTTCTATCAGAAAGAACCGCGCAGAAGAGGTCGCCGTTACGCGATTAAGGATAGGGCACTGCCGTTAACACACTCATATCTATTCACAGAGGATAAAATCCCACCCCGCTGTGAGGCTTGCGACACATCCCTCATCCCTAGAAATGTGGTGCTATCGAAGGATGCAGAAAATCAGCTGGCGAGACAGAATCACCAATGAGGAAGTGCTGAGAAGAACTAGGACAAGTTACAGAATACAGCTACTTGGGAAGCAAAATAACAGAAGATGGAAGGAGTAAACGAGAAATTGTGAATAGAATACAACTAGCAAAAATAGCTTTCAATGATAAACAGACTACTGACTTGTAAAAATGTTAGTTTGGAAGTAAGAAAGAGGGTTATGAAAGCTTATGTTTGGAGTGTGGCCCTTTACGGGTGTGAAAGATGGACTATAGGGAAACATGAAAAGAGCAGATTAGAGGCCCTAGAAATGTGGTGCTATCGAAGGATGCAGAAAATCAGCTGGCGAGACAGAATCACCAATGAGGAAGTGCTGAGAAGAGTAAAAGAAAATAGAAGTCTCTGGAGACAGATACAAACAAGGAGACTTAAACTAATAGGCCACATTCTACGATGCAATGATTTTATAAAATTAATAGCTGAAGGTTGTATTGAGGGGACAAATCGTAGAGGACGTCCTAGATTAAGCTATATGAAGCAGATCATCAATGACTCTGGATGCGCCTCATATGGTGAAATGAAGAGAAAAGCTGAGCAAAGAGTGGAATGGCGTGCTATTGCCAACCAACCCATGGGTTGATAACCGAAGAAGAAGAAGACAAAGGTACTGTTGTTGTATACTGCAGTTTTTACACCGATATTTTTACTAAATAAGCCCACCAGAGTTAGAATTTATTTCTTATATGATTTCACTTACGATTTCGGAGGCTATTTTCTTCGACATTTTTCTATGAGGAATAGTTGCGAATTAGAAATAATCTCCTTCTCATCAATCAGTATGCATTAAGATAAAACGTTCGCTTAATATTAAATATATACATAACTTTATCAATGAATTATTATTTGTAAATAATGGAGGTTGGATTTACATTAAATCACAGGGATCAACGTATCAACTCACCTCACGAGTATGTATCCTTTCTAATGTTTAATTCTTCCGCTGATTCCTTTTAGAGTGTCAATTGTCGTGTCAAGTCTTGGAAACGTCTGGCATTTGTTTATTTTTATTTAACGCTTCTGGCATGATGTCATTAAAAGCTGGTATCGCTCCGATTTCCAAAGCGTTACGAACAATGCGATACGAAGAACCATAACTTCTTGAGTACCCATCTGTCAGTCGTGTGGAGAAAAAATCAGTCAGTGGAAAGTCAGACAAAGTTTGTATATCTACCATTACTTGATCAAATTAAGGCGGTTTTATTGGACTCAGAAATGTGGGAGTATCTCAATAGCCATTACGACACCGCTTACCCCTGCGGGTAGGGGGATGGAGAATACTCCCGCAGTATCCCTGCTTGTCGTAAGAGGCGACTAAAAGGGCGGGGAGGTGAAACCCCGAAAACAAACCCCCAGGCAGCAAAGGGATGCGTCCGGACAGTTTTGTGGGTCCACTGTCTGTGTGCGGCCATTCCACCTGGCCTGCGATCCACCCGCATGTTTGCCGTGTGCGGAGACCCGTAAGGGGGAGAAGGGGATCCTGGTGGGTGAGTTCTCTGGAACCCAGCCGGGTGTCGGATGCCCGGTATGGACCGGAGTTCAATATCCCACTTCGGCCCTGAATTCCCTGTGAACGGGAGGCCGGGGGCTAGCCACCCCCGGTCAATCGGCTTGCCGTTAAGTTCGGTGGCGAGTGCTAGGGAGGTGGGGGTCTGCGTAGGGCGGTCGGAGATTCTCGGGTTGGTGGGCCCGTTATATCGAAGACCCAACCCGAAACAGACGACCATCTTCAGGGTGCTATATCCCCTCGGGTAGCCCTGGCGACCACACCGGCTCGCGGTGTGGCGTCCCAAATGTGTGGCTCCATGGTGGGTGGGGAGCTCGGGGGACGAATGTTATCTAGGGCATGGCGGACAACAAACCTCCACCCCAAAAAAGATCCCGTCCGGATTCGGACGGGGGAGATAATGTTTACGGCGCTAGTCAGCGCTATCTAGTAATGAGGTGCCAGAAGGAAGGGGAGAGCCTGAAAAAGGTTTCCCCCTTTCTTATTCGTAAAGTTCTGTCGGGTTTGGTTCCTGGAGATCTGAAATCTGCAAAAAAGCTTCGCGATGGCACACTGCTCATCGAAACGGCAAACTGGGCTCAGAGCGAGAAACTTCTGAAGACCGTCAAGTTGCACGACTTTCCCGTCAAGGTCGAGGTGCACCGTACCTTGAACACCTGTCGGGGAGTGATTAGCCACTATGACCTATTGTACGTCGAGATCGACGAGATAAAGCGGGAGATGGCCCCACAGGGGGTTTCCGATGCTCGTCGACTCACTACTAAGCGCAACGGAGAGAGGGTCAACACGACATCTGTCATTCTTACGTTCGCGAGTGACGTCCTCCCCGACAAAGTGTTCGTCGGTTATGAATCGGTCCCAGTGCGGCCAATCATACCGGCACCTATGAGATGCTACCAGTGCCAGCAATTCGGCCACATGGCCACACGATGCCAGGGCAAGGCCACCTGCCCCCGCTGCAGCCTGGATAAGCATGACGGAGCAGAATGCACAAGTGACCCACTTTGCGTCAATTGCGAGGGTGCCCATCCCGTGTACTCTCGTGATTGTCCAAAGATGATCGAAGAACGTAAAATCATGGAGATCAAGACGGTGGATAAAATACCATATCTCGAGGCTCGGAAAAAGTATAGAGCACAAGTTTCCCCCACTTTTTCCAGATCATGGGCTCATGTGGCTGCCACTCCGATCGCAAAGGTCACCATCTCGACCCAGACGGATTATAATGCCAACCAGGACACTAAACCCACAGAAGAGAAATCGGCCACTCCGGTTAAGGCTTCCAATCCGGAATCTAAGACCAAACCCACCGGTCCGGGGTCCCCTAAGCGGAACCCGGCCAAAACATCTGCCGGGGCCACGCAATCCAAGCGTGGGAACTCGCAATCCCCCGGTCCATCTGGCAAGACTCGAAAGAGCACCCCAGAGCCAATGCAGGAGGATGAGTGTCTATCAGACACTGATATCCTCCAAGTTCGTAGTAAGGGGAAGAAAAATCGCATAAGACGCTGACCTCCCCAATTTTTAACCGCTCGATTTTAACCTAATTTATTTTCCTTCTATTTTTTATTTATTTCCAATGGCTTTTATACTGCAGTGGAACTGCTACGGTTTTTATCGGCATAAGGAGGAGCTGGATGTTTTAATACGAGATTTTAACCCGGTTTGCGTTTGTCTTCAGGAAACGCATTTTAAAAACACGGACAAGGGCATTTTAAACCATTTTAAGGTTTTTAGATTAGACGACACCTGCGGCCAACGAGCCCAGGGTGGAGTAGCAATTGCTATCAGGGAGGCCCTTTACACCTCCCAGGTACACCTGAACACACCGTTTCAGGCGGTGGCGGTGACTGTTCACGCTCCGCAGATGGTTACGTTATGCAACGTATATCTGCCGGAGGGTGCACCTGTCACCCGTTTTAATTTGGAAGCCCTTATCTACCAGGTTCCTCAGCCCTTTATTTTACTCGGTGACTTCAACGCACACGATCCTCTATGGGGAAGCAGTAGAGGGCAGTGTAATCGTAGAGGACGGATTTTATCTTCTTTTATTACGGATTCTAGCCTAGTTTTATTAAACGACGGGGAGAAAACCCGGTTCAACAGCTTTACTGGTGACTTCTCCTCTATAGACTTATGCGCGACATCGAGCGTGTTGTTAAATAAACTGAGTATGTCCGTACACGATGATCTATGTGGGAGTGATCACTATCCCATTTTTATACTGAAAGAGGGACGTTCTAACCCCATTTTTATTCGTCAGGGCAACTGGATTATCCGGAGAGCCGATTGGGGTCGTTTTATGTGCAATTTTAACTTTAAACACGACATGACGCTAAACAGCGTGTCTAACATAAATCATTTAACAAGCTGCATCATCGAAGCCGCGAACACAAGCGTACCACGGTCTCGTCGTCTCAAATCGAGACCATCTGTACCTTGGTGGAATGAAGAATGTGCTGCTGCAATACGCAAACGGAAGAAGGCGCTACAAATTTTTAAAAAGTTCCCGACGGTCACGAACCTTTCCGCCTTTCGGCGCTTAAGAGCTAAGGCTCGACAGGTCGTGAAAGAGGCGAAGAAGGCTTCCTGGGTGGAATTTGTCTCGGGTGTCAACTGTAGAACACCACTTACACAGGTCTGGCGCAAGATCAGGAGTCTATCGGGTAACCACCAACAGATCGGCATCTCCTTTTTACATATCAATGGCGATGTAATAACGTCTGAAATTACTATCAGCGACATTTTCGGCCAGCTACTCGCCAAAACCAGCAGTAACAGGAGCTACGACTCTACGTTTCTGAAAACCAAGGAGCGATTGGAGATGTCCCCGATAAACTTTAAGGAAAGACATCCCTTGGCGGATTACAACCTTCCGTTTTCCCTCTGGGAACTCAAATCCGCCATTTCTGACTCCCGTATCACTTCTCCGGGACCTGACGAGGTCCACAATGCCTTCCTCCGGTATATCCCGGAGTCGGCACTGTTGGAGGTTCTCCATACCTTCAACCAACTATGGCTAGAAGGTTCTTTTCCACCGTCCTGGCGGGAGTCTGCGGTAGTTCCTATACTAAAAAAAGGCAAAGACCGAGCCGACCCGAATATCTTTAGACCTGTATCCCTCACAAGCTGCCTGTGTAAGGCTATGGAAAGAATGGTGAATCGGCGGCTCGTCTGGTGGCTAGAGCGCCGAAACCTTCTCTCTGGTATTCAATGTGGTTTCCGCAGAGGCCGTTCCACTACCGATCATTTAGTCAGAATTGACAACTATATCCAGGAAGCCTTTCTTCTGCGCCAACACGTAGTCGGGGTATTTTTTGACATAGAGAAGGCATACGACCGAGTTTGGCGTCACAAAATCCTAAGAACGATGCACGAATGGGGATTTAGAGGTAACCTACCCATTTTTATTCAAAATTTTTTATCGGACCGAGTTTTTAAAGTGAGAATTGGCCAACACGAATCGAAATTTTATAGTCAAGAGAACGGTGTTCCCCAAGGCTCAGTACTTAGCGTAACGCTATTTGCTATAGCGATTAACGATATCGCTAACTCTGTAAAAACACCGGTAATTGGCTCACTGTTTGTGGACGACTTCGCAATTTTTTGTAGGTCATCCCAACCAGCAACCGCGGGCAGACTTATCCAGCTTACTCTAAACAAGTTGGATAGGTGGGCCAAAGATAACGGCTTTAAATTCTCCTTGGAGAAAACTAAATGCCTCCACTTACGCCGGTGTAGGGGTCATACCATTCCCCCATCACTAACCTTGGGCGGTACAAACCTTCCGTTTGTTAACTCTGTACGTTTTTTAGGAATGATTTTTGATTGTCGCCTCAACTGGCGGGAACATATTGATACTTTAAAACTTAAATGTCTTAAGACTCTAAACATTTTAAAATTCTTAAGTCACTCAACATGGGGAGCCGATCGCTCAATGCTGATCTTGTTGTACCGTTCGTTGGTCCGGTCGAAGCTTGACTACGGTTCCTTCGTATACGCCTCCGGTCGGGAGTCGTACCTACGTACTCTGAACGCGGTACACAATGCAGGCCTACGGATATCCACTGGGGCGTTCCGGACTAGTCCGGTGCAAAGCCTCCATGTGGATACAGGAGAGCCGCCATTGTGCCACCGAAGGATCCTGCTCATGTGCAATTACTTTGCCAAAATTTTATCTATGAAGTCCCACCCATGTTTCAACCTTGTTTTTAAACCTCAATTAATAGAACTTTTTAATCGCCGGACAAGAGCCACTAGGCCTGCTAGCATTAGGTTTTATACTTTCATCCAAGCGCAAGGTATTACACTCCCAGACATATACCCTATCGGAAGCTGCAAAAGTCCGCCTTGGGTCACACCCGCGCCTAAAATCAATACTGAACTTAACAAGCGTCTAAAACACTTTACCACTGCAGAAGAGTACCAGCGTCTATTTTATATGTTCTTAGACACCCATCGAGATCTCGTGCCTATTTATACCGACGGCTCCAGATCAGGCACCGCCAGCGCGTGCGCAGTCTTCTCACCCCATCACGAAGCTGCGAAAGCAAGGCTTCATCCGATGTGTAGCGCTTTCACAGCGGAGCTGTACGCTGTTAGGCTGGCCCTGGATGGGATACAGGACCGTGGCTCCTTCGTTGTATGCACGGACTCCCTAAGTGCACTGAATGCCATTTCCGGCCTTTTTCCCGCGCACCCTCTAGTCCAGGAGATTCAATCTTCACTCCTCTCTCTTGACAAAAAGGGAACTAAGATCTTTTTCATGTGGGTCCCTGGACACGTGGGTATCGCCGGGAACGAGAGAGCCGACACTTTGGCGAAAGAGGCACTCGCCATGGACGCCATGGAACCGATGCCGGTACCCTTCCAAGATGTGAAGGCGGCTTTAAGAAATGCAGTCCTAGAGCAGTGGAAGGAGTCGTGGAGAACCGCAGAAGGTAATAAACTGCGCGGTTTAAAACCGGCAGTGACAGCGTGGCCTTCGTCCGTCTACCCCTGCGGGTAGGGGGATGGAGAATACTCCCGCAGTATCCCTGCTTGTCGTAAGAGGCGACTAAAAGGGCGGGGAGGTGAAACCCCGAAAACAAACCCCCAGGTAGCAAAGGGATGCGTCCGGACAGTTTTGTGGGTCCACTGTCTGTGTGCGGCCATACCAGCTGGCCTGCGATCCACCCGCATGTTTGCCGTGTGCGGAGACCCGTAAGGGGGAGAAGGGGATCCTGGTGGGTGAGTTCTCTGGAACCCAGCCGGGTGTCGGAAGCCCGGTATGGGCCGGAGTTCAATACCCCACTTCGGCCCTGGATTCCCTGTAAACGGGCGGTCAAGATCTAGCCAGTCTTGATCAATCGGCTTATCGACACGTTTCGATGGCGAGTGCTGGAGTGACGGGGGTCTGTGTAGGGCGGCCAAAGGTGTACGGGTTTGGAGGGCCCATGCACTGGAGGCCCCACCCGAAGCAGACCCCCTAAACAATAGTGCTATATCCCTTGGGTAGCCCTGGCGACCACACCGGTTTGCGGTGTGGCGTCCCGAATGTGTGGCTCCGTGGTGGGTGGGGAGCCCAGGGGACGAAATCCTAATTTTCATGGAGACAATCTCACTCCCTCCAAATAAAAGATCCCGCCCGGACACGGGCGGGGGAGATAGTATTTTCAAGAAGAGCATGCGCTATTTGGTTCTCAAATGTGCGAAAGATGGCGAGACACTTAAAAAGGTGTCTCCCTTCTTCATTAAACGGTCCTTGTCTGCGGTCATCCCTGGAGAACCTCACTCAGTCAAAAAGCTTAGAGATGGGACACTATTGATTGAGACGGCAAATGTAGACCAAGCAGAAAAACTGCTCAAAGTGAAGAAACTCCACGATATCCCGGTCACGGTAGATATCCACCGCACCCTAAACACTTCTCGGGGAGTTATAAGCCATTATGATCTCGTCTACGTTGAAGTAGACGAAATTAAGAGAGAAATGGCCCCACAAGGTGTGACAGACTGTCGTCGACTTACGACTAGGAGGAACGGTGAGACGATTAACACAACATCTGTGATCCTCACGTTCGCTCTCGATAAGCTCCCCGAGAAAGTGCATGTAGGCTACAATTCGGTACCAGTGCGGCCATTCATACCAAACCCCATGCGTTGCTTCCAATGCCAAAAGTTCGGCCACATCGCACCGCGATGTGAGGGTAAGACCACCTGCCCGCGCTGTGGCAAGGACAAGCATGAGGGTGACGTATGTTCCTCCGATCCTTTCTGCGTAAACTGCGAGGGTTCGCATCCAGCGTACTCTCGTGATTGCCCTGTGATGAAGGACGAAAGGAAAATTATGGAAATTAAGACCCTAGATAAAATCCCGTATGGAGAGGAGCGGCAGAAGTATCGGAGTCTCATGGCCCCTACGTTTTCCCGATCTTGGGCAGGTGTAGCAGCAACCCCCAAGAAAATGTGTACCATCTCCACACAGACCGAAGAAATCAAACCCGCGAACAGCGTAAAAGAATCTAATGTACCGAAGAGTATGCCCCAGAAAGCCACGACGAAGAAATCGGCCGAGCCGGCTAAGGCCCAAAATCCGGTAAAGACGAACGCCACCAGTTCGGGTTCTCCCGTTAAGAACCCGAACAACTCCACCCCGGCCACGCAAATCAGGCGTGGGAAATCTCAATCCCCCGGGCCATCTGGTCCGGCCCCGCAGAGCCAACCAGAGTCGATGGAAGAGGATGA
This sequence comes from Ceriagrion tenellum, assembly GCA_963169105.1. Classification (NCBI taxonomy): domain Eukaryota; kingdom Metazoa; phylum Arthropoda; class Insecta; order Odonata; family Coenagrionidae; genus Ceriagrion; species Ceriagrion tenellum. The sequence continues at coordinate 23,799,605 of OY720632.1, forward strand.
ATATGTCTCTGAGTCGGAGGTCCGCCGGGCTAGGTCTAAGGGGAGGAGACATCGCATAAAGCGCTGATTCTCCCTCTGAACCTAATGCCCGTTTTTATTATTTATTTATTTTTTTTTTAATTTTAAAATTATTTATTACTCACCTTTTATGGTTTTTATCTTACAGTGGAACTGTAATGGTTTTTATCGGCATAAGGAGGAGCTGGCCATTTTAACTCGCGAATTTAACCCATGTTGTGTTTGTCTGCAAGAAACGCATTTCAAAATGGCGGACAAGGGGATTTTAAAAGGTTTTAACGTTTTTAGATTTGACGAAATCAGTGGCCAACGAGCCCATGGTGGAGTTATGGTTGCTATTCGGGAGGCCCTTTACACCTCCCGAGTGCACCTAAACACGCCGTACCAAGCGGTGGCAGTCACCGTGTACGCCCCCGAGGCGATCACGCTATGCAACGTGTACCTGCCCGAGGGTGCACCGGTCACTCAATTTTACCTGAATGCTCTTGTCCGTCAACTACCTCAGCCGTTTATTTTACTAGGAGATTTTAACGCCCACGATCCTCTTTGGGGAAGCCCAAGAAGGCAATGCAATCGTAGAGGACGGATTTTATCCTCCTTTATTTTAGATAATGACTTGGTTTTATTGAACAATGGGGAAAAAACCCGTTTTAATTCTTTTACCGGCGACTCTTCAAGCATAGATTTGTGTTGTATCGAGCGCCATAAGTACAAAATTTAACTTATCCGTTCATGACGATCTCTGTGGGAGCGATCACCTCCCACTTCTTATTACCAAGGAACGGCATTATAACCCTAGTTTTATACGGACAGGCCATTGGGCTATCCGGAAAGCAGACTGGCCGCTTTTCAGAAGCAATTTTAATTTCAAATATGACGAAACACGTGATAGTGTTGACAATATTAATAATTTGACTAGCAGTATAATACAGGCCGCATGCGTCAGCGTACCACGGTCTCGCGGTACTACGACGAGACCTCAAGTTCCGTGGTGGAATGATGACTGCGCGAAAGCTATCCGCCAGCGTAAAAAGGCGTTGCGGATTTTTAACAAATATCCGACGGAAACCAATCTATCCTCCTTCAGGCGCTTGCGAGCGAAGGCACGACAGGTCGTAAGAGACGCAAAAAGAGCTTCCTGGATGGAATTTGTGTCGGATGTGAATAGCAGGACTCCACTTGCACAGGTGTGGCGTAAGGTGAAGAGTATCTCGGGCAATCACCACCAGCTGGGAATAACCTACCTTAAGGTAGGTGGCGATATTGTGACCTCAGCTCCTGAGATTGGTGAGGCTTTTGGCCTATTACTCGCCGATACAAGCAGTGATAGAAATTACAATCCCACATTTTTGGGAATTAAACTACGAGTAGAAGCCTCGCCAATCAACTTTCGTGAGATCCGCTCTCATGAAGACTATAACCTTCCGTTCACCCTTAGGGAGCTACAATCAGCCATTGATGAATCCAAATTTACGGCTCCGGGATTGGATGAGGTCCACAACGCCTTTCTCCGGAATATTCCGACGACGGCAATGTTAGAGGTCCTCCACACTCTCAATCACCTTTGGAGAGACGGTGCATTCCCGTCGTCCTGGCGGGAATCTGTAGTCATACCCATACCGAAGCAGGGCAAAGACCGTACTGACCCGAATGGTTATCGACCTATATCACTCACTAACTGCCTGTGCAAGTTAATGGAAAGAATGGTTAACCGACGGCTAATTTGGTGGCTAGAGCGCCGAAACCTTCTCTCCGATATTCAGTGTGGATTTCGTAGAGGCCGGTCCACGATCGATCACCTGATAAGAATAGATAACTACATCCAGGAAGCCTTTCTTCTCCGCCAACATGTTGTCGGCGTCTTCTTTGACATAGAGAAGGCATATGACACTGTCTGGCGGCGGAAAATATTGAACACTTTGCACGAATGGGGTCTCAGGGGTAATCTACCCACTTTTATTCAGAATTTTTTATCCGATCGGGTGTTTAAGGTTAGAATCGGTCAGTACCTATCCGTAGCATACAGCCAAGATAATGGGGTTCCACAAGGGTCAGTTTTAAGCGTAACACTTTTCGCCGTGGCAATCAACGATATCGTTGATTGCATGAAGTCACCGGTGATAGGGTCTTTGTTTGTGGATGACTTCGCGATATTCTGCAGGTCATCTTATGTAACCTCTGCCGCTAGACTCACCCAACTTACGCTGAATAAATTGGAGAAGTGGACCCAAAGGAGCGGATTTAAATTCTCCTTGGAAAAAACGAAATGCATTCACTTTCACCGGATTAGGGGGCTACACATCCCTCCGCCGCTACATTTAGGAGGGAAAAACATTCCATTTGTGGACTCCAACCGTTTCCTGGGACTTGTATTTGACTATCGCCTCAACTGGAAGGAACAAATTAGTGTCCTGAAAAGAAAATGTACAAATGCGTTAAATATTCTGAAATATCTAAGTCACTCATCCTGGGGAGCTGATCGCAATACGCTGATCTTACTATACCGGACGCTGATACGGTCTAAACTAGACTACGGTTGTTTTGTGTACTCCTCCGGTCGGGAGTCATACATGCGCCCGCTGACATCGGTCCACAATGCTGGAATACGGTTAGCCACCGTAGTTCCGTACGAGTCCAGTGCAAAGCATCTATGCGGATGCAGGAGAACCACCCTTGTCCCATCGGAGGAACATGCTTATGTGCGGCTATGTAGCAAAAATTTTATCTATGAGGACTCACCCTTGTTTTAACATTGTTTTTAAACCCCGCTATTTAGAACTTTTTAACCGTCGAACCAGAGCCACTAGGCCGGCAAGCATACGATTCAACAGTTTGATATCCGAGCATCTAATCACGCTCCCTGAAGTATATCCTTCTGGCTTTCCCAAACATCCGCCATGGGAAACTCCCGCTCCTAAAATCAACATGGGACTCACTCAGCGCAAGAAAGCTTTAACCACTGCTCAGGAATACCAGCGTCAGTTTTATCTATATCTTCACTGCAACCCCGGTATCGTGCCAGTTTTTACAGATGGCTCTAAGTCTGACGCTGCCTGTGGATGTGCAGTTGTCTCATCCCACCATGGAGCCATCAAGGCGAGGTTAAATCCGCTGTGTAGTGTTTACGCAGCGGAACTCCTCGCAATAAAAATGGCTCTAGGAGGGATAGAAGGAAACAGTGGCTCCTTCGTCATATGCTCGGACTCTCTTAGCGCCCTGAACTCCATTTCTAGTTTTTCTTCAATGCACCCAATCGTTCAAGATATACAAACTGCTTTGATATCCCTTAGCAGAAGGGGAATATCTGTATCATTCCTTTGGGTCCCAGGGCATGTGGGTATCCCTGGAAATGAAAGAGCCGACGCTTTGGCGAAGGAGGCACTTGACTTGGAGGAAATAACTCTGACGCTGGTACCATACGAAGACCTTAAGGCTATCTTGAGAAAGGTAGCCCTAGAAGAGTGGAAAGATATATGGATGAACGTAGGAAACAATAAACTGCGCGGGGTGAAATCGGTAGTGTCCGCGTGGCCCACATCCGCCAGGAAGAGCCGCCGGGAGGAAGTGGTCATCACACGTTTGAGGATAGGGCATTGCCCTTTGACTCACTCCTTTCTCTTCACCGAGGAGAAACGACCACCTCGCTGTGATGATTGCGACTGCCCTCTCAGCGTTCGGCATATCCTGACGGAGTGTGACAAATACCGATGCTTGCGTAGCAGGCTGCAGTTAGCGGGAGACATGAAGTCGATCCTAGGCGATGACTCAGATGTTCTCAACCGTGTTTTATCATTTTTAAATTTAACTGGCCTTTTTAACAGTATTTTAAGGATGTAAAATTTATTTTAATTTTGACTAAGAGTACATGATAACAATTTTATTTTAATACCAATATATGTAAAATATATTTTTTTTTTCCTTTTTTTTTAATTTTTATAAACATTACGGGTAGTGGTGCAAAATGACCATGTTGTCGACGCACCCTATAAACCAAATACTACTACTACTACTACTCCTTCGTCCGTCAGGAAGAGTCGCCGAGAGGAAGTCGTCATAACACGACTAAGGATAGGGCACAGCCCTCTGACCCACTCCTTCCTCTTCACCGAAGAGAAAATTCCACCGCGATGTGATGACTGCGACTGTCCTCTTAGCATTCGACATATCCTGACGGAGTGCGAGAGATATCGGGCGGTGCGTAACAGGCTGCAGCTAGTGGGAGACCTGGGGTACATTCTAGGCGATGACCCAGATGTTCTGAACCGCACTTTGGAATTTTTAAATGAAACTGGCCTATTTAATAGTATTTTAAGGATGTAACATTATTTTTAATTTTGACTCAGCGTTTATCTCAAGTACTTTATTATAATATCATAATGTGCAGCGTATATTTATTTTTTATATATATTTTTTTATAATTATGACGTGTAGTGGTGCAAAATGACCATGTCGTCGACGCACCCTATCAACCCCACTACTACTACTACTACGACACCGCTTTAAATAAGGCCTACATCGGTTGCATTGAAGATGGATAAAAAATTCATGAATGATAATGACAAATTATTAATGTCTTTCAGTTATTATGGAGTTCCTGTGTTCAAATCTTTGGGCTTCAGCTAATGGCTGTTTTTATGCACTTTTAATCAACTGCCAGTCGTGCTGCATCGGAACAAAATCATGTTTGCAAGTCATTGGGTTTGGAAAAGAAACCTATGATGGTAGAATACATTGTTCCATTCATTGAGGAATGTAAGAATCTTGCTTGTGAAGCTCCGTGGCCGTAAATTCAGGAGTTTTGAAATGATCATGTGAATCACACACACCAATGAAATTTTGATAACTTCGATTGGTGTGAGTGATTCTGTGGCCTGACTATTGCTACTAAATGATGCAATTCAATGGTAAATTTATGGTAAATTTCGTTGTGGGTACTGTCTGACTGAATGGACTGTAATTGGTTTAGGCCAAGGGAGAGCAAGAATACACCCAGTTTAGCTTTTCGATCAGAGGACTCATGAGGGTACTCTTGCATTTTCCACAGAGGAAAAAGCCAGTGACCCAGTGGTTTGTGGAGTCAAAGGTCATTTTTCTACCTATGAGCAATTGGGAATAATGCATTGAGTATGTGTGTGGGGCTTTATAGGAAATTAGGGAAATAATTAAAGTGGAACTGTAAATGTTGTCTCGTATCTCTTATGTACTTATTTTTTCATCAAGTTAGCATAAAATACTAATGTACCGAAATATTTGCGACTCTGATGCTGTACTTGTTAACTAGAGCTGTGTAATAAGGACAATGGAATAATAATAATTATACTGCGTCCTTATTAGGGCGAAATTGAGATTTTGTCCATCTTACCCCTATGGAAGTACATATTTAAAACTGTGATCAGCAATTGTCGATGTGTTCATCGAGACTCAAATAGCCACATAACCTTGTTGATTTTTGAATCCTAATGGAAGGGGAAGGGAGGCACTTAAAAGCCAGCTTGAGCTAAAGTTACTTAGGCTATCCATCTCATTTCATTCACGTAAATAGAGAGTGAAAAGAATTGTGCAATGAAATCTGCCTCAAGCGTGCGACAAATAAACAATTCAATTAATATGAGAAAATTTACGAAAAATTCCCTGGAGAAAGAAATTCATGCCAAAAAATGTAAAAATTTGGATACTCATGAGCAAAAGTGAAAAGAGGAGTTCCTACGAAGAAGATTAAATATAATGGATGGAGAGGGAAAATTAACATAAAGAGAAAAAACGATAAAATAATTTGAATTTAAGTGCAAAGAAATTTGATGTTTGAATTAAATACAATTTAAAACTATAGTAAATGTGAAATAGGAAGAATGTGGGACTCATTTCATTAAATGGTGGCCATAGATTTGTTTTTGTTTGCGAATTATATACTTAAAATTATGAACGGAGAAAGAAAACTTATTTTGCTTGATAATTCATTTTGGTGCTATAGAGGAAGCTTAATAATTGTGTCTGCTTAAAATATTCGCCGTTTGCCAATGTTCTGATCAAGTAGGTGTCACAGGTGTTTCATATAACATTGGAACTGTAATGGTTTTTATCGGCACGAGGAGGAGCTGGCCATTTTAATTCGCGATTTTAACCCGTGTTGTATTTGTCTTCAAGAGACGCATTTTAAAAACGTAGACAAGGGCATTTTGAAAGGTTTTAACGTTTTTAGACTCGATGACATCAGTGGCCAACGAGCCCAAGGTGGAGTAGCTATTGCCATTCGAGAGGCCCTTTACACCTCCCGAGTGCTCCTGAACACGCCATTTCAAGCGGTGGCGGTGACCGTCTACGCTCCGGAGGCCATAACGTTATGCAACGTTTACCTACCGGAGGGTGCACCGGTCACGCGATACAACCTGGAGAATCTTGTCCGCCAACTACCTAGGCCCTTTGTATTCCTAGGAGATTTCAATGCACATGACCCTCTATGGGGTAGCACAAGGGGCCAGCAAAACAGGAGAGGAAGGATTTTATCTGATTTTATACTTAATTCGAATCATATTTTATTGAACAACGGGAAGAAGACACGTTTTAATAGTTTTAATGGCGAGTATTCCTCCATAGACCTTTGTTTTTTATCAAGCAGCCTAATAACGAAAATGAGGATGTCCGTGCACAACGACCTGTGTGGGAGCGATCACTTCCCTATGTTTATTGAGAAGGACCAATGTATTAATGAAACTTTTATGCGACCGGTGACCTGGCTCACCCGCAAAGCCGACTGGGCAATTTTTAAGGAACATTTTAACTACGTTCACGACAATAATCGAGACGCGAAACGTAATATTGAGCTTTTAACCTCGGACATCATTGAAGCGGCAAATGCAAGTGTACCGCGTTCTAGAGGTACGGCAAAGCGACCACGGGTACCTTGGTGGAACGACGAATGTGCCAGAGCTATTACGCTTCGAAAGAAAGCACTTCGTATTTTTAATAAATATCCCACGGCGACAAACTCGGCCTCTTTCCGTCGCCTTCGAGCTAGAGCACGTCGGGTGGTGAAGGAGGCTAAGAGGGTCTCCTGGATGGAATTTTTCTCCAGTGTTAACCACAAGACACCACTTGCAGAGGTATGGCGCAAGGTAAAATCCGTTTCGTCATCGTCATCGGGACAGCCCAGCGTGTCCTACTTGAAAGTTGGAGGCAACCTGATGACAGCAGCGCCCGCCATTACCGAAGCTTTCGGTCAGGTCCTAGCCAACACCAGCAGTGACAACAATTCCGACGGCGCCTTTCTAACGCTTAAAGCTCGGCACGAAGCTACCCGGCTTTCTTTTCGAGAAGGATGTACAACTGCAGAATACAATGACCCGTTCTCCCTGTGGGAACTCACTTCTGCCATTGGAGACTCCCGAAACACCTTGGATCAAGTGCACAATGCCTTCCTCCGGAATCTTCCGGAGAAGGCGTTGATCGAAGTGCTCCAAACCTTGAATCAACTTTGGGTTGATAGGTATTTTCCATCGTCCTGGCGGGAGTCCGCAGTCGTGCCTATCCCAAAGCAGGGAAAGGACAGAACTGACCCGATTAATTACAGGCCCATTTCCCTCACTAGCTACATATCATGACGGAGTGTGACAAATACCGATGCTTGCGTAGAAGGCTGCAGTTAGCGGGTGACATAAAGTCGATCCTAGGCGATGACTCAGTTGTTCTCAACCGCGTTTTATCATTTTTAAATGAAACTGGCCTTTTTAACAGTATTTTAAGGATGTAAAATTAATTTCATTTTTAATTTTGACTAAGAGTTCATATTAACTATTTAATTTTTATACCAATATATGTAACATATATATTTCTTTTAGAAACATGACGTGTAGTGGTGCAAAGTGACCATGTTGTCGACGCACCCTATTAACTCAATACTACTACTACTAGCATTCTCAGAGCTAAATTAGGGAACCTCCTTATCCACACTCCTATAAGAAAAATCAGGCCAATCTCTTCTGTAGGTTTTGAGGAGAAGAGTAACAAACCTACTGACATCACCTAATTTTTATATATATTGTAGATTAGCCATGACATGCCCGGGGTCACATATCCAGTTGAAAGGTATTCCTCTAGTGGTTAAGGAAAGACCTGATTGTTGAAATCGGAGATAAATTGACACCTTTCGCATAAAAAGCTGCTTTTTTGAGCAAATACGAAGCGTTCAAGAAAACCAATCGCAAGAATTTAAGTCTGCATGCTTTTAGTCATCCGATAGTGACAGTTATAAAATTTTATCTTGACAACGAGTAGGATCGAAGTCCAAATCGCTTGCTCATAGGCAGTCATCTCTGCCCGTCTCGGAGTGGTTAAAGCACATATCAGCTCCTTGTGTAGCTTATGCACAGTGGATTTGTATGCTATAGATTTGGCTCTACCCGGAATCAAAGATAACATCACGTCTTTTCTGGTTTTCCGCGACTCCTAGACTGCTCTGCAGTCCATTTCCGGCTTGTCGCATATGCATCGCATCACACAGGAAATAAATGCTGCGATAGAAGCGCTGAGTGATTCAGAGCAGAATTCGATACCGGTACTCTCTGAAGGTCTGCAGGCTACGATACGCAGTGATGTGTTAGAACATTGGAGAATAACTAAGGATAAACTAACTGAAAATGTATTGCGCAACATAAAACGAGGAGTGTGAGCATGGCCCTCTTCCGTTAGTAAATGTCGGTAAAAAGGGACAGTCGGCACAAGCGTGCGAACCGTTGGCACACTAATACTTCTCCGCTGAAGAAGTACCTCCTCGCAGTGTCGAGGGCGTCTCTTCTCTCATTGTGAGACACTTTACGAACTGGTCAATTCCGAGAACTACGCGAGTCGGTAAGGATCAGTGGTGACCTTGAGTACTTTCTAGGCGACGACCCCGATGGCCTAAGCCGAGATGTAATACATCGTTGGCAGGGTAAACTGGATATATTTATATATTCATGATTGATTGATTCAAGATATTTTATGAATATATTAATTTGATTCTGTGCCTTTTAATTTTTTCTGCTTTTTAATTATGGTAATGATATGCATAATCATTAGCAAGTCTGTATAAATCTGACCAGTCAAGGAGTGTGAGTGGTGCAAAATGACCACCGCCTAGAATTAGAGATTACGGGTGCCAATGAGGCACCCATAATCTCTAATTCTACGTATTTAATCTGGTCTTCCTGGAATTTGAATCTAATGCTAACTTTGTTTAATGGTTTAACATATAATTAGGTACATTAAGTGGCAGGAATTCATTCATTTTTATCATTATAATATACATTGAAAATATGTAATGTATAATTTCAATGAATATTATGATACATATTGAACATTTAAAAAATTCCTTGTGCTAATAACTCTAACGCAGAGGAAATAAAATGTTAAAGGATAAGTTAGGGTACTGCCTCGCGCTTCACACATAACGCCGCGCCGGGTGCGCGCGGGCCGCAGTCGGCTGATTCCAAGTCCTGCGCCCTTCATTCCCTACCCCTACTTCTCTCGCCTTCGCGAGCTAGGGTCAAGGGAGTCATTTCCCGTGCGTGACAATTTTATAGACTGCTAGTGATGTACACAAAGTTACTATCCAAACAGGACCGACTTTTAGCTCTAATTTAGGCATGTTTATGTAATCGTTTACATGGAAAATCAAAATTGTGAGCGATGCTTCAGACGCACTGCACATGGAACATCAGACATGAACGATTTACAGAAAAACTTTCATACTGCTATGCTATATTGTTACAAGTTAGGTGATTGTCTAGTTGCAACACACGATAAATTGTGGAGACATTTGGAAGGGTGTGTCGAGGCTATTTGAACACAAGTTTACTAGTTTCACGACTCCTTACAACCCTTCCCCTTCTTTCCATAATATCGTAGTCCGATTTCGAACAGTGTGCAGTTCAGACCAGGAGTCAAGTCTATTCTCTTGTTTGTGTAATCAACAATGTCTGTCACGACGCATAGGTCTAGTGCAGTGTGCCTAATCGGTATTCCTGGATCTGTAACAGACTGCTTCCCTAAAAATAAGCTGCCTTTGATTCGTGATGTGCTGCAGGTGTTCTATCATCACCACATAATCCTTAAAAAAAAAGTGCGTGAAAGTTCGAGGGCAACGATAAGGTTGTGGTCCCATTCTGCACAGATATGTCCAGAATTCCTGTAATTCAAGAAATACATGGAATAGAGAAAATCGAAGCCCTCTACAGTGAATTGATAAAATTGAAGAAAAACTCCCGTCGCCGTTCTAAGCAGCAATTGAAAAATGAAGTGGAATTTCAAGAGAAAATTGACCAATTATTTGACATTGCCACCTTAAATGATGTAGAAGAGGTGAAAAATGAAGAGGACAAGGAGTTCTTGAAAATGCAGAGGCAACTGGGACGCCAAGGCAGTATAAGTGCTTCAAAAGATACAAAGTTAGCACTCTCAGATAGAGAGATAGTACTCATGTTATGATGAATTTGTGACAATATAGAACTATGAAAGTTTTTCTGAGAATCATTCATGTCTGATGTACTAAGTCTCCAGTTCAAAAAGTAGAAAGTTTTCAATGCTAAGCAGTTTTCTCATTTATTTCACGGCAAAAGCATAAAAGTGCATGTCTTATTAAGTCTACCGGTTTCCATGAGACGGCTGCTAGGATCACATCATGTGCAGTATGTACCCCTGAAGCACCATTCACAAGAATCTTTTTCCAAGTAAATGATTACGTACACATGCCTAAATAAGAGCTAAAAGTCGGTCCTGTTCGAATAGTAACTTTGTGTACATCACTATCAGTCTATAAAATTGTCACGCACGGGAAATTGCTCCCTTGACCCTAGCTCGCGAAGGCGAGAGGGTAGGGCGTAGGGAATGAAGGGCGCAGGACTTGGAATCAGCTGACTGCGGCCCGCGCGCACGCGGCGCGGCGTTGTGTGTGAAGCGTGAGGCAGTACCCCCGCTAAAATATTTATTCGTGTAGAACGGTCGCACGTACGTAAAAATGGAGTGAATTTTGACCCTGAAGGACTCAAACCTGGCGCGTTACCTCTAGAAATTGTTTTTTTTCCTCCAATCGGGATAGTTGAACGTCACTGCATTTTTACCTCTTGAGCGACCTATAAATGTTAACTAATCGATCCGAATTTTTTAGGATATCCTTTCATTGCCAGATAGCCTAGTTTGAGAGATTGAAATTGAAAATCCGAGAAAAAATAAAAAAATAAGCAACGCCCTAATATCCATGCATCTTCTCTCGCGGGTTCATTCTGTTCCCTCCATGTTGCTCTGTCCTGTGCTGCCTCCCTCAGTTCTGCAAAACCCCTGCCATTTGCATTATGTCATTCAGTGCCTTCCTCTCCCTCTCTCTCTCTTAATTCCTCCCAGTGTCTTTCTCTTAATTTTTCCTTCCAACATTCTTATCGGGAGGCTGTATCTCCTTAAGATGTTTTCCATCCAGAAGGTTCGAGCCATTCCGAATAAGGGAAAAAAATAACTTCTGAAAACAAAGGGTAAAACAAAAGTAAGGGTATCGCAATGAAAAAAATAAAACTTCTCTATCAGCAATACTTTAATAACCAAACAGAAAAGGCACGTTTACGCTTCTTTGGCTGAAAAGGAATGTTTGGATTATGTCATTCTAATGCACAATAAATGTCTTATGATACAAAACTTTGCATTAATTACATTCTACATGCTCTACTCGCCAGGTTTATACTCCATTTATTCTCCCAGCATTCTTTTTATTCAATAGTTACAAGTCAAACTTTTAAGTAGCATGGCCTCGTCATTGAAGTAGTGGGATTGTCTCCGGTATAAATCTCATAGATAGCCGTAAAAATATTTGAGGTTATATGCTATATTTAATAGTATGGGGATCGATCGGGTTTGACCAATTTTAACGGATAATGAGGTAATACAGACATCTGCCTTACCCATTTTTCTTGTTTTTTCATCACTTTTTTCCTCCTTTACTGGTCGCGTTCACCTTCCATGCGGCTGCAAAAAGTTTTTGAGGAACACTAGTGTTCATATGCATTTCTTTCTTCAAATTTATATGCACAAACGGTGATATTTTAATTTGACGGAATGTATAGTCTTTTCGTCAGTCAGTTATTTTTGCAGCCTGTGGCGTCGCGTCTCAGGTTTTTCACCGGCGACGTTTCTGTGTAATCATCCTGTTTCAGTAGCCTGTAAATACACGCATCATATTCCGTTTACATCATAATTTATTCTTGAGTTGTCCTATATGTTTTTTCCATTTTTAGATGGAAATACTGAATGAAAATATAATAGAATGTAACCTAAACTAGGTAAGTTGAAAGTTATCTTTCGCGATTATTAGTTTGCCCATGTTAAAGCGTCAATTTTCACTCGTTTTTTAAGAGAATGTTTTCGGTGTGCTCGTTGTCATATCTTCCCAGAATGTTTTCACGAAGATGCTGCCTCCAATTTTCCTTCTTGCAATCCCTTAAATATCACAGAATTCGCAACATCTAGAGTTTTGCACCATGATTCTTCCGCAAATGGCGTGAATTTTTTACCCAGCATCTTTTTAAGTGTTGTGATGACGACGTTTCTCAGGTTCTGTGGAGGAAAAAAAAGAATGGTTATTTCCGTTGAATTTTATCAGGTATACCCGGAAAGTATAAATACTTAATGCATGGATAACTTAAAAGCACTTTGAAACTAATTTTACTGAGAGTAACTCTAGAACAATTCTGTAATCACATTTTCACATAATCATCTCGCATGTGTGATTCATTTAGTTACCCTGAGCACGAGTTTATCCCCACCTCTGGGAAATCTCCCGACTGTTCTCTCAGTCACTTATTGTAGGGCATTGCAGTACGAATACAAGTTAGGTCGTTGCGCATCATTACCGATACAATATATCGCTGTGGTCGAAATCTGCTGCGTCACTCGGACCACACACGGGAGGTAACCTGCTGGTTGCAATGTTATTGAGGTGCTTCATCGTGATTTATTTGGCTGTTTCATCTACGTCTTAGACCCTAAATCCCTGAAAATGTCTCATTGTGCAGTATTTGAGTCCAATAATTCCGTAAGGAATCCAAACGAGAAGCTGGTTTTTTTCAATCTCTCGCTGAGAGAGTAGTGCGGGCGAAGTGGATACACGCCTGCCGGGGGCGGGACAGTTTTAATGCTGATAACGGTAATATTATTTAACACACATTAATGAGTATGCATACTTGGAAAGCAGTAGTTGTTGGACACACGTGGTAATTGTAATATCGTTTCTACCATAGTCGTATTGATTGTCTTTCTGAAACTTATTCATGTTGAGAATTGAAATGGTAGATTCATTTTCTTTCCATAGTAGAAGTTTGGAATTTCGCTGATGTAAGCCAGGAATCAACTCTTGCTGTTGAATGGATACATATAAATCAGGAGTAGGTATTATTTCCGGATGGTGAAGACTAAAGTGAAGTGAGCGTTTGAACCAAGTGATGAGGATTAATGATACAGATGAATACTGTGTTGTGCATTGGTTCCTTAGTTATTCTACTTTCATTGCACTAGACTGGAGACTAAATGGTATCATTTATTTTTTTCAAGAAGCGTGGCATTTGTTGGCAGTGTGGCATGGCCCAAGTGAAAGAAAAGTTATTCTATTCGTCAGAATGCACTCATTATTTGAAGTGAGAGTTTGTACCTACCTTCTGAGTTCCTCAGAATGTATTGCAGTGGAAGGTTATGAAACATTGATTTTATACAGTTATAGTTCCCATTTATTGAAAATGTAGGTGAATGTTGTTTCTTGAAAGTTCATGCAATGCGACGTTTGCATCAGTATTGGTTTAGACATTCATACATGTTTTTCCACTTTTAATTTCATTTCAAGTATTGAAATAATAGCCTCCCAATGATGCATCTAAGTGCTGGAATACATATCTGTAAGATTATTTTTTAAATCAGCTAAGTACCTCTGTATATTCTGAGATGTAATATCCACTTGTATTTCAACATAAATTTTTACCTTTGAGTTCTTTAGTCTCAGCGTTTGTGTCCGGCATGCTCCTTGGATTTCCATGTTCCTCTGGTTAATTAGTTGCGGGAAGGTATATCGTAATAATAGTGTTTTTTTAACTTCTTCAGTGACATATTATCTGTGACATGAAGTGTACATTTTTGCTATTATCTTGAGACCACTGCTTACTTGGTGTATTTTTGAAATGTTAATAATTATTCAACCCTTTTTAGCGTTCTGGTTAGTCTATTTTTTAACTATGGAGACGTGAATTAATGAGTGTTGCCTGATGACATGATACCCTAAACATCGACAGATGTTTGCAGAAGTGACTTGAATGCAGTTCATTGATTTCATATGGTTATGTTACTGGAAGTTTCCTCGTGTCTCAACCTGAAACTATTTCTTTATTAATTAAGTATCAAATTTCTTTTACCACTGATGTTGTGTACTGTTCAATCATTTGTATGGGTTAATGTATGAAAATAAACGTATATGTATGCGACTTGAGTGATCCTTAAGTTTGTTGTTTGAACATTCCTTCAAAGCTGTAATCAAAGAGAAGTAATTTTTGGTCGAACAAAGTGTATTCCCATAAATATTCTTGTCGTCTGATCACACTGTCTATCTTGGTTGGTTGCAACATAAATGAGTAAACATCCTTTCGATTTTTCTAAATCGTTCATTAGGAAGGTAGGAAAGAACGGAAAATGTTCCTAACGCTCCTAACCATTGCTGGAATGCGGTAAATTATCGCCTCTTTAATGTCAATGCACTTTGGATATTACCTTCGATACCCTTTTATCGAAAGCTTTGTGGTTGTCAAATATTAGTGCAATGACGAAGTTGTTTGAATTATGTACGCCGGTAGCGTACATTATTAAAATGTGCGTAAATACCACAAGAGATATATTTCGAAAAAGATGTTAGGCGATTGAAATGCTAATTCTCTTGAATTTCGCAATATAGAAACAATTGGGATAGTAACCTTTTATTACATGTGTAAGTTCGGCAGCTGTTGCTGCCTACTTCTTCGCATTTTTCCTTACTGAAATTTCTCATTTCTAATCAACGAAGTTCTTATTTCTTCCCTCGTCTTAGTTTCTTCGGTGGTATTTCTATATTTCGCATCAGAGTTAATGTAAGGAGCTTAAATATTCCTTCATTGGCATTTCCGTAGAGAATTTACCATTGTGCGGTTAGCATAGCGTATATGCTTGCACTAAGGAACGATTTTTCCCTAATGCTATTGACTTGTCCCCGTGAGTTCAAATATTCGTGACAGCTTTTTTCGGCCATATCCATACATTATCTACTTGTCTTCTGCTTCTGTAGTCTGCGTGACGCCATGCGTAGAAATGAGCATTTTGGTCGCGGGAACGACCTACCTTGTATTCGTACTACCATATTGTAGGGTTTATGTTGAGGCTTTAAAATGGCTGCTGACGGCGGGTAAGTGTCGCGTCGTTGCCTACTCTGGGTTTTAATCGGTGGTGTGAGACGGACTCTCCAAGTTTCGTCACCCGATATGAAACGGTTCAAAAATGCGTCCGTTTTCGTTTGGAGCTAGGAATGTCAGAGCCGCATCCTCTCGATTCGGTATTCTCCTTGATAGCGACTCACAAAATATTTCAAATACATGCTGCATCAATAGCCTCTTACCCCTATCTGCAACCCCTGTGAAAAAACATGCCCATCATCTACTTTTTTCCTTATTGGGCCTTGTTAACGTTTATAAATGCACGCCTCGAGCACAAAGCCCGTACTTCCCCACTAGAAACTATTACCCCAGTTTGAGGACCGTTGTCTCACTTGCTTTACATCGAAAAGTTTATAGCATGTGATTTTTTGGTTTCCTGCTCCAAAACCCTTTCCAACACTATTTTTTAATGTTAAGCTCCTTTGATTGACGAACTCAGAACTTGAACGCGGGAGTATTTATAGTTTAGCACTCACCTGGAAGGACTTTGGCTCGATGCTCCTGCGTCCGTGATTGCAACCGACTTTGAAGAGGAGTTCCACGAGGCATTCCGGGTCGTTCAGGTTTTCCACGATGTTCTGGATGGAATAGGCGACAGTGGTGGCGTGAGCTATGAACTTCTTGTCGTTCGGCAGCGCGCGTCGCGGCACCGCGGCGAAGGACTTGAAGTTCTTTTGATACTCCGGATGAGCGGAGAAGAGCCTTAAAGGTTTGAGGAGAAATATGTGAGAAGGATTTGATTTTTCAGAAGCAACATTTAAGAATGAAAGATCATAGAACAGACAATGATTGACGGGGCAAAAGTAACCTGAAAAATGAGTACAATCTCAATCCACCTGGATAGTGAAACTTGTATTTGTACTCGGCCCATTCCTATACTCGGCTCTCTGTCCTTTACCCCGAGGACAATGAACGAATCGCTCGTCGAAACTTCGGCCATGGAAAGTAAACCGGTGCCACACCCGAAAAGTTTCCGGCAGCATTTAGGAATGACCTATTGTATAAAATAATTATTCCACCCATAACCTCAAACGGCACTTCCGTCATGTAATGCATAAAAACCTTGCTAGTTTCGTCATCTAGGGTCTCTGCGGGTAGGCAATACGTCACCTGACGAAATTATGCCGGGCATGACTAGCAGAGGGGTTTGGGCAACGCCTTTCTCTTCCTAGTATCTATGCGTTTTTGGAGAAGATAGTGGAGCCTAAAAATATTCCCCCTTCCCGGTAGAACTGGCATTGCGCAGAAACCTGACTCTGGTTACATCCGGTCATCATTCAAAACCACATCACTACACGTGAGTGGTATTTAGAAGGTTGCCGTTATTTGACCAAGGAGATTAAAGTAATAAGTAATTGTATTCGTAGTCGTCGACTAACCCTATAAAAACAAATACTACTAATTAATTGTATTCGTCTCTTAGTGCCGACGATATACACGGCCAGGCCGGTGTTTCCGAAATTTAAATGCCAGAAAGCTACAAGTTGTTCAGATAACTTTGTTTACACATCAAGGTTAGTCTGTCTGTCGGGGGTTTCTCTCTAATAGCTGTTGTAACTTAAAGGAACAATTAAAATTCGCACTGCTTAACCCGTGATTGAAAAATTTTAACTTTTTTTAAAGCAAATTTCGTCGATTACCTCGATTTGTTCGAGAACGAGCATAGTTAAAAATGCTTTTCTATATGGCAAATAATTTTTAGGTTTTAATTATTAAGCCAGGTGTTACTCGATGCTGAGCACATGAGATAAGCGGAGCGCACGTTTTCGTCATAAACGCTAGTTGAATCTCAATTCTCAGAGAAGGAAGCGAAAAGTGATACTTAGCAAATCATAACATATTTTCTGTAATATATATTTTGAATGTGGATAGTCATGACTCAACATAATGTGCACTTGACAGCGTGTTTTTCGTGAATCGAACTCAGGAAAAATTGATATCATATACTTTTAGAACATCCACCCCTGCGGGTAGGGGGATGGAGAATACTCCCGCAGTATCCCTGCTTGTCGTAAGAGGCGACTAAAAGGGCGGGGAGGCGAAACCCAGAAAACAAACCCCCAGGCAGCAAGGGATGCGTCCGGACAGTTTTGTGGGTCCACTGTCTGTGTGCGGCCATACCAGCTGGCCTGCGATCCACCCGCATGTTTGCCGTGTGCGGAGACCCGTAAGGGGGAGACGGGGATCCTGGTGGGTGAGTTCTCTGGAACCCAGCCGGGTGTCGGAAGCCCGGTATGGGCCGGAGTTCAATACCCCACTTCGGCCCTGGATTCCCTGTAAACGGGCGGTCAAGATCTAGCCAGTCTTGATCAATCGGCTTATCGACAAGTTTCGATGGCGAGTGCTGGAGTGACGGGGGTCTGTGTAGGGCGGCAAAAGGTGTATGGGTTTGGAGGGCCCATGCACTGGAGGCCCCACCCGAAACAGGCCCCCTAAACAATAGTGCTATATCCCTTGGGTAGCCCTGGCGTTCACACCGGTTTGCGGTGTGGCGTCCCAAATATGTGGCTCCGTGGTGGGTGGGGAGCCCAGGGGACGAAGTCTTTATTTATATGGAGCCTGATAACCTTCCTCCACCAAAAAGATCCCGTCCGGAAACGGGCGGGGGAGAGAGTAAGTCTTCCGCTTGTCGGAAATTTCTTGTTAT
The DNA here is from genome assembly GCA_963169105.1 of Ceriagrion tenellum. Lineage (NCBI taxonomy): Eukaryota > Metazoa > Arthropoda > Insecta > Odonata > Coenagrionidae > Ceriagrion > Ceriagrion tenellum. The sequence goes on from OY720632.1 coordinate 23,817,728, forward strand.
GAGATGTGTTAAGGAAAGTGAAACTCTAACCAAGGTGTCACCCTTCCTAATACGTAGAGTCCTCTCTGCGGCGGTGACTGGTGACCTCATTTCTGCCAAGAAGCTCAGAGATGGAACTCTGTTAATTCAAACGGCAAACGAAATGCAACGTGACAAATTACTGGCTCTAAAAAAATTTAAAGATATCCCCGTCAAGGTCGAGGTGCACCGCACCCTAAATACCAGTCGGGGAGTAATAACAAACTATGACCTGCTGTACGTCGATGACGATGAAATCAAGAGAGAGATGGCCTCTCAGGGCGTTATCGACTGCTGCCGTTTGAAAATCAAACGGAACGGTGAGCTGATAAACAGCACGTCCGTTATCCTCACCTTCTCGCGCGACACGCTCCCCGACAAGGTCTTTGTAGGATACACATCGGTTTCCGTCCGGCCATTCATTCCCAGCCCCATGCGTTGCTTTCAATGCCAACGTTTCGGCCACATCGCCACAAGATGTGAGGGCAAGGCCACCTGCCCGCGCTGTGGCAAAGTAAAGCACGACGGTGACGCGTGCACCTCAGAACCCTTCTGTGTCAATTGCGAGGGTACACATCCATTGTACTCTCGTGATTGTCCCAAGATGAAGGAAGAAAAGAAAATTATGGAAATCAAGACTGTGGATAAGCTGCCGTACTCAGAGGCCAGAAAGAAATACAGGACGCTAATCGCACCAACCTTCTCGAGGTCGTTTGCTGTTGTGGCAGAAACACCTAAAAATGTAAATTCTACGGATAAAAAGAAAGAAGAAAATAAATCAATTGATGAACAAGCCAAGCTGGATAAGGCTTTAAATCCGGCAACAAAGAAAAACACTCCGCTCGAGTCTAATACAGCTAGTTCGGGTTCTTCTGGGAAGAACTCGAAAAAAATTACCACCGGGGCCACGCAATCGAAGCGTGGAAAGTCCCAGTCCCCCGGTCCATCTGATTCGGCTCGACGTAGCCAACCTGAATCGATGGAAGAAGACGAATATCTCTCCGAGTCGGAGATAATGCGGGCTAAAGCCAAGGAGAAAAGACGCTTAAGGCGTTGATTCTCCCTTTGGCCTAATGCCCCTTTTTTAGTAATTTATTTAAATTATTTATTATTCACTTTTAATGGTTTTCATATTACAGTGGAACTGTAATGGTTTTTATCGGCACAAGGAGGAGCTGGCCATTTTAATTCGCGATTTTAACCCGAGTTGTATTTGTCTTCAAGAGACGCATTTTAAAACCGTAGACAAGGGCATTTTGAAAGGTTTTAATGTTTTTAGACTCGATGACATCAGTGGCCAACGAGCCCAAGGTGGAGTAGCGGTTGCCATTCGAGAGGCCCTTTACACCTCCCGAGTGCTCCTGAACACGCCATTTCAAGCGGTGGCTGTGACCGTCTACGTTCCGGAGGCCATAACGTTATGCAACGTTTACCTTCCGGAGGGTGCACCGGTCACGCGATGCAACCTGGAGAACCTTGTCCGCCAACTACCTAGGCCCTTCGTATTCCTGGGAGACTTTAATGCACATCACCCTCTATGGGGTAGCGCAAGGAGCCAGCGAAACAGGAGAGGAAGGATTTTATCTGATTTTATGCTTGATTCGTATCATATTTTATTGAATAACGGGGAGAAGACACGTTTTAATAGTTTTAATGGCGAGTATTCCTCCATAGACCTTTGTTTTTTATCAAGCAGTCTAATAACGAAAATGAGGATGACTGTGCACAACGACCTGTGTGGGAGCGATCACTTCCCTATTTTTATTGAGAAGGACCAATATGTGAATGAAAATTTTATGCGACCGGTAACCTGGCTCACCCGCAAAGCCGACTGGGAAATTTTTAAGGAACATTTTAACTACGTTCACGACAATAATCGCGACGCGAAAAGTAATATTGAGCTTTTAACCTCGGACATCATTGAAGCTGCAAATGTAAGCGTACCGCGTTCTAGAGGTACGGCAAGGCGACCACGGGTACCTTGGTGGAACGACGAATGTGCCAGAGCTATTACGCTTCGTAAGAAGGCACTTCGTATTTTTAATAAATATCCCACGGCGACAAACTTGGCCTCTTTCCGTCGCCTTCGAGCTAGAGCACGTCGGGTGGTGAAGGAGGCTAAGAGGGTCTCCTGGATGGAATTCGTCTCCAGTGTTAACCACAAGACACCACTTGCAGAGGTATGGCGCAAGGTAAAATCCATTTCGTCATCGGGACAGCCCAGCGTGTCCTACTTGACAGTTGGAGGCAACCTGATGACAGCAGCGCCCGCCATTACCGAAGCTTTCGGTCAGGTCCTAGCCAACAGCAGCAGTGACAACAATTTCGACGGCGCCTTTCTAATGCTTAAAGCTCGGCACGAAGCTACCCGGCTTTCTTTTCGAGAAGGATGTACAGCTGCAGAATACAATGACCCGTTCTCTCTGTGGGAACTCACTTCTGCCATTGGAGACTCCCGAAACACCTCCCCAGGATTGGACCAAGTGCACAATGCCTTCCTCCGGAATCTTCCGGAGAAGGCGTTGATCGAAGTGCTCCAAACCTTGAATCAACTTTGGGTTGATAGGTATTTTCCATCGTCCTGGCGGGAGTCCGCAGTCGTGCCTATCCCAAAGCAGGGAAAAGACAGAACTGACCCGATTAATTACAGGCCCATTTCCCTTACTAGTTGCCTGTGTAAAGTCATGGAGAGAATGGTCAATCGGAGACTCATTTGGTGGCTGGAAAGACGAAAACTCCTCTCCAACATTCATTGTGGTTTCCGCCGTGGTATATCAACGACAGATCACCTCGTCCGTGCGGAAAATTTCATCCAGGAGGCCTTCCTCCTTCGGCAGCATGTCGTTGGAGTCTTTTTCGACCTAGAAAAGGCCTACGACAGAGTCTGGTGCCGGAGAATTTTGGACAGGCTTCACGCGTGGGGTTTTAGGGGGAACCTACCAATCTTTATTCAAAATTTTTTAACCAAGCGAGTTTTTAAAGTACGGATTGGGAGGCATCTCTCTCAACCGTATCCTCTCGACAATGGCATTCCCCAGGGCTCAGTGTTAAGTGTGACTCTCTTCGCCATTACAATTGATGACGTGGTTGAATGTATAAAGGAGCCGGTAATGGGATCATTATTTGTAGATGATCTGGCGATATTTTGCCGATCGTCTAAAGTCGCGACAGCAGGAAGGCAACTGCAAATGACCCTAAACAAGCTAAACGTATGGTCTCGGCGAAACGGTTTTCGATTTTCAGCTGAGAAAACCAAGTGCATCCACTTCCACCGGTTGCGGGGGGTACACGTCCCTCCAACCCTGCGCTTGAACAACGTGGAACTCCCTTTTGTGGAATCACTCCGCTTCCTAGGGATGACATTCGACCGTCGGCTTAACTGGCGGGATCAGATAAGCCATTTACGAGAGAGATGCCTCAAGACTTTAAATATATTACGGTTTTTAACAAAAACGACCTGGGGAGCAGATCGCTCCTCAATGATTTTATTGTACCGCGCTCTAGTACGCTCACGATTAGATTACGGGTCCATAGTCTATTCGTCGGCACGCGAATCATACCTGAAACCGTTGTCGACCGTGCACCATTTAGGGCTGCGCCTGGCAACTGGGGCTTTCAGGACATCCCCGGTCCTGAGTATATGCTCTGATGCTGGAGAGCCACCCCTAGCTACTCGACGTAAGTTTTTAATGTGCAACTACGCTGCAAAAATTTTGTCGACGAAAAATCACCCTGCGTATAACGTTATTTTTACACCCCGTTTTTTAGATATATTTTGTAGACATATTTTGTAGACGGCCAAGAGCCAGTAAACCACTTAGCCTACGGTTAAGAGAATTCCTAAACGAATGTCCATTTAACGTCCCCAAAGTGTTTCCTGCAGGTGTCTCCAGCCAATCCCCATGGTCGATGCCGAGACCATCATGCGATACTCGTCTGCACAGCCTTCGCAAGAGTTCCACCACGGCCGCAGAGTACCAGCAACTGTTCATTGAATACCTTAGCCTCAATCCGGAGTTCACTCCCGTGTACACAGACGGGTCGAAAACCGATTCGTCGTGTGCATGCGCCGTAGTTTCCAGCCACCACGGAGTGATGAAACTGAAGCTCAGTCCGCTGTGCGGCGTTCTAACGGCAGAATTGGTCGCTCTGCGGACGGCCCTTCTGGGAATCCGTGACAATCAGTTATCCTTTGTCATCTGTAGTGACTCCATGAGCGCGCTTGAGACCATCTCCCGTTTCTCTCCGTCACATCCCATTGCTCAGGAAATACAGGTCGCCCTTCGCTCCCTCCACTTAGGGGGTGTAAAGATCACTTTCATGTGGGTACCAGGGCACATGGGAATACGCGGAAACGAAAGGGCAGACAGAGCGGCGAAAGAGGCTCTATCCGATTTACAACCCGAGACATTGCTGGTACCTGCGGACGATCTCAAGGTCGCGTGGAAGAGCATCATTTTGAAGCAATGGAAAGAACACTGGACTTCCCAAATGGGGAACAAACTACGCAGCGTGAAACCCGACGTGTCAGTGTGGCCCTCTTCTGTCAGGAGTGCTCGGAGAGAGGAGGTAGTCATCACACGTTTGAGGATAGGGCATTGCCCTTTGACTCACTCCTTTCTCTTCACCGAAGAGAAACGACCACCTCGCTGTGATGACTGCGACTGCCCTCTCAGCGTTCGGCATATCCTGACGGAGTGTGACAAATACCGGTGCTTGCGTAGCAGGCTGCAGTTAGCTGGTGACATAAAGTCGATCCTAGGCGACGACTCAGTTGTTCTCAACCGCGTTTTATCATTTTTAAATGAAACTGGCCTTTTTAACAGTATTTTAAGGATGTAAAATTCATGTTATTTTTAATTTTGACTAAGATTTCATGTTAACAATTTTATTTTTATACCAATGTATGTAACATATATATTTCTTTTAGAAACATGACGTGTAGTGGTGCAAAATGACCATGCTGTCGACGCACCCTATTAACTCAATACTACTACTACTACTTTTAGAACAGTTAAATTATGGGGCTGTAAAATGAAATGACTGTGCTATCCTCTGTGTGAAATTTCATTCGCCGAACAATGGTCAGTTAACTCCAAAAAGTATTTGTAATAAACTTCTACTCCAAATTATCCAGATTTTCAAATCTAGTTAATAAATGATACACAAAAAAAGTAATTAAAAGAGGAATTTCACAAAGAATATTTACTTCTGTGGCGAAAGAATGTTATAAGCGGTCGTGTACTAGTTCATAATTGCCGACATATTAACGGCGCCAGCCCTATTAGGCAGGCAGTACGCGAGGGAATCATCGTCGATGGATTGCATCGCTATGTGCTGCATATTAATTCAGGTAATGTGCTGCGTGTGATGAATGGTATACTGGACATGAATTCAAGGATTTCGATTGTGATGTGGTGGGACAGCATTAAGAGATTGAATAAAATGGAAACAATATTGTCCCATGGGAAATTCATTGGACAAAGCATTCAACGCGTAATCATCAATATTAAGTGAAAACGTCATCATCGCCCAACTAAGGTAAGAAAAAGTTGTAGAATTTCTGTACTGGATAATGGGAGGAGTAAAGTTTCTGGTAGCAAGTCTGAAGTTGATGAAAATGGATTAAGAGTGGAGACGGAGATTGAAATTCCCTGTTGCTCATTCATTTTGCCCATCTCGTCCATTTCATCATAGTCATCAATTGATCGAGAGCTTCAATGCGGCATTTGTACCCCAATCCGTCCAGGCGATGCCCCTTATCCTTTAACGGCAAGATCTTAGGGGTGAAGGAGCGATGGTGGCCTTCTTAGGGGTGAAGGAGCGGTGGTGGCCTTCGTTGGTCAGGCGCTTCACGATTAGGGACTTAAGTGTCCCTGCTAAGGTAGCAGTCATTTTGTCAATCTGCGCGGGTCCCGAAATTGCTGCTGATTTTCCCCACGTTCACTCACTACACAGTATGAATCAATTGAATTCCCATTGACCGAGGTTGGTGATGACTTACTCGCGGGGATGTTCATGGACCTTTTCAAACTGAACATTTTTTGCTTAAATAACCAACTTTTTTAGTTTAGTAAACCAACTTTCAGTTCTGCTTATTGAAACCACTCGTGTAAGTTTCAATTTATCGTACGAGCACCATTATAATTTTGATATTAGGGATCGGAATATTTTTTCAGGGATATATCGTAGTATAATTTTGGGATATCGTGATTTATCTAAAATAAAAGATGCTGATGACCATAAGATTTAGAATTGGATTGCAAACGGTGAGTATCCTAGGACTTCCCTTCATCTATCATTTGGAAGCCCATCATGATAAAGCGAAATTGGTTGGATTGCCACACATATTACCAGCTCCATCTACTGCGCCTATTGTTTAGTGAGTTGGGTCCCAAATCTACCATCAAGGCCTGACTCATTAGAAATACTTAGGCACAAATTTAATAAAGGATATCAAATGAGAGTAAATTTTTCGTGCTGATTAAAAAGCTGATGCCGTGGATGTAATTTAAAAATGCTGCCATTTTTTAGGAACTGGCTCCTAGTTCTCCCATCGACCGCCAGAGGGACCGGGTGACTTCGAAGAGAGAGAGAACTCGCGGCAGAATTCGATTCATACGGAATAACTATTTAATGTATGCTGTAAGTGCCGCAGGATACTTCCTAAGCTACTGTTTCCATTGATATTAAATGCTAACGTCGGATATTTATTACATAGCATTGCTCGTCGGTATTAGCTATATCTCACATGAAGATCTCCGCCTAAATTTATCTATTTCCAAGGTTTAAGGTAATATTGAAATTAAGTTTTCGGCGAAAATACATTTTTTTATGGGTTATACGAAGAGTTGCTATTGCAGGAAAGTATTTGTACGATACTAGTAAATATTTTTGACTAAATTTTCTTTCTAAATGAGAGTTTTTGATACACATATCGGTATTGCGATGGATTTTCGATCGTTTTTGCTGCATATACAACGGTGGACTTATAGTTGGTTTTCAAAATCTTTGCGTCCTTCTAAGTTGGATTGACTGATACCCTTCTAGAGCCAAATTTATCGAATTTTCTCAGTGGATTTTTCATATATTTGTGATTATTACTGCTTTCAATCGGCTGTTGATAGTTAAATATTGACGATGAACAATTATAAACGAAGGGATGGTAAGAATGCTAAACATATCGATATGCGAGTATACCTGTATTCATTGAAGGAAAAGGAACACTGTGGTAACGATAGCATACCAAAAGAGACAGTTGTGGCCTAATATGCCTACTTTGAACTAAGAATACGACAAAGAGTTTAACGATGGAATAGAGGAAGTCTAGAGGAATGTGTTAGGGAATGAACCGTTGATTATTCTTGGAGCACGGGGTGTGGTTGATGAAAACCGAAAAAGATTGACCCAAGGGTAATGTAGTCGGGAAAGCGGAAATATATTGGAGGGAGACCGATTGAATTCTGCGTGCGATTTGGCCTTGCGGTTACGATCAAAATTTTGGCTACCATCCACGGAGATGAAAATACGTAGTGGGAGACGGAAGAAAATTGACCATCATGCTTTACCTCAGTGGCGATTTAGAAGTAGAGAAAATGACTGCTGTAGCTGCCCTGATGCGGATGTCGGCAGTGATTGCAATTTAACCTCGCTGAAATGCCAGCTTGATATAAAAATGATATCAACAAAGAATCGATGGCATAATGAAAGATCAAGAGAAACATAACACTTACTTATCTAAGTACGTAACGTGAACCGTCTGCTGTAGGTTGGCACACTAGGTGAAATAAATCCTGTTTAAAACGGAAAAAAGAGAATGCAAAAAACCAGCTTACATATATTTAATTATTAAATTTAGAGGAAGTATTTGACTATGTGGATTGGAACAGAATGCTGACTGCACCGAAAACAATTAATGTATCATCAGCTGGCGGAATTTCGCGGATAGTGTATGAGAAATAGCTGGCAGTGATAAGTGAGTTTGAAACGCAGTTGAAGCAGATGTCAAGAAAGGAGTGCAGCAAGGATACTCCATCTCATTCTTTGCTTTTTTTGAACGTCGAAACTCATGGGTAAAAAAAGTTAACGAAATCAGGGATTCTCGTGCATGGAGAAAGAGCCCACTTCCTATGTTCTGCTAATGAGATTGCAATTATGGCGGGTGAGAAAAAAGATTTGCAAAAATACTGTATATGGACTAAGTAATGAAGATTGGCTTTCAAAAGGACTAGATGCTTTCAAAACCTGGTATTGGAGAAGGATTTTCAAGATCAAATGGATGGTGAAATAAGAATGGAGAAAGAATGACAAAAGAAGTGAGGACTCAATGGAACACGATACAGAAAAGAAGGACCAGTTGGACTGGGCATATCCCCAAGGACTGAGGGAAATGTGATGGGTATGATGGGGATTCAATGGATGGAGAGAATCGCCGATCATGAATTCCTACGATGAGTCTTAGAGAAAATAAGCTCCAAGTACACTCAGCAAAGTATGATGAAATGAATAAGACGCAGCTCCTCTTGATGATAGTGCTGGAACGAAAAAAGAATGGTGGGACTGTTGAGGGATGGACCTCAATCATGAAATACATTCGTTATTTAAAGAGAGACACTGTAACCGAGTCGTATTAAGGAAATATCTGATGACTGAGCTGGGAGAGTGATGCAGAGCTGCAGGTAACCAAACTGTGGACTGATGACGATGAATGGATAAGTAATTGAAACTGAATATTGAATCCATGTTAAAGATGCTACGTACTTAATTTACCACAATTATTACAAAATTTGTGTTTTGACCCATTGGATCACTATTTTTTGCTCTCTCATTACTGTTGCAAATTCTACGGTAAAGATTTCAGAATAAAGCAGGTCGTCGCTCACCGTTCTTATCCCTACCCTGCGAGTCGCTGGAATTATGGTTCTAGTGTTCAAACTGTTGAATTTGGCTATTAAATGCTCTATTTATCGGTTACAATAACAATTCCGTTATTTTACCGGGTTAAAAGGAGACACGCCAGGTTTTTGTTATAGTAGTTCCACCGGAAAAGGATCCCAGTGTCCTTTTATTCATGTTAATACGTATATAAAATTGTGGAAAATTACTGAGCGTCTCTTAATATGGATTCTAATACGAGATTCTTTCACTATGTGACGCTCGAAGTCGTAAAGTTTATTGAAAAATTGAACTTAACGGAAAAATTAGTTTTTAGATTTGACAGTTGACCTCAAAACCATTTATCCTTTTATTTTAAATGATTTTTGGTGGTATAGTTTTCTGTTACTCTCATAAATTCCTTGTTATTATTTGGAGATATAGAGAAACTCGTGTGCGAATCACTTGCGTCAGTTAATTGTTACGGGCTAAAAGGATACGCAAACAATCCTTGAGAGCTAATCGCGCGGTAACGAGGTACTGAAGCAAACGTGGAATTTATTTTATGCCATTGATCAAAGAAGTATCCGGTTGAATGAATATTTTTCCTTGAGATAGAAAGTGCAAGCCTTAGTATCAACACGGATAAATTAGGTGTTATTAAAATTGTAGTATGTATGATTGAGACGATATCTATTCAAACTGTTCACGATAAAATGTAGTCAGGTTGTATTAAGGAATGTCATACCTTGCCTACGTTTAAATGGTATGAGACTTCAAAGAATAGATACTGTTGAATTATTGTCGCATAGCTTCCAGAAATTAAGACACAATCGTCATGGGCATTATTTTTACGTTGAATTTCAGTGTAATCATTTCTGTAATATAAAAGTTGGCACGTCGGCAGAAAAGGATATCAGTGAATAAAGATGCTTTTTGCTTAGTGGCGAAATGTAAGGTGCGGAAAGAAGTTTTCTTTTCAGGGAATATATTAACTTGCAAATTGTAACTTCTGTTAACGCTGAACGTTTTTCAATTATTTTATACGTCGTGTACTTAATACTCGCTCCTGATCTTTTAGGTATGAGATATTGGCTGGTTAGATACCTCACAGAGAAGATGAGTTCTTGAAGCTGATAATCGAAATCCTATGATAAGTATAGCTCGCGAAAATAGCTAGCTAACTCGTATGATTTCTTAGAATTATTGCATGCTGCGCAACTACTCGATATTTTCCAATCAATAATTCACATTTTAACAACATGTGACAGCTTGAGAGTTAATCTACGAAATCTTGCGATAACATTTGTATTTTTTGTATGCGTTAAGTACCGCGACGATTTGAATACAGATAACCCGGTTCTCGTCGCGATCGAAGGCGTAGAAACGTTCACGTCTTGCATTGGACGTGAATATATTCAATGATTTCGTGTCAGCATAACTAAATGACCTCTGATATCCATTTCAACCGGGTTTTCAACTTGTATGGCAACGTATCCCTGTACGGAATCAGAAATAATAGTTGTTAGGAGGCTTCTTCGATGAATTTGCTGCTCGCGTTGTTTCTTTGTCCCTGATTGGCCGAAAAGTAAACTAAATGCGGAAAATTAGTTTAACTAAGCGCTTACCCATGCATGAGATGGATGTGCAATCGACTGATTATCTCCGTACTTCGTCTTCGAAATTGGTCTTAGAGTTATGGGCGGTGATGATTTCGTCATAATGTTTTATGACACTGCGCAGTATCTTGTGACCGCTATGAGTGTTTATTTCCTGTCGACCTTTTTATGTTCCTTTCATTACTTCGTCAATACCTTGGCCAGTGCTCAAGCTTTGTTGGCATTTGGCCTCTTCCCTCAGGAAATGCACTGTGAGTATAATTCGTCTTAAAGTTCTCAAAGAATGAATGCTCATGGTTGAAAATATATTATTTTCTGTTTTACGGTGTAAGTAATATCTACGAGTTCTGAGTTTCTTGATATTCAGAGTATGAGGAAAGGTGCCATTCAGTGCAGCCAAAGGAAGTCAGCTTTTGTAACGGTATGGGAGAATCATCTCGTCCTGTGATTCCACTTAAGGATTTGGAGGTATTACTCCGCACTTTCTCGAGGTGTTGGAAAGGCGATACGTTCGGTTTAAGTTAAAAGTGAGGCGTGGGTGTCAGGCTGACAGTGACCCTCTGGATAGGTCTGCTGTCGCTTAATTTATAATTTCTTTTCCGTGTATCCTTGAGGCGGCTCCTGCCCGTGTTCCAAAGAACCTTGCATTATATTGCGCCAGCAAAATTGTCTCACCCTCTGTTCGTCTAGACGGCGTGAAGCTGCGGACAATAAACCCTTAAGGAGCTATGAAAGCTGCAAAAAGCAAGCTCCTCTGTCGCGCGGTAGCTTTGATGGGGGCGAAACATGGCGTCATTTTACGAGCTGGGATCCATCAATCCCAATTTCTCCGCTTTCTTAACATTTCTTTGATCATACTTTGTCGTCCCGAGCTATGCCTCGCTTTGGTATGTTTAGAGAGTGTGATATATGTTATACAAATGTACTCTTGTTCAGCTGGATTAGACAAATTATTTCAAATGCTAATATAGTATATATCTGAACCCCGACGATATTTATATATATGTATTACATGTATTTTGATGAAGAACTAGAGATATGAGTTGTTGGTACTACTCGTAATTCTAGAGTTGATCTAATATGAGGAGCTATACCATTGTTTAAATGCTATTCGCTCACAGCCTCAGAACTAAAACTTCTTTTTACAAGAGCGGGTACTGCTATTTAGTTATCTGAGATATGGAATTTATGAGTAGATCTGTTCAGAGCTACCTAATTTTTCTCCTTTTTTACCCTTGGATAATAAAAGTAAAACTCTTGCGCATTACTTAGATGCGTACCTTAGTGGAGATACAAGGTTTTTCTCATCATTTTCCAGAGAGTGTGTTTCTGCGTAGATGACACCACCAGATCCATGTTTTTATGTATTTTTCAACTCTGCGGAAGGAACATTGCATCCTATTCGGGATACTTATATAATAACTTTATGTGCATTTCATTTACTTCTACTCCTTGGAAGTTAATTAAGCGTCACTCAATTCATGTGAATTTTCTCGCTCGATTCATTGAGTACTGGTGAGTGGTCCCACCAAATGCCCCTGGGCTTTCTTCGCTGATGATTACATTTCCCCTTCGGCTAAACTGACGTGTGTGCACTCTTATGACAATCGGATCGATCGAAAAATGTCTCGTCAACTGAAAGAGAGGAGTCTATTTCATTTCACGCCCTCTCTTGGAGACCGACCGCAGGTAGCATGGTTTAAGTTACTGGGCGCCATAAACCTGAATTTTCGCATTCCTCACGGTGATGGTCTCGGCGCGGGCTGAGTTTCATCGCGTGTTGCGACGTATCCCATCCCGATATTTCTCCTTTTTTTTACCCTTTCGTTTTCTAAAATATATCGTGGGCGTTGTCTCACCTCCACGAAACACTTCTTCAACTGTTTTTATCAAGTTCTCTTATCCGAATTCCTCATTGCTGCGACAATGATCTAGTAGGAAAGCTAAAATTCTCGTTGACAACTTTAATTGAATTTGATGGCATGCAGGAGAGCTAGTCGGACTAGGGTAATTCAAGCACGACGCTTCCTATCTGAAATTGGTGTCTTTCACGGCGTGCGTCTCTCCAAGTTGATGCCAGCGTTACCCTCTTCCTCGCGGGCACAGCGAGCCATGTCCTTCCTTTCAACTCCTCTCCCATCTCTCCCTCCTACGCCCCCTCCCCCGCTCATTCAGTCGGCCCTAAGCCTTTTTTATATCCCTTTTCTAATAGTCCGCTCCCTCTCCCCTCCCCATAATTTTCCTCCATATAATGGCCTTTCAGATCGTAAGCCTCAACTCCAAATAAGAGGCTTGGGTTCCGGCCGAGGAACGGTTTCACTGAAGCATCCCCTTCTCGTGTTTGGTTGCTGCTGCGTCAAAGAGATTTCCCGACGGCTACTTATTGTAGTTGGGTTAGATATGTGTCACGCTGTGTCCATCGTTTATTCTTTTGACAGAGCAGGTGTAAATTTCACTTGATATATGTGATCCTAGCGTATAGCAATGGAATCATTTCTTGGTCTCGCTCAGAGGCCCAGTTTCAAATTGGCGCTTTAATTGTCGTGAACATCTCATTTTTATGATTAGGTTTCATATTTCCTCGTATTTCATTGAACTGTAACTTGTAGGCGTTTTTCTTCTCCATTTTAATGTGCTGCGTATACCGGTGAATCACGTCTACATATTACCGTGCAAGTCACCTCAGAGGTATGCGGCAGAGGGATAGTGGAGATGAAACATCAACTCCTAATATGTTCTTTTTAATACTCCTAAATTATGTTGTTTGACGAACAGATCCTCTCTAAAAAGTCCTGTGGTCTCTAAGTAGCCTTTTTCAGTCACTGCACCTGAATTCTTTATTTCCTAAATTCACAAAATTTCTTATTTCTTGTGATAGTTAATTATTTCTCTCGAACAACTCTCAGCCGGATGGCATGGCGGTAAACTTAGGCTGAAACGTGCAACCAAAGCTCTTCTGCAATGTATAATGTAGGTCGAAGTGTGCGAGAAATACATGCTGGATACAATAGGTATGAATTCAATGTCCTAAACATCTCGAGTCTTTTTTTACTAATGTATTCCTGAATTCATCATTTTACAAATTGACAGTTCCTTGACTTTTCCAAATCAACCAATGAATAAATTCAGTGCAGGCTATTTCTGTTAGTGACTATACAGCACTGATATATTGTGTAAACTGTTTCAAAAATGTTCTCTCCTATTTGCGATACCCATAGGGATCAAGTCTCAAGGAAGTGGTATTTGCTAATTCTTGACCTATGGCTTTCATTATTAGCTCTCGTTCGTGTTTTAATTCATTCCCCCCTCTAAACTTCCATGGGTATGTTAGCGTATGCAAAGAGCGATGTAAGTGCAAACATATGATAAAAAAACAATGACAAGATACTGTTAGTATGTGTGTGGATTGTCAATGTAGACCTCACTTATTCGGCAACGGAAAGATCGCGTGGTCAGACTGTGTTCTTCTTTCAGCGGTGTCACCGCGGCGTAACGAGTGCTCACCACTAAGAATGGAGTATCTCATGATAGAATACTTATTTAATACCATGCGGTTAGTGACTTGGCAACGTGGCGAAAGCAATTAGTTATGTTTCCGGACATCGAAAAATAATGGTTGTAACACTTGTTTTTTAGAATCTTTCGGAATTCACTCTCCAAGAAACTCTTACTTAACACTGTCTCTCCTTGTACTCAATATACTTTTACCTAATGTAGCACTCATTTTTTTAGTTAGTACCTTTCGTAATTCACACTCCCAAGAAAAAATCATTCAGCACTATCAACAATAAACCCTCTCGGCCGTTTCCCTCGCCCCTCTTTTTTTCAATATTTACTTCTCTCCCGCGTCCCTGGTTACGTACTGCTGAGACTGATCACACCCACAATCCACCAATATACATCCAATAAACCACTTCACAACATAGTTGTTTGGTTACATGGTGTTTTTAAAAGTGTCTGAACTTGTTCCAAATTGTTGTGTTGATTGTATTTTTTAAATCACTCGAGAAAATATGCTCTAGCAGTAGTTTTTTTTACATCATTTGGCAGTGCGTCTTATCAAATTGCAGTAACGGGCGCATCTTATTATCCAAATCTACCACTACTGCGCTAGGATGTGAAGATATGAAATATCAATGCAAGAGTGCGAATCTTATTTAGATTAGAGTGTTTTATCGAAACAATTTCCGACCATCACTCTAAAAAGCTGTTTTGTAATATCGGTTTTCTGTTATTTATTATTGTTTCTTGAAAAGCGGTTGATAAACGATAGGTTGTGCCCAAGCTGCTGAGGGTTTGTCCTCGTTTTATTTATTTTGAACCACGGGTTATCTTGTGGCTGCAGTTAAGCAGCGTTCTAGTTTAAGGAGGGCGTCTTTAGCTACTCACTCCATGAACAGTTCCACTCCGAACCCCTTGACGTTCGGCCTCGCGATATCGAAGGTCCTCTGCACAGCCCTCACTTGCTGGGGTGTAAGCCCTGTGACGGGATGCGGCGGACCCTGGGCCTCGGGCGAAGGGTCCTCATCATCGGCGGACGGCGACCGAAACCAAGAAGTCAGCCAACTGACAGCACTCGCCACTGCGCCCATCTTCTGTCTCTCTCTCTCTCTCTGCGGTTCCGCGGCGGTGGAGTCGGCAGGCTCGATGTTATTGTAGAGAACTGCTTATCTCTCGAGCCGTTCCCAGCAAGTGCAGATGGCTATCGGACTGAAAAATCAAACATATGAGCCGGGAGTAAGTTTAGTGATAAATAAATGAAGGTTTCAGGAGTACGTTGAGTGTTCTTATCGAAATCTTACTCGTAATAGCCCCAGCCGCCTCAATATTTGAAGTTTTACATCGTAACCGAGGGACTTAGAAAATAATGAAAGCCATAGGTAAAGGATTAGCAAAAACTTCTTCCTTGAGACATATCCCTATGGGTATCGCAAATATGCATTTAGGAGGGAAAATGTTTGAAACAGTTTACACGATATATCAGTGCTGTTTAATCACTAACAGAAATAGTCAGCACTGAATTTTTTCATTTGTTGATTTGAAAAAGAGACCGAAAAACCCCCTTTACCTTTCGAAACGTGAGTCTTATGGCTGTGGGTATAATTTATTTTTCCGGCCCTTTTCTGTGATGCGGATGTTTTGATCAGCCTGTTGCTTCAAATTTCCGCGGTACGGCCGACGGACGTTGGAACCGATTTTTGCGCGGACGTCGAGATCACTGGGTCGACGGACGTCGAGATCACAGGTCGCGGTTGGATTGATAATTCGGGTGGAGGCTTGGTAAACAGAATGAGCGGAAGGTAAACAGAGAGCATGGAAGCGAATGGCGACGTTGGTAGGGGACGCGGAGAGGTTTGAGTGTACGATGCTCTGCATACGACGGACTGCGTAAGAGTGGTTGGAGAGTGAGCCGTGAGTCGTAGTCGGAGGAGAGAGGGCGGGACGCGAGGAGAGGTTGGGGAAGAGAGACAGAATGAAAGAGCAAAAAAATAAACGAAGAGAGGATGGAGGATGGGGCTGAACAGCGAACAGGAGGATGAGAGGTCGAGGGAAAGCGGGATTTCGGACTGCGTAATCTCAAAGGTTTCGTCGTTCCCCGAAATTGGTTCGGTGGGAGAGTATGACCCTGAAAACCACCTAGATGCGTAGCCGAATTAATATCTTTTAACTCTCTAAATGTGAGAATCGTCGTCCTGCTTTTTTCTCCGGCGGGAAAAAAGAGCATATACGTTTGACCGTCGTTCTTTCTCCTCCTCATGCCTCTCAAAGTTTTACGGCCCAAATTTTCTCAAATGACCAAATTATTGCCCACTTTTTCTTATTATTGCGAAGAAGAGTATTTCATTTACAGCTAATTGCGGAGATAGCGCGTGTTTTTATTTTAAACGTATATAAGACCGATTTTCTCACTTCAACGGTAGATAATGTTCCATAAAATCAGGAAATTAAGGAACTGTTAGATATCAAGTAGACTAAAAACGGAAGCTGAAGCGATCGTGGAGTGCACGTTTAACGAAAATCCCAACAAAAAAGCAGCCTTTTCAGAGGTGCTGCATCCCCCTCCACCTGCTCTGTCTCCATCTCCTATCACAAAGGTCCACTACCTACGATTCTCTTGTCTGTTCTCTAAGAGGCGAATCGTTCTCACCTGCTGTGGTTACGAAAGACGAGGCCATAGCTGAAGGGATAAAAGATTCCTATTTTTCGGACAATAACTGAATCATTGTGACTGTTAGAAAAAAAGCAGAATAATACAAGGAAGGGCAATAGAGGTGACACCATTAGTGTGGAGTGTCATTCTTAACTCTGGGCTTTACCTTTTGATATTTAATATTCCTTCTAAACCTCTGACGAAAGTTGTGGGCCGAACTGCGTCTCCTCTTCTCAAACATCTTTAAAATTCTTCGCGAGTAACTTGCGCTTCTCCTTGCGGACGTGATCCCGTTGAAATATTCTGCGACGATCCCGAATGGGAAGGCCATCGTTGAGCCGCTGCCATGATTGCTGAAATAATTAGAATTTATTGTTTGGGAGGGGTGGGTGGTTACTGGGAGAGGGGAGGCTGCTTCTTTGCGGACCTCGGGGAGTCCCCCCGTCGCGTGCATTTCTGTTCTGAGTGGTTCCTTTGGGGAAAGAAGAGAAGTTATTGCCGTTCGTGTTCCTGCTCTATTAGCAAATTACCGTGGCAAGATAACGCCATTGGTCCCCATTCGTCCCATCTTTCCCACTCCCCTCGCGATCTTCACCATACCCAACAAATAATACTTCCTTTCCCCTCTTATTGGATGGATTCTCCGAGGTAAAATTCAGCTTCTGTTTTTATTTGGTACTCTTATCATGCAAACTCCTTCCACATGCTTTGCTTTGCCTTGATCTTTTAAATGGAGACGTTGGGGAAAAGAGCATTCAAATAATCTCACGTATAATTGTTATTGTTCATTTAGCCTCGGTTGGATGAGACGGAACCGTCCCCTCTTCCCCCAACCCAGTACGTACACAAACATCCATGTGGGCAGATAATGTTCTACCCAGGCGGGACTCGTACCCGCGACCCTCGGGTTAGCAGGCGACGACTTTACCCCGCCGCCACCGGGGCCGACCGACCGGTATCGCCGTATACAAAAGTGTACTTCTCCCCACTTTGTTGTATGGTAGTGAATCATGGGTATGTCAGGATAAACATAAGAGTAGACTAAACGCCGTGGGTATGAGTTATCTGAGGAGTATTTGCGGAAAAATTAGGATGGATAGGATCAGGAATGAGTGGGTAATAAATGATTATGGGTTAGATGCTCCAGTAATGGACACACATGAAAGGAGTGTGCTTCGTTTGTTTGGCCATGTTGAGAGGACGGATGAGAGTCGAATAACGAAACAGATATATGAGAATGAAATGAATGGTGCGAAGGTAGAGGTAGGTCGAGAAAGTTGTGGCTGAGGAAATTCTTAGGAGAAGGAATATTAGGAGTATTAAAAACAGGAGAGCGTGCATGAAGCAGTGTATGGGGGTAAATGAAGCAAAAGAGGTTTGCAAGGATAGGTCAGTATGGAGGAAATTATTGAAGCAGAGTTAGGTGTACAAATGTGTATTTGTGAGTGAAACTTAGTGACTCTGCCTACCCCGGATGGGAACGCCGCGGCGTGATTGGTATGTATATATGTTGTGATGGCTCGAGTTAGGGTTGATCGAGCGTTGGTCCGAGGTGTTTTTGAAATTGAGTGCATTTGCTTGGTGGTACGGTGTTTCCGAGTGAGTGTCAAGGTGAATCCTGACCGGTGTGGTGCCCTCAGTTAACTAGGGCTACCTAGGGGCCCACCTTATCCCCGGTGTGCGTACACTAACCCCCTCTCACCATAAACCCTCCTTCGACGGGTGACTACCCCTCCCGAGGGGTATAAAAAGCCCTGGTGAATGTGCTTCGCGAGGGAAAAACCACGAGGAGAGAGGAGGGAGAAAACCACAGAGAGACAGACAGTGGAAACCAGAGAGGAGAAAGATTGCCGGAAGTCCCGCGAGGTGCATGATAGCCATCGCCCTCCTGAATAAACGAGGCTTATGCTGGTGGAGGTCGGGACAGCAAAGAAAGTTCTGGAGGAGCAGAGAGTGAAGCAGACGAGTGATGGCCGTGTTCTTCGCCGATGCAGGAGAAGATTGTTTCCTGGTGCCGCGGTTGTGGAGATCCGAGCAGTGACTCCATTGACGGCTTCAACAATTCCTGCATCGACAGAAATCAGTAAGAACGTCGCAGTTAGCGACCCGTCCATCGTCCTGGTTATCCAGATAAACTCTCACTTTCCCAGTCACGAGATCTGAATCTCTTGCCTCTTTGCCCCCGCGCATCTTGCCCTCACAAAACTTTTGACCCAGTGCTGAAAAGAATTAGACAGTGCCATTAGTGCTCAAGAAACTTTATTTACGGGCACATCTGAACGGTTGCCCAGAGTAATTTCTTTTTCTTTGTAAATTGTATCACATCTTTTGGAAAGGGGGAAAAGTATCTTGCATTCACCTTTTTGTTTTTTTGTTTGAGTATGTATTTCACGTTGTTCATCTTCATTTGAATCATCAAGTGTTATCATACATTCATCCTCATCAGGGTTTTTTTTGTATAATTTGTACGACATCTGGCATTACGAAATATATTTTGGTGGATTCAAATAGACCAATTGCTCTATCATTCCCTCGCTCGGGACGGCTGGTGTTCCCCTCTTCCTACCACGTATGCGACGTTCGTGTTCCGTCACAATGTATAAAGTCGATCGGAAATGTTAGTAGGGTGGCCAAGAGCACTTTCCGTTATGTTCTTTAAGACGTTGTGGTAACTCATAAACATTCATTCTCAACGTAGGTTTTGCAGCTTAATCAGAGAGCTCTCCAGGACTGCGGTACAAACCGAGCTTATGGCGCCGACAGGAGGTTCACTTACGGTACGGATATCTCTGAAAACTCCATTAATAAATTGATGAAGTTATTACTCACGGCGCTAACATGTGTAAGGCAGTTCACCATGAGCGCTGCTGTGGCATGTGACATAATCTAATTTTTGCTCGCGGAAAATGATGCGAAATTATGTTGGTGCCATTGCTTAAAAATTTCAGTGAGCTTGAAACTGAACTTGGGGACTTAAAAGATAGACGTCAGAAGAGACCCGGCAATGGCGAGACCCGATAATGGCGAAGAAAGCAAATGCGGGTGAGTTAAATTTCAATATCTCGGATCTTTGGTTTTCCTCATATATTCAGTGGAATGCCATTTCTCGGTCATTGATAAGTTTATTAAAGCTTGAGATTTCCATTATTTTAAGCATTATAACGACGCGTAGTACCTGAAATTCTTATACAGGGTTTAAACAAAAAAACAGCGGCTGATACCAAAATTGAGGATGCATTAGTTATAAAAATAAGCTGCTTTTTATAATAATTAGTAAGTAATAATTTTTATCCCTTAATAGTAGTAGGTCTCACGGTCGTGCACAAAACATAAAATTACCAAGTCAAGCAGAAAATAACAGCAAATCATAAGATAACAAGATAATAAACACATCCAATTTGAATTTTACAGAACTAGGTATGAAACAGAAAACGGATAATGTTGTAAGAATTACATTGCCCTGCGGATGCTTTTCTTACTCGATGTAATCAATTTTTGATGAATAACATCTATCGGATTTACTGTCACTTGTGTCGGTTTTAACCGGTAATTTTTGCAGGTTTGCAAAGAAAGGATGGGATGTTGCCAAGAACCGCCGGAAACATTTTCCTTGATTTTTCGTATTAAATTTTAGGGAAAAATATTGGCGAAATCTCTTTATACGTTCATTACTACGCTTATTTTGTCACTTGTCTCGTAGGCAGAAGTGAAGACGCAATAATTTTTGGCCGTGAATTAAAGGGTTATGCGCATCGGTCGAAAAATAATTCCAGGGATACAATTCTAAAAATCCCACATTTTGACCGCTAAATTCATATTTACTGGTCACTAGTTTAAGAATTTTAATTTAATAAGAATTTAAGAATTTTAAGCTAGCCAAATGTATTTAAGTGAATAGTTACGACGTTGAAAAGCTATTCCTGCGACGAAATATTCAACAATTGAGTTATAGAGGGCGATCAAAGGACTGGACGCCCTGCTTTGAGTCACTGATAATATTTATTGCTATTGTTTGACCTATAGTTTGAAAATAATCCAATTTTCACTAAAATCCGTCCAATGAGGAAAATTATATAATATCCTTCGTTGCATAAAAGAAAAAGAAAACGAAAATTTTAATGTTGGAATTGATCACTTTGGCATGGATGTACTGACCTAAATTATTGAATGAGTCATAATTGCAACATGAAATAACTTCTGACATATTTGTCAATGTTATTTTGTTCTGATGGTACAAATTTTAATATTTTCAGCGAACTAAAACTACGAACTGGAAATCTTCTACTTTATGTGGATTCGGACTTCATTATACATAAACCGTACAGAAGCCAAATGGGCAGCTATCGGCTGTTGAGATTCAATTGATCTATGGGTTGTAGTCAAAATGGAGAACTTATGATATGTCATTATTACCCATTTTCGTTATGAAACTATTAAATATTATTCCTTTTTTTTAACAAGAACATCTGTACTTCCAATGACCATACAAGACATTCAATCAACAACTGTAATAAAATCCATAGAAACCAATATCAATCTACATTATACGAATACAAATGTACACTAGCCTGTTTAATATATATATCTGAAGAAATTTTACCATTTAAGATGGCTGTTTCTACATCCATTTGTTCTATAATCACACTCTTTTGACAACAATAGGGTAACAATTTTTTTTAAAGTTTGTATATTAGTAACTGGTGGAGTAATATCACCTACAATTTCTCTTTGCTTAAAACCTTTTACAGCTAGTCTCGCCTTATATTTTGTATCTGATTCTTTTGTATAAACCCACTTTACACCTAAATTGTTTTTATTCTTAGGCTTTTCAACTAATTTCCAGTATTTTTATTCAAACTTTCCACTTCCTTGTTCATAGCTTGTCTCCAATATTCAGACTCAAAAGTATTGACCGCCTCTTCAAAGCTATTTGGACTATCAGCACAACAATAATTTACCTCTAGTGCATTATCTTGTTCAATCTCAGTAGAGACATCCTCATCAATTGTTTCTAATTTTTGCACATTTTTCTCAAATTCATATCTCATATTATCGTGTCGAAGCGATTGAATTAACCTATCTCATAAAACTTCGCACTTATTTTCAGTTCAATACTTTTTCCTTTTAATTACAATTGGAGATACTGAGAAACTTCTCGTACAGTCATCAGATTCCTCTCCTAAAAACCACACAACAATCTCTCCTTTATAATATGTACATAGCAACCCTTATGTGTGCTTTATTCCATTTAAACGATATTACGTCAATATTTACATCCTGTGTTTCTGAATCTTTGGAGTATTCACTTCTTGCGTCGTTTTCATTCTCATCTCTGTCTAAAGCAATACATTTAATAACTTCCTCCACAGTATCAACATACCTGGGAACTATTATTTTTTCATTCACTAATATTGTATCCAACTTCATTGTAACCTAATATAATTACTAATTCACGTATCAATGTCCTAATAATTTTACCAGTCACATTTTCAATGTCATTTATGTATCCTACAAAACAGTCAAAAACTTGACCTTTAGATGTAATAGCAAAAACTTTACCTACTCTGCTATAATCATCAATAATCGTGAGGAAATACTTTTCTCCGTGTATCCCGGTAGTTACATTAGGCCCATTCAAATCAGTGTGAACTATTTCGAAAATCTCTTGGGCTTCTATTGTTTTCAAATGGTCTATTATTCATTTTACTTTCAATATAGATATTAATTTTGTACATTCAGATTCTCATTCTTTTGGAATCTCATCTAACAATTTTATCTTACACAAAGTGTTTAAGGTCTTAAAATTGTCATGACCTCATATTGACGCATGTCAAGTGTATGGATGTTTGATTGATTGATACCCAGAGTCACGTCTATGTATTTATTTATTCATTTTTGTGATATTGAATTTAATTTTGTTTTTGTTTGCTAACATGTTTAATCATTATTGTCATAGTGATGACGAAAATAAATAAGTGATTGTTGGACTGGGGATCTGAGAGGAAGATGTATGAGTACTGGTGAATAAAAGTTGGTTACAAAAGAATAATAAGAAAAGTGCCGAGGCATATCAAAAGGAATCGCTTTGGCATGATAACATATGATGCCATTTTTCTTTTAATGTCATCTATTATTCACCCCTTCTCAGGATATTAGCTCCTTCGTATTTAATTTCACTAATCATCTCACCATTTCTTCCTTCTTTCCAAGCAATTGCAATCAATTTATCATCTCTAATATAAATTTTTGGAGTCTTTATCATTGATATAACCTTATTTTTATCAGTAACTTTAGCATTGCTAATCAAATTCCTGTCCATTTATTAAACAAAAAAGACATTTGTTATTTTAATTGAAACCATCTGGTTATATCCTTTAATATAGCTAATAATGTGTCCAACTTTAGTAGCTTTTAATATTTTACCTACTCCTATTTTTACATTTACCGTGTAAGCATAATACTATCACTAAAATATTCATCATTATTAATTACAAGATCAGTACAGCAATGTCTAACAAACAATCTATTTTTATTCTATCATTCTTTCCAAATTCATCTTCTTTACTGGTCATAATGGATTCTAACTTTCGTATCAAAGTTGCTCATTTTGTATTCACCCTGTTGATAACCTCCGTCACCTTGGTACCGACCTTCAAGCGAATTATACTGCTCGCAGCGATCGCCAATTTACATAGCCTACGCGCTGATTCAAATTTCCTCAGAATAGATGTTGCGCGCGCACAACGGTCTAGAAAGCCCGATTTTCCGGACGAAAGTCGATTCTCCGAACCTGTTCAAATAACTCCAAAGGCATGTCTAATGGAAAGATGAAAGATCATTTCACAACGCACGACACTTTTTTCTCCTATGACACAGTTATTTTCCGATATACGGAGCTCATTTAAGGGAAATTTATCGTAATTCAATTTATGAAATTTTTAATTCTTTTTTGATCCATCCATATAATTAGTCTACGCTTTATTTAATGTTAAATGAGTTTCAATGGTATCTTTGCCTTGTGTTCATTGAGTTTCCATCGTTAATTTTGTAAGAGTCTTTAAGTCCTTTAAGACAGTTCTTAAATTAGTCTCAGACGGAAAATGTTTGTGTGTGCTAAGTTGGGAGACCATAAAAACAATCCACTATCACCCTGTTAAGCAATAGCATAAAGGGAAGCAAAAATCTGTATTTAGTTAATATGTAAAAATCTTTTGCCTTTAACTGCCTTTTTCCTTATAACTCGCCGATTTGTGTTACTTCGCCGGGCCTCCGGAACGTCATATCACGGGCAGGCGACAATTGTGGTCGTACGGAGGGATGGTCGTTTATTGTTTCTGTAATATTGAGTCAGTTATATTCAAGTTTATTCATTATGATTTATTTTCATCTTTCACTTAAGGATCAATCTCAATAATTCACTCCTTGTCTCTAACAAATATTGATCTGCATGGTCATCACCATGGCATAACCACTACATTAGTAACAACATAAATAAACTACTATTTCACTAAACTATCTTTCGTATGGCGCTGTTTTTATTTCTTAATTACAGTAAGCCATACTGTGCGTTTTAATTCTTTTGAAGTGCCATCAAGGAGGAAGTGCTTCATACATTTTAAGGGACAAATGGGCTGTGAAGTATAGTGCTCGTTGTCAGCATATGTATGAGAATTGAAAGGGAGCATGAGTAGGACATTTGAAACACTCGTTGAGAGATCAATACAACGGAAGACTTTGTTGGATTCAAACTCTACCAATGAACTAGTGTTCGCGACAAGTACAAGTTTACGCGCTGATAAGCAGAATGAGGCAGCGCGATTGGAAGAAAAAGTCATTTACGGAAGCCTCGGCAGAGCCAAAAATGTCAAGAAGGCATGGAATATTCACAAATCTGGCAAGAATTTTTTGCTCCCATGTACTGCAGTCGAGGCCCTTAGCTTAATGATTTAGGCAAAAATGACTAATAATCAGTACCTCGCTATACGAAGAGAATCATAATGGTGTTAATTTGTATCCATGTTATGAGGAGGTTCTCTCAGCAAAAAACTTTGCTATCCGCAAGAGGAGTTCATACAAATATCGTACAACTCAGCCAAGATTTTTCTCCAATCCATACTTGATTATACTGTGCATCGTGCGCTGCAGGCGCTCAGGAGCCTGTTCTAAACACCCTCAACGCTGACCAGCGCAATCGCATGCTTCTGGTATCCAAGGGGGGATGCGATGGTAGTAGTGGGCACTATGTACAAACAAAGGAGCAACAAGGAATTCGATGACAGCAGTTTGCTCTTCATATCTTTTGCTCTCCTCCTGTTATACGTATATACATGACGAAGACTCGAAAAAAAGTTTTGCTGTGGCAAAATCCACGACCCTCCTTGACAAGGTATAATTGGTTTAAAAATGATTCTGAGTGTTCATAAATACTGTGACTAATCCTTAAGCACTATTACCTGTTTTAAATTAAAGTTTAACCAGGTTTTTTTATTCCGGTATTGCATAGCGGTAAAGATGCAGTTTGTCAAAGAAACAAAATCTCAAAGTGTGGCATCGACAGAGCAGGTCAAAAAAGAGATAAAACATTTATTTCCAACAGCATCTGTTTTCGGTCAAGATTATTTTGTGCGACACGACTTCCGTATGACTATGGTGGATGGGAAAGTTTGTAATGCTTTGACCAACACTGCAAATCCACAGATTTGTAACATGTGTGGGGCAAAACCGCGGTAAATGAACAATATTAATAGTTTATTCATAGCTACATTAGTTCTAACGAATGTCTTTTTGGAATTTCTC
This sequence comes from Ceriagrion tenellum, assembly GCA_963169105.1. NCBI lineage: Eukaryota > Metazoa > Arthropoda > Insecta > Odonata > Coenagrionidae > Ceriagrion > Ceriagrion tenellum. The sequence continues at coordinate 23,843,186 of OY720632.1, forward strand.
CCTTGTAAACGATAATAAGGGCTTTTGATTTCTTACTCCATATTGCGTATAAGGTAGATATCAAGAAGTGGAAAGCTTGCAAGGTAAACAAGAAAAGAAATGGTTTGTGAGAGAAAAGCAAAAATTCAGGCAGAATTCCGAAAAACAGTTGGTTTGGTGGTTGACTGTCCTAAACAGGGTTATGAAACATCCGATGACTGCAACAGAGCACGAAGATTCTTCGATAATCCAGCTCTTTCAGCTTCCATAACTGGACTTGCCTAGGGCATAATTCATAGGATTTCCATGTTACTGCGGGCTATATCCAGTCCGTATGAAATAAATGTTCCAAAATTTCAAGAATACTCTTTCAGAACGGCAAGAAATTTTGTTTCACGCTATTCTTGGTATTTTATGCCGCCAACTTTGCTCAAACTACTGCTTCATGGATCCACAATAATTAGTGCTGCACATTTACCAATAGGAATGTTTTCTGAGGAGGCGGAGGAATCCAGAAACAAAGACGGCTAAATATTTAGAGTTCTACACTCGAAAAACATCAAGGGTTGTTTCCTAAACAGATTTACCTCATATACTGCTTGTTAGTTCTGATGCTCTCATTTCATCGATAAGAAGTACTCTACACAAAAGAACTGGAAATATTCCTGGTGAAGTGCTAGACCTCCTTTCGTCGCCGAATAAAAACTCAACCACTCTGTACACGGTTACTGACGAATCCAGTGATGAATATTAGCATTTCAGTACCAAGATTGCGAGGGAAAAGGTATCATCATAGTAAAAAATATCCTAAAACACACTTTGTTTATAAAGAGGCACTAAATTGCTTTGCTATCCATTAAACGCATGCTATTGTTGCTCACCATTGCATGCTATTGTTGTTATTGTTGATATCAGGTGCGTAAATTATTGATTTAGGAGGCCTAAAACAATTATAAAAATAATTTTACCAGCCGGTCATTGTCAACAAAGTATCACAAATATCCTTTGGGCAAATATCCTTTGGACCTAAAGCAATGCATCACAAATGAAAGACTAGAAGTTATTCTTCTATAAAATGACAATCGACTTTGGCCCGGAAAAACGGGCTTCCAAGACCACTGTGCGGTGCTAGCGCTTCCCCGCGTCCACGAGTCTCTGCTTCCTCCGATCCGACTTGTAATGCCCCAGCTTCCCGCAACCGTGGCACCTCTGTTCCTGCTTAGTCGCACATCATTTGTTTATTGTCAGAAATGCATTTTATTTTGAATCTGCGATTTTTCGTTCAGCGTCTTTATAGTTTTTCATCTTACTTTTTTCATATTCCGTTGTTTGATCTTCTTCTTTCATAACATCAACCAAATGTCCGGTGTAACTCAACAATTCCGGCAATGTTCGTATCATATATGTAGCTCATTTTCTCCTTTTCTGTTACCCTTGTTATTGCAGTTTTCAAATCATTCGCTGCCTTCTCGAAATCGCTGAAAAAAAATAGCCGAATCATAAATTCACAAAGGAACATGAGTAAATGTAAATTACTAAACGACATCCTTTTTGAAAAAATTTCCCCCCTCCTACAAGTCTCTCTAAACCTCACCGAAAGACGAACACCCAGATCCCTCCCGCCCAACTCCACACCCGCTGATAACCCACCTCCACCTTAACGACCCTTTCCAAGTTAACCCACCCCTCCCTCTACCTTCCATCCCCCGCCCCCACCTTTCTCACCAACACGGTCCTCCTAAGGGTTTTCCCTAATTCTCACCATAACCGCCACCCCTCACCTCTCTCCGGGTTTCCCCTCCCCCCCCTCCTAGCACCCATTCTTCCACCCCTCTCCAACCTCCCCCAAGACCCTTCCAGGTATATATTTGCTTGAATTTTAAAATTTTTTGTACTTGAAAATGACCTCTATGTGTCGAAACATGTCGTACCAAGAAAATAAATCAGTGGAAGGAAACGAAGTCGTTTTTTCATTTGTGAATATCAACTTCCACATAGTTGAGCCTGATACCATTGAACGTATAAGCCGAATCATCTTAGTTTTTTTTTTATTTCCATTTTTCTAATTTGTTTCGAAAAACTATTTGTAATGCTGTCAAGTATTTTATTTTCATCAATAATGTCTTCGTTATCCACGAACTTCTGCTACCATATTAAGAATTTTTCCTTTCTTTTTAACAAGAACTTCTTTACTTCCAATGGAAATACAAGATATTCAATCAGCAACTCTGCGATAACATCCGTAGAAACTAATATAAATGTACATAATATTTTAACAGAAACTTTCCACTATGGAAATACACTATTTTGAGGTAGGTATTGACAATTCAACAGAGATTGTTTATGTAATGAAAACAAGGTAACTAACATACATAGCGATGGTAGTAGTGGGCACTCTTTATGTACTAACAAAGGAGCAATAGGAATTTGATGACAGCAGTTTGCTCTTCATATCTTTTGCTCTCCTCCAGTTATATACTCATGACGAAGACTCGAAAAAGAAAAGTTTTGGTGTGGCGAAATCCACGACCCTCCTTGACAAGGTATAATTGGTTTAAAAATGATTCTGAGTGTTCATAAATACTGTGACTAATCCTTAAGCACTATTACCTGTTTTAAATTAAAGTTTAACCTGTTTTTTTTTTAAATTCTTTACTTACAATGACCATACAAGACATTCAATCAGCAACTCTGCGATAACATCCGTAGAAACTAATATAAATGTACATAATATTTTAACAGAAACACTCCACTATGGAAATACACTTATTTTGGGGTAGGTATTGACAATTCAACAGAGATTCTTTATGTAATGAAAACAAGGTAACTAACATGCATAACCACCATAGCAATACAAATAATATAAACCATAATATTGGCAAATTGTATATTCCAAAATCGGCTGTTAGGTTTTTGTAAGCATTTAAATAAATGTCTTATTACTGACGAGGAAAATATCAATTGGCGATAATTAGTGGTAGATACTTTTTAATCATGGATTTTGATTTATGGATATGTAGAGCGATTTCATAAAATAGTATATACAACAGAATTCATGATGCTATGACTATTCCTGTAAATTACTTTCAGCAATTTAAGACGTTTTATCCTACTTACCCCTGGGAGAAGAACGTATGTTGTAAAGTGGAAATCAGTCGGTCATTAAAAAAACTGTGCGCGTTTGGATTAAACCATTTTCCCCGTGCGTTAAGTGTTGCGAAAGTGAAACGTTCGACGTCCAGTTTGGAAATTCAATTTTTAAACCAGGGTTGAAATTCACTATGAAAAAATCATTTGACTTGACCGGAATTCGAACCCGGATCTCCCAATTGCCGATCAGGTGTGTTACCCAGTTACACCACCAAGCCATCTTCCTTCAAGGAGAATTTCGAGGGGGGTTTAAGCGAACTAGATGTTCAGGCCTCAAGTCTACATTGTAGCACATGAGACGAAGTCGTGCTTACAAAGCCACTGTCGCGGTGGATAAACCCAACATTGTCGTCATTAAAACGACGAAATTGACAAATTTCCAAACATTGCATGTAAGAAATGATATGGTACGAAGTCACTCGCACGGGTGCACATACACCAGGGTTGAAATTCGCTATGAAAAAATCATTTGACTTGAAAATTTCTAAAGTTAGAAAATAATACTCCTTACTTTATTCCATACGTTAGCAGTACCACTTAAACTATTCCGGTATATGAAATTCCATGAACAAATACGTTAATTTAGAGATTTTGGCCTGCTTTACGGGATCTGGGACCACTGTGGCGACTTGCGGCAACAAACGAGAGAGGGGAGCGCAATGCTCTCATTTTAGTGGAATTAGGAGAGGACGCTTTCTGACTGATATTCCAGCGTCGTTTTTTTTCATCATCGTCATCCGTCTCGTTTCTATCGTAACCACCCTTCTACAAAAAATTATGTGATCCATTTGGTAGAAAATTTTTTCTTGTTTTAAAATATTTAATTGCTGTTTTCGTAATTCCTGCTGAAAAATAGTTATGTCGAAAAAAAACTGCGCTCCGTGTACAATTTTCGATATTTTCATCAAAGAAGGAGCTCGTTCCTCAGTCGGAGCTTTTTTGGAAAACATCAGCTTCTTATTTCGCAGCCCATATAACTTATAAGTACCAAATATCATTTTTTCATTAAATTTCCCCTGGAAGACCTTTTCTTAACCCCGACCTCCTAGGTCTTTAGGTCGGAATCTGGGGATCGATTTTGTAACTTAACGTTCGAGCGTAAAATAGTCATTCCTGCTGAATTGTGGATAATATGTGGGATACAACTGCTGATACCTATTTTGTAATTCATGCTTGAACGTAATTTGCCTCGCGCTCGAATTCTCGGCTTCGACAACAAATACCTGCCGAAGCGACAATTCTGGATGGAAGAACGGTTTGTTTTGGTTCTTTATTTGTGTTATTTAAAGAAATATTGTCGTGTGGAATATTTTATGGACTATATATCATTTATAACAAATTATTCTTGACTTAAATTACATTTGGTGGACTAGCATGATGTTCAGTATTATATTGGAAAAGTTTTTTAAAACACGTGTTGTTTTTAGTAGTAGCAGTATCCAATTGAAGCGCACTATCCGATTATTTCGTTTTAAATTACAGCTGACAATACAAAATCTAATTTCTGAAAGACTAATATGAGAGAGAAAATCGGTGGGGAATGGATAGCTTATTTTATCGTGTGTTCAAGTGGCAATGTTTATGGTGGCATACTAGTGATTACTAATCATTTCTTATGCGTGTGTGTTCATTATGATGTATTTACATGTTAAGGTTTTTAAGAGCTATGCTTCATCTCTTGAACTTGTGTTGTGACAGGCTTTAAGAGTTACAAATACGTAACAAGTGTTGGACATGACTGATAGCAGCAATTATTACGTTGCTCCCACGAATGTATTATGGGTGAAGATGGGTGAATTACTTCAGCAAAAACTATTCCGTATACGGGATTGCAGTGCAATTCAAATGAGGCTCTTGATATGGCAAGGTACTGAATTAAGCATTAGAAATATTACAATCTTCGTAATTTATTAAGGACGTAAATAATCACACTTACTACTCAATAGCAATCCATAGTCACCAACTTCATTTCAATTGACATAGATTCAAAATTGATAATTGATTGGTAAGTGATAACTAATTAATTAGTGGTAGGCATTTGGATATTTGTCCATGGCATGGGTTATTTTTTTTATTTTAGGTATGCTTTGTACAATCATGTCCTTAAGTTGTTGAAACGAATGTTGAATGATGTTCAAGTGACTTTCAGTGATAGAAATTATTACACACGTGCTGTAATAGATTACACGGATGTATGTGGTGATATTTCTACCATAAGGTTGTAGTAGTCGGCAATTAGGACTTAAGATGTGTTAGGTTAGTCAGTGCGTTTAAAGTTTTGTTACGTACCAAAAACTGTCGTGGATGACTGCGATTACTGACCACATAAAGGAGCTTGGTGGTGGAAGGGGAAATTCATGGCATGAAGTTAATTATTTTTTCATTGGGAGTCGGGTGATTTTCGCCCAAGTTAAAGCTTGATAATATATATATTTCTGCGATGCATGATGTTTCATTTGTTAGCATAGACTAAATTGTGCCTTCACAACATATAATTTTTTGCATTAATTTGTCTCATCGTCATTATCAAAGATTGTTTCATCATTTAAGTAAAACGCAATTTAGTTTCGGAGTGTAAGATTGTTGAAATGGTAGCAATGGTAAATACATGCCCTAAAAATCAAACAGAAGTTGATATATGCTGCAAGAAATATACTTGTGAAGTGGGTTTGCAAAATTATTTTTATTTGTTGGGATGATGCACTAGGACGTAGTCATGTAAGTAGATTAGCACAGATTACAATTTGATGCTAGGTATTAGCTGGAAGATAGACGCTGCATATCGAAGAATAGTAAAATCAATTACAAAATTGCATGTTATAATATGTCAAACTATAATTTAAGTGATCTAGAATGAGCGTTAGATTTGGACATTGAAATTTTTAGCAAACCGTTTAGCATCAGCCATATTTAAATAACGAAAATACCAGGAAGGGTGTGGTGTTATCGCTACTTAACGAGAGCATAATTTGCTCTTTTCAATAAGTTAAAATCCACTGATAGCGGACATTAGTAATTGCTATTTCCATTTTAAAGACGATTATTATAATTCTTCAATAAGGGAAAATGCTGTTTTGGAGTTGACTATTTTATGAAATGAATAAAGGAGAATATAATGTTCTTCTAATACATTATCTTCTTTGAATGTTGATGATGAGAACTTTGTAAATTATGTTCGCCGGTTTGAACAATTTAGTGTGTTTTGGTGGGAGAAAAGAAAATACTTTGTAATATTCCACTGCGATTTATTCTTCCCCGACCGGTTTCAACGCTAGTGCGTCATTTTCAAGGTTACATTCTCCAAGTTTTTGGAAATACGCGCCACATATATACCGAATTAACGTCAAGGTGAAGGAAGGGGCAGTCCCTTCCTTCACCTTGACGGGACGACCCTGTCCAGCAGGAAGGGGGCGGGTGTAACACGGAGGTGAACGGAGAACATTTAAAAACAGAAGAATCATTTAAAAGGGACACATGAAGTACATCTCGTCTCTTAGCAATTTCAAAATTTTATAAAACACCTTGTTTAAAACCTTTGGTAAAAAATTACTACGGTGTCCAGTTTCAATGATGTGTTTAGAAAAGCCTGATTTTGGGTCATTGTTAAATACATAGGTCATATGTTCTTTTGCTCTGGTAATGAATCTGCGACCAGTTTGACCAACATATACACCTTTACATTCATCACACTCTAGAGAATACACGCCACATTTGTCCAGACACACATGTCTATCTTGTCTTTGGAGTTAAAAAGGAGTTTTTCTACCGTCACTGGATTATAGTATGTACCCTATTCTGAACATGTCTCCGGCATGTGTCTCGTTATTTTATGGGTAATCGCACCTTAAAATGGGAGTTTATACAATTTGTTAGGCTTGTCCGGTGTTATTCTGATTAGTGTTGACACAAGAGATATTGTGTTGCGTTTTAATTGCTTGTCCGGTAGTTTTTGTGCGAGATCACTATTATAACCGTTTTCTTCGGCGATCGTTCTTATTGTTTTGAGTTCCTCTTGATAGGAGACTTCCGCGAGGGGGATGGATATTAGTCTGTTTATCATGGAATATATACCTGCAATTTTGTGGCTGTGGTGGTGAAAAGAGTTATTCGGGATGATTACGTCCGAATATGTATCCTTACGATAGATTTGCAAAGGAATGTTGATTCATATCAATAGAAATTGTCAGGTCCAAGTACTTTATTTTACGATTACCCAATTCCATGGTAAATTTGATGGCTTTGTGTCTTTTTATTTTCTCCAACCAGAATGTTATTACACATAGTAGAGCCTTCAACAGTTGAATTAGTGTGTTTCATTTGTCATTAAAAAACTAAGATACAACAATATGGCGAAGCATATTTTGTCTGCTTTCAACTTGAGCTAAGAGACTAAGTTGAGGGCAATGTAAGATCTTGTCCTTTCTCGGCGAATAATATGAATAAAAAATTCTCGGGCTTCTAGCCGAGTAAGATTTTTTGTTGCTAACGTTTCGACGGATAACACTTCCATCGTCCTCAGAGCAGTAATGAGATGCAGGCCTTCCTTCCTGCGTATATATAGCCGCTTAATCTGGGGGGCATTGTTGTCTCCTTCTTTCCGTTATTTTTTGAATTAACGGTCTCCATTCCCTGCTTAGTAAGTACCCAGAGTCGCGATTTAAGGTGTTCTTCTCCAGCCTGATCTCAATGGCCTCTTTAAGGAGACGATCCCAATACATGTGTCTTAGAGACCACTTGAGCTTCATCAAAGGAGATGATATGATCTTCAGATAAGCTATGCTCAGCCAGGGCAGATTTCTCTGGGTGGAAAAGTCTAATGCACCTCCTGTGCTCTTTTATTCGGGTCGGTTAATTCAAAAAATAACGGAAAGAAGGAGACAACAATGCCCCCCAGATTAAGCGGCTATATATACGCAGGAAGGAAGGCCTGCATCTCATTACTGCTCTGAGGACGATGGAAGTGTTATCCGTCGAAACGTTAGCAACAAAAAATCTTACTCGGCTAGAAGCCCGAGAATTTTTTATTCAAGTTGAGGGCAGTTTATAAGACTGGAGAGGAAGTATAAATTGATTTCGTATGCAGTGTAATTTCTAGAATTATTGATGTTTCAAAAAGATTCGTAACGAGTGCAATCATTCAAAACTAGGCTCATTGCGCTTACGTTTTAGAGAAACAAGTGAGAAGTATGCGGTACATCTGACAACAGCGGAACGTATGATCGCCCGTTTAAAATCGCTCGAAAGACATCACTCGAATGGAGTGCGCTCCATCAAATATGAACGGATTCCTAGCGTTTGAACGAAAGTCAAGTTATAAAATCGATCCCCTAGCTGAATTTACAGATGTATATTACTTAATTGGCAGTACTTATGTCTCCGTGTAGGCGACGGTGAAGCCGGCCGATAGGAAATTTTTGCGCGATCCGCCATCTTACCTTCTCCTTTTTTAACCCGTCGGGCATTGAAAGCAATGTTTTCAAGTGGCGATTTTCTGTTGCTGCTGTCTGAATGAAGAAGAATGGTGAACCTTAGCGTTGTTTGGGGTTGCAGCTTTAAGTATTCTTGAAGATACATAATTTCTGGGACAAAAAATCTTTTCATACTCGCGTAAGTACCTAAAAAACATGAAGCCTGAGCAGCTCCTTGATTAATGATAGTTTGTATTCTGAGGCCTTTCGCATACTCCTGCAATTTATGTTTGTATATTTCTCATTTAAAATTGCATGTTCACATTATATTACGTAGTTTGGCTCTTATAGAAGCTGCGTGTATCCTGTCAGTTGAATGTTTGCCATTAATATAATTGATACAAAATCGCAGCATCTTGCTTCGTACTTTGACTTGCGCTCACCATAAGGATTTCTTTGTTTTTTTTTTCATGATTTTTTCAAAGTGAAGGCTTTCTGTTTCGATTAACCTATTACGAGTATTTTCTACTTTGTTGTTATTAATTACAGATGAGGAGGATGTGTACAGAAATCTTTAAATCACAACCTATCTTATGGCATCTCTGACACATCGTACTTATTTTACAAATCTGTGAGATATTCAGAGCAATATTGCGTCCGTTGCCTGAAATGGAAACCCCAGGAATATCATGCTTTCGTTAATTATTCTCCACTACCTGGCGATATTTAAGAACATGAAGCTATCTTGTGAAATGTGGGCATGGTAAATCTGAGCTACGTCTTCAAGCTTCAATGAATTTTTACTTAAGTATTGGTGACTATCTTGTTTTTTTTGTTCTTTTGATGGTTAGAATTCGAAGACCTAGAAAGTAATTGTGTTTTGCGTGAGGAACATATGAGATTATTTTTCCAGTTGTGTATTTTTCCATATATTCAAGTCATGTGTTCATTCCAAATATTCTTTTTGGTAGCCTTGCTATATAAATATAGCCTTTATAGTGCAGGTTAGATTTGAATAGTCGTGAAATTAACGTTTTTACCTTGAGTTTTTATGATTGCACAATATAACTAATGTTTTGGTTTGACTAAGAGGTGTTTATGGTCCTAATTTATTGGAAGGTAAATGAATAATCACTATAAGTGGTTTTCCCAGCCAATTGGATCCTGAATGGTTATAACGGAACGGGTGATTAATAACGACCGGGTGAAATGGCGGCTCTCGTCGGCTGAAAATACCGATCCCAGCGATTACGGAACTCAGGGCAGAAATGTTTAAGGTGGTCGTTATCCAAATTAGGACGGTGTATGACAGTTCTTCGTTCAAGTCCGGAAAAGTCCTCGGAATTAGGATCGGCCAATCAAATTCTCGATGCTCCTATGCGGAATAGTGGAGCAGCGAAGAGTGACATCATAAATAAACCTTGACTTAATTCTAATGAAGGGGGATGAGTCTGTTTATCAATAATTATCTCCTGAATGGAGTATTGTATCATTTTAATTATTTCGTCTTAGCTACTTTCATGAGATACGCTGGCGAGAAAGAGTGACGAAACCGTGAAAGAGTATTTGCTCTACGCAGACGAGAAATGAGAGAGGTCGTTACCCTATTTTAATAGTGTGAAGAAAATGTATCACTTAAACTCTGTTTTTTTTTGGGTTTTCCTTTGAAATGGTGTAAAATGTGTTTGAGCTTGATAATTTTATGTGCATTTTAGTGACTATCGAGCGCGGAAACGAAGTGATGTGTGTCTAAAAATTGTGATTAGTGTTCCATCGGTGTCTTTTGATTGTCAACGCATAGGAATGAGTGGGAAGAGGTTATCCAGCGCTCAGAAAGTTGGCGCACAAAGTTTTTATATTTCTTCCGCGTTAAATTTTGCTCATAGGGATTTTACATAAGAGTAATTTGTTTGAACGCGATGCGTATATGAAATGATATTGTTCGTTTTTAGTAGTGACAAATTATCATTAGTGTTGATTAAATTATGAAAGGTGATAAATAATTAAAATATCCGTTTTTATCTCTTTGTATAACTGTCTTGTTTGAGGAATACGAGTAGTGTAATTAAAATGGACGATAGCTTGTAAGCCAATTCTCAGCCGTACGCTGCTTCATCAGACAAGTACTCCCAACTCTTTACGATGAACTACATTGTCAACTCTGCAATATCATTAAACACAGTTTGCAATACACCAAATTATAACTTTTGTTTTTTGTCACAGTATTCTTCACCATTAATTGGAATATTATTGCAGCCTAGCGAGATCTACGAAACGATCCCTCGACATTTTTACTCTAGTCTCAGCAATGCACATTGATTTGTAACTTGGTTATATTTTAAGAACATTTTATTATGTCCCTGTTAAGGAAAGTTTTTGTTGCGTTAATCTTCACCATTTCGTTGAATATTGTTTTTTTGGATACCTACCTAGTTAGATCTCCAAAATAACCCTCGACAATAATACACTAGTCTTCGCAATGCATATGACTCACAACTCGACAATATTTTTATAACATTTTATAATGTACTTATGAAGTTTGTTTTTTTGTCGTATTATTCTTCACCATTACTTATTGCTGTTGTTATACGATATGTGCTTAACGAGCTCTCCAAATGACCCCTCGTAACAGGTACACCCGAATTTCAGCAATTCACAAGATTTGCAACGGGGAAATATTTCTAAAATACCTAGCAACATGCCTAATGATAAACGCTTATTTCTGGTCTCATTATCCTTCATACAGCCTTTGATTTTTGTTATATACTTCGCGAGTTCTCAAAATTGAACCCCTGCGCAAACTTATCATATTGGTCGCTATTTCCACGAAGACCCCTCTTGAGGGAGTCTTTATTTTGGGTCGTTATTTTTGCGATTCTGCACGGAAAAACGACGGTGTTATGAGTTCTGTAATCGCTCGGATCGTTATGAGAACTCGGGGTCGCAATAATCGTGACTTTCACCTCATAACACCGTCGTAATGAGTTGTTTAATTACCCCTCTGGCATAGAAAATGTACATTTACCTCAGAGGAGGCTCGTCGAAGGAACTCATGGCTTCTGTAGTCACTGTTTTAGTTTAAGAATTAATGTGAATGTAGTATAAGAATTTTAGTGCAATGTAAATTTGTGTAAACAAATGTAGATTTTTTTCCATACAGGAGCCGCAAGGGTCCATACTGATGCATTAGGAGATCACTGTGGCTGGTAGTTTGATGCATGTAAATCAGGAGGAGGTACTAGTTCCTTGCTACTCTTTATTATTATTGTTATTATTAAGAATTTGCTGCAAGTAGACCATATGGTCCGGTGGTAACACAGATACTGAGAAAATACCAATATACATGTAAAAATTAAAACAATGACATTACCAAAAATACAAAAAAGCAAAGTTATTACCTTAGAAAAATATGGGGGAAAAACCCTCACAGTACAACTCCCCTCAATCTCGTCATTAACGTCAGTGTCTTATTTGGGAAGGGCTCTAATACTTCTTTGGGTAACTCATTCCAATCCCTTATCCCCCGGTGCAGGAAGGAATATTTCAATGTGTTTGAGAGCTGCCTTGGAGGCTCTATCTTATATTTGTGATCTCTTCTCGCCAGATAACTAGGTTTTTTTTAATCTTTCGGATATGTCCCTCCACGCAGGATCGCCAATGTATGCCTTATGCATGCACTTGAGACGTGCTTTCCTCCTCCTCGATTCTAGTGATGTCCAGCCCAATACCCTCATCATCTCCGTTACACTAGCCTTCCTATTAAAATTTCGCATCACAAATCTTGCGGCTAGACGCTGAACTTTTTCTAATTGCTTTATCTCCCCTCCCCTCCCAAATAAGGGTCCCAGACTGACGCCCCATACTCTAAAATGGGCCTAACAAATGTCTTATAGACGAACTCCTTGGTTTTCATACAACTTTTTCCAAGGGTCCTCATTACAAAGTATAACACTCTAAAAGCTTGTTTCGTAATGTTTTCAATATGTGGCCCCCATTACAAATCCCTATTTAAAGTCACTCCAAGATAATTACAGACACTGGCTTCGATCAATAATTCGCCCATAATGAAATAATTATTTGATATAGTTATTTTTCCTTTCCTGAATCTTATGAGTTTTGTTTTATTTGCATTTATGACCATGCCGTTTTCATCCGCCCATTTCTCCAAATTATTTAGATCCTTTTGTAATATATCGCCGTCATCGACTTTTACCATTTCTCTGTAAATAATGCAATCGTCTGCAAACATCCTAACAGAGCTCTTAATATTTCCACCAATATCGTTCACATAGATTGTGAATAATAAAGGTCCCAGTACACTTCCTTGCGGCACACCTGAATTAGTATCGAATTCCTCAGAGTAACAATCGCCGATCTTAACCCTTTGTGACCTGCCAGAGATAAAAGAATTTATCCATTTTATTACCCTCCCATCAATTCCCAACAAGCCTATTTTTTGCATGAGAATGTCATGGTTTACCCTGTCGAATGCTTTTGAGAAATCAATCAAAACCCCGTCTATTTGCTTACCGCTATCTAGCCCCTCCGCTAGGTCCTGATAGAGAGACGCTAATTGACTTTCACAGGAGTAGCCTTTGCGAAAACCATGTTGCCTTTCCCATAACCAGTTCTTTTCTGTCAATACATCCTTGATATAGTCCGCAATCAAGTCTCAGCCTCATTGAGAAGGTATGCATCTTGGGAAATTGGCTCACAGGAAAGTGACTGTTTCTGATGGTTTGATGCTTGTAAATCAGGAGGAGGTTATAATTCCTTGTTACTCTCAATGGAATTAGCTTAATTAAGAATGTATTTATGGACTCTGGATGTCAATTTGAATGTTGTAAATATTACATATGAAGTTCTTTGCCCAGTGTTGCTATGGGTATCAATAATTCGTAAACTGGCCTGTGTGGTGTAAGTTAAATTAAAATAAAGATGTTTCCTCTCAGTAGTCACCATGGTCTCTCTTGGTAGCGAATCAGGAGTTCACTGTAGCTAGTTTTTTTATTCTTCGAAAGGCTTTGTTCATCGTTACTTTTTATTAATTATCCATCTTCAATGTTCCTTAGGTAATTTAGAAAGTTGATGAGCCTTACAGTTTGAGTATATTGTTCGGTGTTATTTTCATTGCCCATTGAGTTTAACGAAATAGAGCTTATGTATTCTACCATTGAAAGGTTTTTCAGTATTACTTGTTCAGACCATAAGAATGCAAATTTTTTAAGGTATTAAGTTTTCCAAATAAGTTTCAATGGGTTTGTGAGGAACATACTTGAAGGTAAAATAGAGGCAAAAGTCCCCTAAGTAGGACCCAGGAATTATTTCTCGGACCAAATAAAGAAGAGAGTATACAGCTTCCAGGAAGTAAGTGAACTAGAACTGGATAGGGAAGGATGGGGGGCTGCAGTCGACCAATCTTAAAAATTGAACGACTAATATGGGAAGTTTTCCGAACCACTATCGTTTATATAACCAGCTCTTTTCCATTGGGTGAATTACAATAGACTGGGTATAATCTGTGAAACTTAGTACAGTAGAAACAAAGTATAGCGCACGCGGAGCCGCATTGCGCCGAACAAATTACGCTGATCCAGCGAAGCAACTGCAGCCGAAGAGAGGGTGACTCAGATCTCCAGCTGAGCTCGGCACGCCCTGCTTTTTGCGTCCTTAATCTCCGCCTTCATCTGACGTTATCTTTCCCCTACAAGTTCAGGGATCATCTAAGACATTCCCTTCAAAGATACGGTAAATGATCGAAGCAATGATTTACCATATTATGTGGTCATGTGTCGAACCTGAGATCATCATTTTCGCACCAAGTATTTTCTTTCCGCAATCATCGATTTCATTCGAAATGTTCAATAAAAGGAGAAATTACGACGTCGCATACTGCTTGTAGCCGCTTCAGTAGCGGTTATAGTTGGAAACGACGAAGCGAGACGGAACGAAAGGAGGCGTCGCATAATGTGGGCGAGACAATGGCTTCAGAGAAGAGAGGCCAGCCGAGGAATTCTTCTCATGTTGCAACGAGAACTCGGGATAATATTATAGGAAAATTATATAAATAACAATACAATGATAAAATAATAAGTAGTGATTACCTTGCAGCCGACTCTTAACTTCCTACCTTGTATGAATCTCCAGCTATATTTGTTTTTTGATTAAGGCGGTGTATTAGGAATGATTTTTGCATGTGCACCTATTGATCTGCACTTGCAGTTTTTGTGTGCGCTGAAAGAAGGAAGTTAAAATAAAAACAAAAATGCCATGTGGGTTTCTGCTAAAGTCGCTATTCACTGCAAAAGAAAATGACGAATATTCTGTCAATGGAGTTCCAATTGTCTACGATTTAATAAGGCTTCAAATGATCAAAATATTACAATATTTGATGAATAAGTCAAGATCCCAAAGCCATAATTTTTAATGAAGTACTAGTAACTTGCCTTCTCTTGGCTGGAAGATCATCGCACATGAATTTCCTCCGGATGGATGAAGAAGTGTGCGTGAAACTCTAAGTAAAGGTCACGGCCAGAATCAGTCGGAATAACTTCGTAATGCGGAAATTTGTGACTGCAAATTAAAGTTATTCTTGTCATCGGTTCTAATACTATGATTTGTATTTTAAGTGTATATGCTAGCAAATGTCACTGTAAACTCATCCATTATATGCTGCTCTTTTCAACTGGGGAGACATCTAAAAGCCTCCACTACTTACCGAGGATTGCAGCAAATATCATATCTGTTACTATACCGGAAACTTTAAGTGCCATAATTTATGTCATGGACAAAATTAATAAAAATATGCCCTGGATAATATTTAATTGTATTTAGTGGCATTTGTAAATCAATGGCTGCACACTTCGCACGCATTTACAGAAGCTAATTCATTCCACAATCGAAGAACGGGCATTGGTATCTGTCTGATTTCTTTCACAGTAGTAATGGGGCTTGTGATTAAGCATAGCAAGTACGACATTTTCATGGATTGGTGTAAGTTCCTTGGCAAGGTGAAACATGTAGCAAGCATCATACCCTTTGTTTACATTTGATCCTCTTCTATTTACAACTAGTAACTGCCTGATATCCCCTGTCTTAGATGCATTCACAAGGTATTTGACTCGAAGACTCCGCCTCCTGTAACGGTGGAGAATCGTTGTCAACCAATCGCCAAAGCACGCAATTGTACCTAAAATCATGGAATCCATGTGATAAATTTTGGGAATTGGGGAGGGGTGTTTTAGGAAGGGTGAGGTAACCGTTAGTTTGTCAATAATGTCTTTGAAAAGTGGCTCCGGAGGACTCTATTGGGCAAAGATGGAAAATTGAGGGGAAGAGTGGTAAAAGAAAAAACTATTTGTAACTTAGTGGTCTACCGTTACATAAAATTAAATGGTGAAGACCTGAAGATGATACTCAGGCATTGAAACCCGAATCGTATTTTTATTCGGTGCAGTAGACGTTACCAGAAAACTTTTATTGAGCACTCTTTCGCCGTTGAATCCCGTAGTATTGCTCAAACCGATGGGGTGATGCGTGGACAACTTTCGCCAACTATAAATTGCGCGATTTAAAACCCCTGGACATCATCAGTGAGGAACAATCAGAGGTCATAATTACGCGAGTGAGGATTGGACAATGTGCTCCAACCCTCGGGTTCTTCTTCACTTCACTCACCTGCGGTGAGAAATACGAAATTCCTCTAACAGTCTCCCTTGTAATCGTAGAATATGTCTAAAAAACGCCTGTTCACTAGTAGCTATCCATCCTCAGGTAAAGCCGACAATCCTGGGAATGAAAAAAAAAGTTACACTGTGCAAAATGACAATTGCCGTCGGGGCATCCATTAAAGCTCATTTTAATCCTTAGGAAGGATACCCTCTAGATCAGTGGCTCTCAAAGTGGGCGCTACCGCCCACTTTGGGAGCTCAAGGGCGGTGCTTTCATCTTAGGGGGCTGCAAGGGGGCCCTGGAGGCTGAGCCCTCACCGAACATACATGTCCAGGGATGAGTAAACTATCTCTCCATTGGATTTGAAGCAAACAATAGTTTAATCATAATAGTTTTAGCTTTATTTTTATAAACATATTGCTTTGGTCATGTGCTCCGTGATTTTAAAGCTTATGGTTGGGGGCGCTGGGTAAAGGTTTATGGAAAAAAGGGGACGGCGGCTAGAAAAAGTTTGGAAAACACTGCTCTAGATGGTGATGTCTTCGTTTTGAGTGGCTGTATTTACAGATGGATTGTTTTGCGTATGCTCTACTCTTCATTTTGGGATGAAGCTTAGTTTCCGGAAGCATTTTGCGTAGATTGCTATTCTGTTGTTTTTTCCCCAGGAGGTAATATTGTGCTGTCACTCAACCGGATGGGCCGCTAAATTGGGGAGCTCCTCAATTGTTAATGTGTGCTGTCATGCGGTGAGAGTCAGCGTGGAGCTGCCAGTTTAGATGCGCCTTATTTCTCAACCAGGACTTATAGAAGTGGAAGGTTTCCTCCATATTCTTTTGTTAAAGTGAATTTTTAGTGGTTTAAATGATATTTAAGCAATGTGTAACCTCTTCTAGCTTCTTCCGGCTATGTGTAAAAATGTTAAAAGTGTCGTCACTATATCTTAGTCAGATTATTCTTGCTTCACGCATTTCAATGCGCGAACTATTTTGTCTTGTCGATGGGAGATAGGAAATCACAATGTTGCGCCGGAAGAGCATTTTAAAAAAATTGCTTTTCCACCGGAACTAAGCGCTTGATGAGTAGATAAAGGAGTAGGTTACAATGAATACAGCGACGTTTTTGTCGAGCCTCTATTACTTCAATTATCTCATACCAGGTTAACTTTATAAAAAGAAAAGTCGCGTTCATTCTGATGAGGATTTCCTCCGTGCTGACCTGGTCTGCAGAAAATTTTTGGCCTCCCACGTTTGATGTTGCTTCCTTCATTGTGAGTTGCGAGATTTTAGCCCAGCGTTTGACTACCTCGCTCGTCTGGATAGCCAATCAGAATAGAGCTTTCTTTCTAAACATACGGAATTACATTCTCAGATTGTCCGCCGAACTTTCTACTTTCATGCATATTTAACCTCTTGGAGCAATATTTGTCAAAATGGTGTGGATTATTTATATATTTGTTTACAAATTGTGGAAGTAAACTGCTATAACGCCACCATTCAGAACTCCGTAAGCAAAAATGGTGGAATTTGGCGCTGATGCTCCTTTCCGCTGTCATACACTCCGCACTGACGGGAATACGACGGATAACTAAATGCTACCGTCCGATCCCTTCACGTCAGAAAACGTCGATTATGTTCCTGCCCTAAGGGATGCAGTCAAGTGTCCTTCCAATGGGTATTAGCGATGCTGAGTTCCTTTTTCCACGCTATAATAAAATGTTACTTACAAAAAATAAAGGGGGGATCGGGTTTTTGTGGTGGCTAGAGTACTGGCTAGCCATACGGGCGTTCAGGGTTCAAATTCCATCCAGGTGGATGTTTTTCAGAGGAAACCCAATCTTTTCTTGAGTGCCTTGTGGAGGACACTTCAAGTACAGTACTCCGTCTGTCGGATGAGACGTTAAACCATGGTCCCGTTGGCGTCTTTCGTTAAGAGAAGGTAAATGCAGACGCCGGGTTTCTATCCAACCTTCTTCCCTTGCCTATCCCCTATGGCGTAAATGACCTTAGCAGTCGGTCGCCTCCCCAAAAATCCAATCCATTCTAAAAATAAGGAGCACTCTTAAGTGTTTTACTACGGTCGGTGTTTTGGAAACGTGTAGGATACCTTCAGGAAGGAGCCCTTGGCAAACTTCTTTCACGCATATTCGGAAAGTGAAATTGTCGTAATAATTTATTGGACCTCAAGGACAATGGCCTGTCACGATGGAAACACCGGTTTGCGATCAGTCACCGGAGTTAATCATCGTTGGACTCGATTCAAATTTGGAGGAGTGGCCCTCCTATTCACCCGAGTGCTGTCACCCTGTCCTCTCGTGGAAGACAGTAAGTGCAAAATGACCTTAGGCGTCGAAGCCCGTTAAACTGAATTAAAACTACTTGTAGCTCAATAAATAAACGAACATTGGATAGGACGATCTTGTGAATAATCAAATGCCATATTCTGCATTTTAGATTTCCATTTAATTATTTATTTAAACCTCGTAGAGATGAGCGGTGAACTAGGGCGGTGAAAGCGGGATGTGGGTCGATGCTCCCTCCTTCCTTCCCTCATCTCGCGAAAAAACCCACCTGCCCTCTTCACACTCCTCAACCGCCACTCGCCACCCTCCCGCCCGGCCCACCAACTCCTCCCTCCTTCGTTAGTGTGGAGCACTCGAGGGCGCGAGAGTGTCACGTCGAGGCGGTGGAAGGAGTGGCGCTTCATCGCCTTCTTCTTCCGTCCCATCCTCCCCCCGCCGCCCCTCCCCGCCCCCTTCTCCCCAGCAAGGGCAGCAGCAGCTGCCGCAGCGGCGGCGGAGTGACCCCGGGTCCAGCCGCCCTCTCGTCGAGAGGGAGGCGGCCATGAGGAGGGCGGCGGCTGCCAGCAGCGAAGCCGCGAACAGGAGCATCGTGTCCGCGACACCCCATTTCACCCCCTCCGCCGCTTCCTCCTCGCGCTCCCTCGCGAAAGAATCCTTGCCTCCTGCGCTCGGCTCCTCCGGAATCAGCTGGGCTGCGGGGAAAGCGTTTCAAGTTGCGTCAGATTCATAAACATAGCGTTAAATCCAATTGAACATAATGTTGCTTCTTTTGGCGCAGGGGAAAATAAATATGCCCCCGCGAAGAGGGATGAAGTAAAAGAAAATTATGTGTAGAGGAGAAAGGACATATTTGGTGGTAGACTCCCTAGTTCCATTAAATGAATTAACTCTCTTACAGCCTTGAAAAATGGAGTCAAAGCTGCTTCTAAAAAAAGCGTATTATAGTGTTAATGATTTATTAGAGGATAAGATATAAGTATTCCTATTTTTTTGTATCTATGTGTATAGTGTCTTATTTTTTGACGAGCTTCATGTCGGTATGGACCACATCAAAGACAATAAATAAATAAAATAATAAAAACTATATCATCTTATGGATGATTAAGAAAGCATGGTAAATGGATTTATGGATAAAGGTGGCCCCGAGTTCTAAGTTTGGCTTAGTTTTTCTAAGGGTGAACAAAAAATTGGAAATGACTGAATCCCCGCTGTCCTATTCACGTTAACTTATTGAGGTGTGTATGTGTCACGAAGGTTCAAAAACCTTTGAGTGGAAATAACTGAGAGCATTAATGTTTTAATGTAGCTAATATCGATGTCATACTTTTTAACAATACAAACGCCATAATTTGAACTGTTATTTCATAATACACTGAGCTGTTGGATGGAGTAAAATTCTGCAGTTACAGGATTAATGTCAACTTGGACAAATTACCTATAGTAGATATTTTGTAGTAAAATTATTGCGGGGTGATAGGATTTTTTGGGTAATTGAAGAGGGAATATGTAGAGCAGAGAGAGAGAGAGAAAAATCGAAATAGACATGAAAACTGAGCGAGACGACCCAAGTTCCGTTGGTAATGTTTCAGAGTCACGTGGTAATGCTAACGAATTAAAAACTATAGCCAAATGATCAAGGATTAAGAAACACTTATTACTTTCAATTCTATCTACGGTTTGGAAACCTTAGAGTTAAATTTTCACTGTTTTTCTTGGTCCATTGCTACGTTATTGTCACTTTCTAGCCTATATAATTAAGAATCACGTTCTCAACTAATTTTTCTGTGATTATTTTAATGCATACAGATCCTCCTTCCTGTTGCAGAGAGAAGAACTATCCAGGAAGAATTTAAACGCAACACTTCAGCTAAAAAAAAGTGTCTTCTGAGAACCAAGTGTCAGTTGAGACAATTAAAGGGGAAGATAGCCAAGCTGCCATTCCTCCTAACTGGTCAACTGGATATTTCTGCTAGCGGAGCGAAAACGAACACGTGTACCTTGAAGATGGTGAAAGAGGCTCTTCAAATCCGATTTGTAGTCAGGTAAAAGGGGTACGAAGTACTGGTAAAACAAGGTTACCCCCTCCCATCCTATAGTATCATATGCAGGAAATTACAGAATATTGATTTCAAGCCTGGTTTACGGGACGATGTGTTGACACTCCTGGAAACCAGGGGAAAAGCATGCACTTCCCCTTTATGGAATGGAGCTATAACTAGGTTCACTCGGGAGTCTATTGCACGAAACTTGCTGGAAATTAAGGCGATAAAAGAGAAAGTTAAGTTAGGAAGGTAGCATTGGAAGGCGATTCAAACGGATAATAATGAGCATATTGTGTACTATATCCGCACTAGACTATTTCTTTGACGGGGGTAAAATGCAATATTGACATCCAGCTTCAATTAAGACACTCTGTAGACCTGTTCTCGACAATTAGACAACACGAAAACATAAATCCCACTGTTATTAAAGGACAGCGAGCGTTAAAATTGAAAGTGGTGACACCGTTCATGTCGGACATGACAGGTGCTGAATAGTACGAGGAAGACTTTTCGCAGCTCTTCGTTAAGTTTTTTCTCACCAAAGTCCAAAACTTTCAGTCACCCTGCCAATATGAAACAGTGCGGTCCTGAATCTATGGTCACTCTATCTGACAGCGATGATGACTATAAAAACGAAAAAACTGTCCAATACCTTCTTGGAAGTGTCATAAGCACTGTCTGAAAAGGAGAAATCCATGGGAAGATTAAAATATTGCACTAAAAGCAATGAATTAATTCCTGAAAATGCACTAATTGAATCACGGCAGATTGAACCCGTAGGATCTTTAATAAAAGTCATCTACTCTACTCCTCCAAGTATTTCCGAATGTCGAAAGAGTTTTTGAAAAACGTCTTTGAAAATATGCCAGGTAAAATAATCCTCAAAAACATTTAATACCTAGTATGAAGAAAAAATAATTTAGACTTACTAAATCAACTTTGCTGTGGCTAGGTGATGATGTATTGGGGAAATATTCAGTGAAAAGATTACAGATTTCATCGAAAGAATCAAAGAAAAAAATTGTTTTAATAAGGAAGATGGCGTTTATCTCCAGAAATGGGTGTTTGTCAGTGACATCCTTATCATAGTGAGTCACTTTTGTACCTGTAATTCCATTGATAATGTAAGCTCAAACAATTGCATTTATTTCTTATATTTTTCATGTTATTATCATTTGTTACCTCTAAGTATGCATGTGGATCTCTAACTGACCGTGATGATGACTGTAAAATCTGTTTGACAGTGATCTTTGCTTGTCACATAATATCAGTTAAAGATATTTTTTGGGGGAGCCAAAGGATAGCTACATTCATTTTTCTAATAATAACACTTACGTAGGAAGCAGATGCGTTGACCTTTGCCTCCAGCAAGGCGGATGATGCATCAAAAATTATTGAAAATAATTTGCTTACTTCTAGTAAAAATTATTTATTTGAAGTATTTTACTTTTTCTGTAACTTATCCTTAAAGTAAATACTTCATTAAAACGCGAGTCATATATATTCAAAACATATTTTAGGGCTTCGCACCATTATACTTGGCAGCGACCCACAGATTCGTTATCGGCTGCTGGTCTTCTCTCCAATAAATTTGCATGCTATAGAACTTAAGCGCTTCTTGGTATATTTCTCATACCGTTATAAAACTCTAATACCTTACTTAAATATTTTATATCCTTAAGGACGATGGAATTTAAGTTTTTCAAAGTTAATATGTTACATTTAACTGTCATTTTATCATAAAATTATAACGTAAAAGACGGGGTGCTTCCATATATAACATGGCGAAAAGATTCATGAGCCGTTCATTTAGTGAGCGAAACGGGTCTCTCGCCATGCCGCGAAGAGTCACAAAAGAGGTGCAATTACGAAATAATCCCTCTACTCTGCGCCTGGAACTTTGGAGGGAGCTATAGGCACGTAGCTTTTTTGGCGTTTTCCTTCTCCAGTTCTTTTTCTGCTGGAATAATTCGCACCGGAAAATTGCTACTGGGATGCTGCTGTATTAGCCGTCTACAGACCGCCGACTCTCGAATTTTGCCTGGAGACCTTTGTGTCGTCTTCGTTTGTCGTGTCTTTGCTCTCTGTCCGTCACATTCACTTCCCTCACTCACCTTTTGGAACTTCTTCGTTGGCTGAACGGAGGGATTCGGTCAGCGCGCCGTACACCGCCTTGGAGAGCTCGTCGGCGAGGGACTCGTGACCCATTTGTCGGAGGCGACGAGTGAGGACCTCGTGCGTTTCCCCGCGGCCCTCGCCCTTCTCGCCGTTCCAGCGGATGAGTCGCTCCAGGCAAGGCGCGTCACCCTCCAGCAGGCGCTCTACTCTCCAGGAGAGAAGATTAAACTATTATTCAACCACGCTAATTAATTTTTATTACTTAAGGTGGTTGGTCCGAAAACTAAAGTCCATGTCATTTTCTTCATATTCGCAAGAATTATAGAATAAAAGGCCCTCTATCGATTGGGTTAATTAGAAATACACCTTTCCGTCCTGTCTTTTCCAATAATCGCATTTGAAAATAGCTATATTTACATTACGTAGTACAGTAGGAGCGGATCCTTGGTACGTAAAATACAGATTTAGAGTGTTGAAACCCATGTCGTTTAGATAAAAAACGGATATGACATAAACAAGGATTTAAGAAACTGATTAGTGCAAAAATGACGGTAGGTCACAGACTTAGTTTTTGAGAAATTAGATGATTATTTTCGAAATTTTATCTGAGACAGTAGTTAGCCGATCGCGGCTCTGGGGTCGGTCATACATGTGGCAGCGTTGTAAGTGAACTTACACATACCGTGGGAATTCAAGCAGAGGCGCACATTTCAGAAGCTGTAAATTGATTGTTTGAAAATATAGTACCACCTCGATCAATGACAAGCATCGGTCAAAAAACGAAGAGCTTCATATAACCCAAACAGGCCCGGTAAATATTCCTAAAACATTTTGTTGCCACAATAATAATTATCATCACTTAAAAATGAATGATAAATGCGGAACTTACATATAAAATGAATGCTTGATATTATAAATATTTCTGACTAATACAAACTAGATGTTTTTAAATCCTAATGTATACCTATGTGATTTTGAATTCATGTCTGTTCATCGTCTTAGACAGAAGTAGGCATACTTATATACTTGAATTATGACCTAAAGTAACATTCCTATTCTTAATTCCATTAGCCCATCATCTATATAAGTTAATTTTTTACTTTTTTTTCCATATCATTTCTCACAATTTTGAGCTCAAGCGTCTGAACGGTCGATCTGATTGAAATTCTGACAGTAAATTTTTTGTAGCCAACGAAATGTTTGTCAAAACGTTCAATTTTTATCCTTTATTGGGGAAAATATTTTTTAAGCGAGTTACGATGAGGAAAACAAAATTTTTAGAAGATGTTAGTGAAAAAAATATGCAAAAAAGAAGAAAAATATATTCCACTACAGTGATACGAACCTCACACCTTCCTCTTCACAATCCACTACCTTTCCTCTCGTCCACCGCTAGGTTGAATTTATCGAATTGTAGCAGAAATTAAATTATAGAAAAACAATGTATAAAGTACGTTATAGTACTGATCTCCACAGTAACACCATTCAGTGATCAATTTAGTCCTGAAAAGGACTATTATGTAGCATGAGAACTTCTAAAAAGAACTTATTCAATGTGTTTAAAGTAGTTAAGCACTTCAGTTCACGCACATCAAAAACAAGTCACCAAGGACATCAACAAAGTTCAGTACGGCGTTGCCAAAGTTTTTGGAAATTAATTAACGTTGAAATAAATGTAAATGTAGGGTTTACTTGAGAAACTATTGTAATATAACAATCACGTGCATTTTTAGATATTTCTGGTGATATATATTGTTGAAAAGGTTTCATAAATCTAATTACTTATTTAGGCATAATCGCTGCACGACTCCATTCTCGGCATTCGATTAAAAAGTCTTTTCGTAGACTGCTCTTCATAATATTCATTTTTAATGCGATATTTCAGCTTACCTCTAAATTAGACATTACAAATCAAAGCAGTATTATTTTAAAGGCTTATGTGCATAACTAAAACGATCGGGATGCCGCTAGAATTATGACTCACTCAGTCGCGAACCAACCTCCTTAATACCACCAGACTACCCCACACCCGTGCGGTGCCTTGCAGGGCGCATGCGCTGCGCAAGTATTTTCTTAGTAATTGTCTGTCTGTTTACTATGAAGATATAGTAATAAATACTAACAAGGAAGTGTAAGCCGTAGGTCAAGTGGTCCTCTCCTTTAACCTTCACACCGGGTTTCGAGGCCCATTTGTACAAAGCACTGTCCTTCTGTTTGTAGCAGGATCAGCATGGGCAGTTAAGGATAAATTGACTAGTCCGTGAAATGGCTGGGCACAAAAGTAAACCATCTGTTTTAGCTATGTATTTTTGAGTACCGTTTTCGACGTCATGAAATGGACGTTTTAGTTATTATGAATAATAAATGGCTTAAGACATTTTCTTGCGCTGTTAAATATATTTACCCCTCATGGCTTCAAGTGGTGCATTTACCCATTTTCAGCCTTCTAAGAAAATTCGATTATTGACTGTGAGCAAAAGAGGGATTACTCCTCTAATATGTAAACTGTCCAAAGAAGCCTCAGCATTAATTGCTATGTCGACCGTCCTTAATAGGTTGGAGGCGGTCGATTTTCCACCCATAGTCCATGAATGAAGCTTGGCATTGGTCAAGGAGTCGAATGCTGAAATATGCATGGCTCATACTCATCGTTTCCGTCTCGAAAGTTATTTAAATAGCTTCCATTGTTCATCCGAAATAGTTGTCATTCAAACCGCATGTTATGTCCTTGATGTATCGAATTGAACACAGGAACAATACTTTTGGAATGTACGCAGTATCGTACCGGAGACGATATCACCTGTGAGAAAGGAATATTATTAACGACAAAAAGAGGAGGTCGTGCTATTTATATAGCGTTGCATCCCGCTTTGAATTTGATGAGAGCATAACTGGACCCATTGGAAAGCTCTACGATGCAGAAATAGAGCATGATGCCAATTGGTAACGAATATGGACAAATGTTTCTCGGGTGTTCCACCGGGTAAGTAGGTCCCGAAGTTTCGGAGAACGTCTTGTTCTCCGTCTTCAGGGGTTCTGATCTTCAGAGGTTCATTAGAATGGATGGAGAGCAAGTCGTTCTCCGAAACGTCCGGACCTACTTACCCGGTTGAACACCCGAGAAACATTTACCCAGCAGATACGCCGGGAAAACCTAAGATCTTTCAAGTAACGAATACTCTTATGACGCTAGTGTTAAGATTCATCGTATTCTTTAATTAGAATTTTGGTATTCTTTACTCTATTATAATATTAAGGTAAGATTTATGAAATTAAATATCTTCCGCACAAGGTAAACAAGAAGAGATTGGATAACTGGGACGGTTGTCTGTTGTGGTAAGAGGGAAGTTATATGTTAAGGATGGGGGAATGGGTGGGGAACAGGGGGTCATTACATAAAATCTGCAGGCTATTTACAATTTCAAATTGTTCTAAAAATCTAACATAGAACCCTTGTCAGTGACCTACCATTGAAAAGGAAATAATTTTGGCTTAAGCATAAGTCTAAAAGCTACTTGAGGTCTTTTGTAACTTTCAGATCACTCGTAGTCGTATTGACAAGATCCAGGGCAATGTTAGATGCTTCCATAGCAGGGACTGACGTAAAAAGATTGGTTACGTCTAAGTTACGTAGAAAGATTGGCTACCCTAAATTACTCAGTTTGCACCCAATTGTACTCATCCTTTCCGCCGCCTTTACGTCACCTCTTCCAGCTTACCTCTATGCCCCCCTCTTCCACCTTTACTGTATATATACACAGCCACTGACGTCAGTTGTACCTTGAAAATGGCACTCAGTTGCTGAAACCTGGGTCGGTTTCACTAAATTAGTGTGGAATTAATCAAGTTTTATCTTTTCATTATGAATGTTAAAAACTTCCACAAAGTAACGCCTGAAACAGTTTCGTTTGTTAGTAATTTGGTTTTATTATTATTTATTCAATATTGAAGCACGCAATCATTACAGCGCATAAATTATTCCTAGTTTATTATTTTATTTTTTATAAATGCTAGGTACATATTGAAAATAAAAATAAGTGATCATTAAAAAAAAGAACGGTTCCCAAAAAGGACCGGTACACAGTGGACGAGTTCCCAAAAATGAACGAGTTTGCCTATCTCCATTTCCCAACGTCATTTTAGGACAAAGAAATTTGACCCTGTGAGTTTTTTATCGTGTTTTAAATGTAAAATATGTGTGTAAATGTAATTTGATCGACTATATTTGGAACAAATGGAATAGAAGTGATTCCATTATTCGTCCAAATAGTTGCCGAGCATCTCCGTACGTGAAGTTATTCCTTTCTCATGCTAGACATTATTTCGCGTAGCTGCTCAAAAAAGTGTGAGACCTCGGTAAAAATCTGTATATTGCTCAAATAATGTTTATCTTGCTGCAAATTCATTTATGTTTCGAAAAAATTCAAAATGACTTCGAGCGCATTTGCAAAGTAGGACACGGTATTTAAAGAAATTTTGGACCAAGCAAGTATACTTTCCGTGTGATTTGCTGAATTTGAAGAACATATGTGTCTCAATTTATGTCTGTTATAAGTACTCTAAAAATTAGCAACATTTATGTTTTTCTTTCTATTTACTTTTATATTAAAAATAAATGTTGTTCATAATACATGAGATAGACGATCGCAGATGCTACATCGGTAGTACACAAGCAGGGGGACGAAAAGGCTTTGGGTTCAAAAACAAAAACTCCAGTATAAACGGTGTTTGCCTGCGTATTTCTCTTTTATATATAAGAGTCTGTTGATGACGAAAAAGAGTGGAGGTGTTATTTTTTACTCCAGAGCAATTTATATGTTAACCTTCAGACACTTAGTTCAAGTCGTAATGAAGCTTCTCATTATGGTGGGTACATATTAGCATTTTCTTTCCGTCAGCCAATTGCACAATAAACAGTCAAAACCAATTAGTTATTCGATTGAAGAATGTGATCTGAGTTCAGTTTTTCCGGTTGTTGATGTTGTTTTTTCATTTGTATTGAAATGCAAGATAGAGTTAGAAATGTCCGGAAAAAAATCATGGAGAAACTTAAGCTGTATCCGTACTGTAAAGTCAGTTATCCACCGGAAACTTCATGGAAGATAAGTTAGTATTTATTTATTTTTTTCGTTATTTCTGATTGATGAAACTAGTGAGCTATTATTCAAAGTCTTCTGCTTTTTAATATTGATAAGGCATTGCTCTCCAAGGAGCCAGTCGCATAGCCAGCCAGTCTGAGCCAGCCAGACAACATAAATTTGACAGAAAACTTTTTCCTCCTGCTCGTTGAATTGCCACATCGATTGACGTTTGTGGACTTTGGGTGTAGGGTCTCCTGCTAGATTTATCGTGTGTACTTAATGCTTCGATATCGCGGCAAACTGTCCAATGATTCACGCCCTGTTTGTTTCTGTGGTTTACTTCCGAGAGCCCCGAACCTCATTTGGAGGGCTTGTGCAGCCTAAGAATCTTGAATACTCCGAGTGATGGGCTCAAATGGTAACATATGCCCATATAATAGAAGGCAAACGTCTGAATCGTCAGAAGTGTGCAGACGGGACATAAGACTTCTTAGCCTTTAAAGGAACTTTAAGTTCGATCGTGTTTACGCTCAGCTGAGTACTCTTCCCTTGGGGTTGAGGGAGCGGGTGGGAAGGAAAGGGGAAATGGATAGGAAGGAATGTGTACTCTTTAAGTATTTATTTGCCTTTCGTATCCACGGCTCCGTCTCCTGGGTACTCGAAGGTGTGAATCCGCAAGGCCGCCACCAGTCGGCGACACTCGTCCACGGTGATTCGATCGGCCACCATCTCCAGGTTGGCAAGGGTGAGGTCCAGGGTCGCCGAGCTGGGCCCCGCGAAGACGAGGGCGCCGAGTAGAAGGATGAGGGCCCGGCATGGCGTCGGCGGGCGACCCGGCGCGTCCGCCGAAGCTGTCGCGACAAAGGGACGGGAAGGGAATGATCACGCGCCGGAGAAGAGGCGAGGGCAGAGGAAGACAGACGCACAAGACAATCAATGTCTCACGAGTGTGTGTGTCTGTGCGACCCTCTAACCTCTCCCTCTCTCGACATGCGGTTCGGCGCGAGAGATCGATATATAAATGGCACCCCACGTCCCTCTCAAGCGGAGGCGATGAAGAGAGTGGTCGAGCATCCAGGACGAAAACGAATGCATCCTCGATTAGCCCTCTCTCGTCTCTCTCTTAGAGCAAATATCAGTAGATGGCGGGAGGCAACACCTCCTTCAGTAAAAACTCGTACCCAACATAGATACCGCGTGACTTGGAAGATTTACGCGGCAGCTCAAAATGCGGGACGGAGGATTGAAATGAGTTGCTTTCGTGTGCAAGCAAAATGAGTACTCTAAATATTGCAAGGAATAACTTTTGTCTTTCCGTGCAAAATGAAAAGCATCCTAAGTAATTATCAAACTTTCACTGCCCTTGTTTCTTTTCATTATTCCAACCTTGTAACCACCTAATTTCACTGCTAGATAATTTGTAGACACTCCAGGAGTTTTGCTATTTGTGAAAGTTGTTGGAACTGAATCGGGTTTCAACCAAGTACCACCAAATTTTTCACGATGAAAACACTCCTCAGTGAAATGCTTGCTACCACTTTTCGAATAATTTGTTGTTCTGAAATTTTCTCTGCGTATTTTCATTTACCATAGTTTTCTTTTCTGAGGATCCTTGGGGAAGCTATAAGTAATGGAAGCATATTATCGGATCACAAAATATCTCGATCGTAACGCGGTGATATTACGTTTACACGAATAAGCAAGCTTAAACCCACAAAGAGGGTTCATCGATAATCGCTAACATTTGCTCTAAGGTCTCTCTCTTTCTCTAGCTCACTCTCCCTTTCTCACTCACTCTCTTTCTCCCTTTGTCACTCACTCTCTCTGTCTCGGGCGCCATCAGTAAACTCGGTGGAGATGTTACGCCATTAAAATAAACTACTGCATGTGAAGGAATGCAATTAAATTAGGGGACATAAATGTGGACGACCAGCGACCTCTAAATATATTTCTAGTTAGCCTCGCAATCTTCTTGGCGTCAAAACACTAAACCAGTGGATGATGCACCAAAACGGTATTGCTGCCGATAATATAAAATGAATGTGAAGGACATCTGTTTTTTTCTAATTTGACCAAAATAATGGTGTTTATTTCGTTTATGGGAACAGTAAACCATAAAAATTTGATGGTTTCTTCGTAATATACATACCGATACCAGAGCGGTGAAGTTCAATGTTGGAGGTGGCTTTTCGAAGTCTGAGATTTTGTAAAATCATGCGAACTTTATAAGGAAGTTGAACATGCCCGTAGTTCACACATCATACACGTATGACTTGCGTTTTAATTTTTTAGAAAATCCGTTGTCATCTTCAGTGCTCAACTTTATGCATGTACACTGGTCGACTTACTCCCTATAAATTTCTTCTTTGTATAATCCCCACTCTTAAGTCTCACCTTGCTATCGATAGCAACTTTCGAAATCAAGGTTTTCTCTTCCGAAATGACCAAACTGTCGATACTGCCGTGGTGGTTAAAGGGCGTGGAAAACTTAATGTTGCAATTTATTGACTGATTCGATCGGTTCCGCCCAGTGGAGACGGACCTCACATCTCCTTTCACTCAAATGTCAACGGAAATAAATACAGTCGCGTGGCAAAATTTTAATACGTGCGATTTTGTTTCTAGTATTTGATAGATAAATGAATTTCAATAAAAACGCATTTCCCTCGAACTCTACCTGTCACTTGATACTAAAACGTACTTGGTCAAATGTTCTGTCAAAAATTTTTGGAACATTTGCTTCAATTGTCAACCCTCGCGAAGAAAATGACTCCACATAAGTTAGTGTGAAGGACTGTGTCCGTGTTTTCGCGGCTTTGCTCTTTTGTAATCTGAAACAACTTACGCAGACAAAAAATCCCGAGAGGGCAATGATCATCTGAGCGCTCCTGTGCTTAAAAGTGGACCTTGGTGCCGTGCGCTAGGATCAGATCATTATATGGAATTATATGTTCGGTATTCGTATGAAAATACTCTAAACTTTCCAGAAAATGATGAGGAAGACTTGCTGGCTTGTCAGTTAAAACACGCGGTGAAACTTCAAGGTGTTAGCGTAAGAAACTGATTTCTGGCGAATAATTTTTTCCTTGTGAATGCCCGTATTGGAGCATTATTGATCGCGGGTAATTCTAGAGTGGGTTTCAGTGCTTTGAATTTGGCCATTTGTGAATTTTGCTTACGTGGACGTAATATTGTCAGGTCAAGATTTCATTTCTTACATTCTCTCTCCCGCCAACTTTGAGCAATTTCACCGGCATATTTACAAAAATCTACCGTGTCAAATCCTACTAATTACGACGGTTAGTATGACTACGTTTACGGGAGTTTAATGCTGGTTTACAGATAATGGGTGGCAGTAAATAACAATAAAATATCAGAAAACTTTTAAAAAAACTAATAGATATTTATCTCCATCATCGAAAAAAATTTAGGATAGTGCTTTTCATTGAATTTGGTACCTCGAGGGCCCATCTGAAGTGTCGCGATTTCCCTTAGTCATATTTTGGACTTTGGGATTTCCCTAAAAAAATCACTTACTATTGAATCAAAAAAAGCGTCTGTTACGTTTTTGATAGTATAGAAAATGTAGTTAGTTGATTTATACAATATAACAGCACACTCGTGGGAGTTTTTCTTATCGTTCATTTGGAAAAAGCTAATTTTGCACTAAGCACACAATGAGAAAGATGAAGCTAAACCGTAAAAGTAAACCTTAAAAGTTTTAAATTAAGGTAGAAGTTTTTTCGAAAAGATAAGTTACCCTGATATTGAAGACTTTTCGGGTTCTCTTCCGCGTGTTTCCATTGTCGTGGACGACAGTTTTGACAGCATTGCAGCTGTCTCCTTCAGATCAGAAATGACGATGCATGTGTCGAGTTGACTGCGCCGAAGGTGCAAGATGAGAAAACCGTTCCGGTGAGTGCGAGACTCACCCCTACCGGTCCAATGACATGTAGCGCTTAAGTGTCGTGTGAATGTATAAGTGTCGTATTGGGAGTGTTGTTTGCGAGAAGAAGAAACTTGAAACTAAAAGTTTTGCGGCTATATATTGCAGCCTTAAATTGTAGGAGATGCAGGCAACAGATTTACTTGTTGCAAAACACAGAATGAAAACAAACACTAGGACAATGAATAATAGGCAGTGCTAACTCCAATAGTGACAACTAAGGAGAGAGCAGGTCTTCAGCGACGATGCATGTGAATGTGTCCGTCATTTATAGCCGGTCGTTTTCCCGCCAATTCAGTCTGATGCGCTGTCATTGGTCGCTTTCTTTTCCTTAACGAAAATTCTCTTCCAGGCGTAGGAGAGAGTGTAGCTATCTTCTCTGTTGATGTTTTCGGGTGTTTTTACGATTTTGATAGCCTCCCTGATGAGTTTGGGGAAGTAGCGGTTCTCTTTTGCTATTAATTTTGCTTCTTCGAAATTCATATTGTGACAAGGTCCAGGTGTATTCGGCCAGAGCTGATTTGCATAGCTGCCTATTCTTTATATCTCTTTGGTGCTCTCTCAGACGGCATTTGAGAGCTCTGAATGTCTGACCTGAAGAAGACAGCTGCAACGCTGTCGAAACTGTCGTCCACGACAGTGGAAACGCGCGGGAGAGAAACCGAAAAGTCGTCAATATCATCTGAACGACTCCGCGGAAGCCTTTGAGTTCATAAGTTACCCTCGCCTGAATAATCTCAGATTTCCCGCGGGTGTTCAGAATTAGCTCGAAATCATAGTGAACTTTTTCATAATTTCAAGTAGAATTTATTTTATTACTTGAGTGATGGAGAGTAAAGAAATGTATATGAAATTAGTATGAAGGTTTCCGGAGTTTCAGCATTTGGAGATTACCTTTGTGCCGAATTTTCGGCACAAATTTGGCCATAATTTCGCCGCGGATATTTTCGCTCGCGGAAATCGTCGCGAGCCGGACATAAAGCGAGATGTTCTAAGTGCGGTAGGGAGATTTCAAAGTGCGCACTGTCGGCGATATTGCGCGACAAGAACAAGGTACCCTACTTTTATAGTGAACTCGCATCTGGCCTCTTTTCGGAACTTTGTGGCAATAGTGCTCCTCTACGCCGCCGTCTCAACCAATGGCTGGACGAACAGTTCCCCTACTTCCCCCTTCTCCACTGATCCAGAGCTACCTCCCCTCCTTTGACTGCGCCGACCGGACGTTTCATCGCAGCGGCTCTCTCTTCTGCCAGCCACCGAAGTGTGTACCTCGTCAGCAGGCATCGTTCGTCTAGTTTCGGCAGCTAGCCTGCGGGCCTCGTTGTCGTGTAATCATAATTGTAATTTAGTATATTAAATATAGTGTGACTGTTGGAAATCATTCCGTATTGGTCATTTTTGACTCCTTCCCACTGTGTCAATTCGTTTTTCCGCGACGTTCGTCGCAGCTTTCTGGTTTCCTTCCGCGTGTTGTCTTTTTGAAGACGCCAGCTGGTTGGATGGAGAAACTGACGTCACCAAAAGACAACACGCGGAAGGAAACCCGAAAGCTAAAATCCAAATGTATATGTAATAGCTCTATGAGAAGTGTAGTAATATTGGGAAACCTTTAGCCATATCATAGATAATGAACCTCTTCCGCAGCTGACCCGTACCGTTGCATGAGGTCCTGAAGCGCGTCGCTTTCCTTTTTCTATTTTTGTGGTGTCGAGTGGAATTTATCAACGTTTATAACATGTTACTCGTACTTGAGATAAACAATTTCCTTGAAGAACTGACCCTCTCATTTTATATAATTAAGCTTGAGAAAAATATTGAATAGAAAAGTTTGGTATGGTACTCACAGGTTTTTTGTTGAAATGAGTGATCTTTTAGCATGACTCCACCAGATCCACCAAGAAATCCATAATCTTTCACGATGGAAATTGCTTGGATACGGTAGTAAATAAATAAATCCAAGGAAAGAGGTTACAAATAAAGAAAAGGATAGTCAATCGGAAACTTTCCATAAAAATATATATTTCTGACCATTTGCGTGTTAATGTTACAATGTACATTTATTTGGGGAATCGTGCTTATAAAATCACAGTAGTAAAATGTAGGACTATTCGAGCTGTAAGGCATCAAGTTCTCTTAGCTGAAAAACTAAGGACAATAATCCCACGTCGATCTCTTCTTGGAGTTGCAATGCCTCCAGGATATGTGTTATAAGAGTATTAGTTGATTTTTGAGTCTTTTCTCTGCGCTGTAGTGTGGTCACCAATCAAAACATTCAAACAAACGAACGTTATACCTTAGTTCACTTAAATACACTTGTTCATTTTGGTTCAGTAGTCTGGCGGTGCACTCCAAGGGCGCCTATGTTGTCGTCCCTTCGGGATCATTGAGGCCCTCGAAGAGGACGGTGAAGGCCGTGTTGAGAGTCTTGTCCCACGCCTCCTCTGAGTATGGAGATAAGTGATTGCCCAGCTTGTCTTTGAGGAGCTGTATCAGGATTTCTTTTAAATCCTGCAAGCAAAAGAATCGTGGTTAGACCTAGGTACTTATTACCTACAAAAAATAGGCTTTTGAATTGACGGAGTATTCTCTTCTTATTCATTTAAAGTTTTGAATTCCTATTTAACTCCTACATTTTTTCGTATATTTAGATAGATTTCAAAGTTCAAAGGTAGATCTTTGTGGAGCCGAATCGTTCAGTGAGCTTTCCTCAGCCTTTATCTGACTTTAATTAATTTTCTGGAAGAGCGGCCTTCAAACTGAGTTACAAATACCTTAGATGAAATCTGCTTCATGGTAAAGGCACAGTCTAAACGAACTAACAGTATTCAGACTGTGCTTAAGGGGTACGAAAAATAGGTTGAAAAATATATCTTAGACTCCAGGATGCAGTTCACGTCATATTTTGCTTGTGTACCTTTACTAAAGGATGGGAAATCCATCCCGTTATTTTTATTCGGAAGGTGATTTTGTTTTATTGTATGTAACCATCCCATGATTTTCATTTGGAAGTTTTTTTATTGTATGTAATGTAATTTGGTTAGTCATTTCGGTTAACATATTTCTCAGCTTTCTGGTGTTGGCTTGGGAGTATACACTTCTAATGAGAAGAGAAAACAAATTTCAGTTCCTCTTATTACATGAGCCTTTTGTGACGGGTTCATGGATGTATGGGTTAATAAATGTAACCGAATCTGAATTAATTATCAATCTAGGAGATGAGTAAATGTTGTTTGAATAGTACCCTTTTTCAAGTGTATTTCATGAGGCAAATACTCATATACAGTTTTTTAACAGGCTGAATTCTCAAATACCGATGATTGCGTTTTGAGATTTTTATTCAATAAATTAGGTTTGGACTCACCTTCACTCTATGGATTTTAAGGCATTAATGAATTTATAATTAGAGAACATTTTGTTTGCTATTTGTGTAATTACATTTAACCCTTTCACCACAGTCGTGTCGAAGCATCAGCTGCGTCAGGTTGCGATGAGTTGGTTGGTGATGGGTTTTCAATAAATGCGGTGAGATCATCTGTAAAGTGTATTTTTTGTGTTCCAGGGCCTTAAAAAAGCCTCTCTCGAAGTTTGAGTTTCTTAATCATTGACCGATATTGTTGTTTTAATAGTAAGTCTTATTGAATGAAGTTGGATCCCCGTTCCACACAACGTTCCGTTTCGAGAGCTATTCGTTGTGAACCAGGCGCTTACCATGAACGCCTTCTCTGGGATCTTGCGCCGCCCGTGGTTCTGCCCCAGCTTCCGCAGCATCTCCACGAGGCAACCAGGGTCCTCGAGGTTGTCGACTATACTGGTGACCGCGTACATGACGCTGTTGGCGTGCGCCTGAAACTTCTTGTTCTCGTGGAGGTCATTCAGAGGAACGGTGGCGAAGGCTTTGAAGTTCTTCTGGTACTCGGGATGCTCTTTGAAAAATCTGCGGAAGGAAAGTTATTGTAAGCGTAGTGATAACTATAGAATGGCTATGTTATTTGATGCATACTTAAAAGCTAGGTGACTTTAAAGAAAGATTCTCCAATGATTATTCACCTTCCCGATCGTCACTTAAAGAGCAATATTTTATATTTTCGATTCATTGAAATACAGAAAACACGGTTGACTTCAATTATTAGTTTATGGCGACCTACTTTGCGAGCTATGTGCTATTTTAAAAGTTATATTAATTTTCTTGATGCAAATTTTACCTTTAAAACGACAAGGTGCCGAAACCATGACCGATAGAGATTAAAAGTGTGGAAATTAAGCATGTATTTTTTATTTTAACATGACGAACCCTTAAGTTTTCAGTTTACTGAAGCCTTTTACATCAAATGATTGTTTGTACTACCTTGTGGTGGATAGCCATCTTCAACAATGTGTGCAATGCAAATTATCTACTTTAATAATTGATATGTTTATCGACGATGCATTATCTTGATTGGTCATCTCTAGATACTTCCTTTAATGTGCTTACATTGTGCGCATAACTAATATACCACTCTTTTTCCCTCCTAAAATTCTTATAGAGAAATGGATGTAGAGATCTGCCAATGGAGATATGGAGCCTTTAACCCGGTGAAACTCTGAGAAACCTTTCTCCACCAGATTCGCCGGGAAAACCTTAGATCTTTAAAAATGCTTACAAGCAAAAAGACAAGTCCTTATCTTCCGTCAGCCCCTATCCACCTTTACTACAGCCTTTGAATTTTCAAAAAAATCTTTTTTCTCTGCGATGGCTGTCATTTCTTCCTTTGCCTTTTTTATCGTCCGTTCCTCTTCCATTCCTCACCAAACTCATATTTTCAAGTACCTCTGGGACTAAAATGTGCTCTATCTCAGCCCCACTCTATTGTGGCCCCATTTATGAATTTCTTCCTCTCTGCTTTTCAGTATTTTATTCCAGCCAATTTAGTTCAAAACTCTGACGAAATTACTAAAAGTTTCATTTGAGCTAACTCTCCCTTCAGTGTCCTTCTACAATATTCCACCCTTAAAATAGTTTGTTTCCCGCTTTAATCATTTAAATATTATGAAAAGGCTGTTTAGGATCATGAACATGACCTTCAGAAGGCAAGCAACGGTGGTGGTAAATCATACAAAATTTTAGGTAGAATAAAGATGCAAATGATAACCTGTGAGAGGTGAAGTGAGGACAAGGAAGCAAGGAGGAGTGGAGGAGTTAAGAGAGTGTGGAGTTTGGTATGGATAATCGTTCTTCGGTATAATGAGAACATTTTATCATGGATAAATGAATGAATGGCTTGATGTTATGAAGTATAAATAATGGTCGTGCGACGACTTGGAGAAGACAAGGACGTAGATAAAAATAGGAGGGATATAGCAAGAAGATTTTAGGAGGGTGTGGAATAAGTAGGAAAGAGTATGGCTTAGAATCCTATCTTCAGGCCGAAATGTGAACGACTTATGCTGTTGTGAAAACTTAACATTTTAAGTTTTCCTAGCTCTCCATCACATTTAATTTTCATCCTCTATGCGACTCATAAAGCATATGTTGCATGTTAGATACTTTTTCAAGACATCAAGTTCTCTTCTATCCTCATCAAATGGTTCGGAGGACATCGGGAAGCACCCCAGGAAACTTGAAAACTCTAGAGAGGCATTAAAATTTGAGACGGGAGCTTGCCTTTTATCGAAAATTCCATAATGTGGAAGCCAGGTGCCTCATTTCATGTCGTCCGAAAAAAGCCTAGTTGCCAAGCAATGTTGCTGATCTGCTTGAGTTTCGATCGCAGGGTCCTTTAGACATCTGAGCTTTTACCAGGAGTGAAATAAATAATTATACGCACTACTTCGCTGTACTTCGCTGAAGTGAATTATCGTTATGAATGACCTGGGGTGAGATAAAGAGCTCCAAAGGTGTATTTTGTGTCCAGGCAGCAGGTGGGAACGAATGATGTTAGGTATTTTTTCTGCAGTTAACGAGGAGCAAACGACGACACCAATCGCTAAAATGGTTGCTGGAGGAAACGTAAAATTGCCCTTTTCCGGCATAATGTGATTGCGATTTTGTCATATAAGTCATTTCTTCACTTGTTTTGAGTGATAGTGGAAAAGTGCAACTACATTCATTGGATAGCTCGAGCCCCTTCTTCAGAATTTTGCCGAAAAGAAGCACTGTATGCAATGCGAAATTGAGTTTTTATACAAGGTATCAGATGGGCTTAAAGTGTTCCGATGTTATCTGCTCCCTTCTGATCGTCACCAGAGAGTGAGATCAGGCTATTCGTGATCATCATGTCTGCCACTGTCACCAGGTATTCTATAGGACTCAGTTCATGGCCCTCGTTTATTTTCCATTGACATTTTCGATATCTCATCGTCCATTCAGTACTCCATTCATCATATATTTGCCGAGTCTCTTCAAATATATCTTTAAAAATATCTCAAATCCACAGATATATTTGAACCGCTAGGAGTGAAGCGAACTTCTTGTCTTAGCGAATAAAGCGCAGCAATAACGATCGATTTCCCAACGCTTCTTATCCCGCTGATAGAAATTCGTTCTTCGATTCTATTATCTTTTGAGCACTTTTGCTATATAAGAAAGTAATTTGACACCTACGTCCGCTGATGGATTAAAATCTTGTCTTCAGTTCTCACAATAAAATGTCGAATTTTAAATTAGGTTCTTCACTCTTTTCCCTGATTCAAGTAGTTTATACTCATCTTGTAAAGGAAATAACTGGTAACCTCCCTTCTAATCTCGCATTTCTACAATAACGACTTCATGTGTTTCACTTTTTCCAAGAACATACGTCCAAATCATTAAACTCTTCCGAGAGATCCATTTCCAACTTGATACGGTTAAACCACATCCCAAATTATTTTGATATAATCTAATATATCTTTCAACATAATTTTGAGTCGCGGAGAAAACTTCAACCTTTCCTTATTTATAGCATGGAACACAACTCACCGCAAAACGCAGCTAAGAGCTTGAGGATCCTCGATGGAATGCGTAATAATACCTAAAGTAACCTTAAACTAAACTTCTCTTTCCACAGATTAACTACCTGCAACAGATCACTCACGGTCACCGACTATCGATTAAGCAATGAACTCCCATCAGCTGTGTCAAATGTCCCCTCTATCTTATCTTTTATTCGAGCGGTGAATAAATCCTTAATAACCGATCACGCAAATGAGTCTCATTGTAAACGATGATAGCGTCGAAAGGTATTTTCTCATGCTCACAATCCACCACCATGGGCACAACACAAAAAGTTTTACCAGTTCATACTCCATCTTCTTCAATTAGCATTTCTTCCATTGGTTTAATTATTACTCTTTATGAATTTTTTATTTTGTCATTTATTTTTATTTTTTCTGAAATAGCTCACTGTATTTTTACTGGTAACTTATCTTCTTTATCTATACTTCTCGCAAGTTTTTCACGGCTTCCTTGTTGTGCGAATTTTTTCCTACCGTGGGTTTTTATGTTAAGGTTCAAAGATAAGTTCTCAGTTTTTTTCTTTAAAATTTATTAACATTTCTTAAGTTTGTTAAACATTCTTTGACATGAATTAACCTTTCTTATATTTTGAAGTAACATGTATACTATATAGTGATGTTAATTCAGAACAATTATGGTGAATCTTAAACGCAATGAATGAAAGAATTCGTGGCAATTGTCCAATATTTAAAAATTAATGTTTAATGCCCGACCGGCCTTGATGTGTTTACATCATAGCCAAGCCAACAGATCGAGGTTTAAAGAACGTAGTTTTATTTACATGTATTTAAGGGAAGGGTGGTGAGGAGGGGGGAGGAAAGAATTCACGAGGAGGGGAAGCGATGGTGGGAGAGTGGAAAAGGCTAAGTGGGGGAGAGTTCATTGGAGGGAATTTCATGGAAAGTAAAGGAGAGTGGAATTGAAAAGTGTTAGCGTTCATAAAGATGGTTTTATTCAGGCTATGTTGAATTATTTCCAATTGTTACTAGGCGTCTAGTTTTTTTCCTGTTTCTTTTTGGCGCAGGGTTTTCGGTTAGAAGTTGCATTCACGGTCGGTTTCGAGAACTAGTTTGACAATCATGGAGGTGCATTCTCCATTCCTCCAACGCCCTGTGTTCTCTCAATCATGTAGTAAAACACCTTCCCGCTTCACCCGCTTGCACTGCTGGACACCCTTTGCAGTTTACTCTCATTCTCCTCTTTTATTACTATTTTCCACGTTATCTTTCGTATTTCGAAGTAGTTTGGAGAGGCTGTATTAGATGCAGAATGAAACTGCATTTTTCTTCCAGGAAGATTTTTGCAATTTTGAATGAGTAATCTCACTCACAGTAAGTCTCACTCGTAATGCAAGCCTAAAAAGGTGTTGTTCTTTTATTTGAAAATGATATTAAATATTCTCTTTCTCGCCCTTAAATATGTAGGCAGTACTGTAATGGCTAGCTGATGGCATGAAAAGGTTTAAAAATGTGCAACTGATAATGAACTATTATCATCATCCTTCTTCTTCTTTGGCCATTGTTCTTAAAATGTTTTCTCGATTAAGTCTTGAATTTCTTGTAGATCTTAAAGGGTGGCGGACAGTTGTCGCTTACCTAAATATCGAATACCAATGTATTTTTATGCACTTTATGTTGTAACTCCACCAGGATATGTATTCAAAAGAGTGAACCTGGGGTAAAGTGAAGTGGGGCGCATTAGAGGTATGTTCACCGATGGGGGTCGTGTTTGGCCATATACCCTATTCTCCACTGCGATTGCCCGGCATTTTGAAGTAACCGTTAGGAATGTTCGGTGATTTGTCGTTCTTTAAATTGAGATCACGTCTCAGATATTGTGACCCTTCATTTATCGGGACCGGATGCTGGCAGTCATCCCGAGTGGAAAGTATTCGCGCCTGAAATATAAAACAAATGCAAGACTTTTCACTTTTACCCCTGTCAGAGGGTGAAACATTTGAGATTTTTATGCTCCGTTGTCTTCATACGTTTTTATATGATTAATAAGGATGGGTAAGTAGTGTCGTCTTAGTCATGCATTAGATGGCTTTTTGTAGGATTCATTTCATCGACAGAAACTGAGAATGAGCGAGGGTATTTAGATTTATATTTAGGTGCACTACCTTGTTGATACTTTCTGTTGAGTAATATTATCATTTATTGAAATCCATGCGTGAAAGGTTGAGAAATGTACGCAATTTAATCCGATGCGCTATACAAATTGGAAATTAAGTTTTTATTAGTATTCGAATGCCCTTTTTCGGGGAAAGCCTTTGATTTTCTCCTGCGCGATGTATCGAAGGAGTGAGAAAGTCAAAGGAGCGTGAAATTACTTGGTGTGTAATGAGGATCTGATAGATTTCGATGTCTCTACAAGTACGGGAAGGCAATTATTGGGTTATCAATCTCACGTATAGCTACTGCTGAATCAAAATCTCCCGAAACAAAGGCATTCCGCCAAGAGTTAGACATAAGTGTCGTGGTTCCCTCCCCCCTCCATACAATGACACCTTCCTCTAGTATTCCTTTTGGATGAAACGGCCGGATATGCAATCAAATCTCGTCTGCCGTGGAGAAACATGTTCATTTGAACTCAGGATTAATAAGTCGATCGGTTGGCTGCCCCTTTCCCATCTTCTTTAAAACTCTCGATTGATGCTTTCCTTTAACCTCCGTTCCTTTAACCGATGGTAGTGACTGACGTGCGTTCCTAGCTTAGTTGCATTTGTGCTGCTCATGTCTTCGCAGATTGAGCCCTAAATATTTCGGATTGACTAATATCACCGGTAATATTACTCTTCGCTTTTAGCGTATTTATATTCCCCTCATCACATTAGTTAGTTATCTGGCCGAATTGATCGATAGTAGAGGTCATTTGCGCCATTGAGAATTTGTGGGTAGACAGGTCGTGGAGGGATTATTTGGGATGGAGGAAGGGTGGATGGAAAACCGGGCACTGTTTACAAAAGGCACCAAGGAGACCACAGTCCAACGTCCCGTCCGACGGTCGTAGTATTTTACTTGAACTGCTCTCCACACTCGGCGTTTAAGTAGGGGTCAGAATCCCAACTAAAAATCTTAGTCACGGCCAGAATTCGAAATCGGACTCTCGGAATTGGATTGTGGGACTCGAGCCACCTCACTAACCCTGTGACACACAACGCCTAATCAACATGTTCACGACGAAGGTATTTCGGAGTACTTTAAGTTTTGAAGACCTGTGACGGTGCGGTGACGGCCTTCCTCCGTTGAAAGCACTGGTTCCCGATGAGCCAGCGGAGCAAAGCTTCCTTTTCCCCCCAAGAATCGTTTCCTAAGTCTTTGAGATAAATGCAGTAGTTGTGTAAAAATGACTTAAGCCGTCGAAATACATTTAACACATACATTAACACTGTTAACGAATGCTTTTATTTTCACCTAACATCATGAACGGATTGGAATTGGGTTTGATCGGCCGTGCATTAAATAAGGCGTGTGCTTCGGAGTCACGTGAAGTTGCTTGTCGTGACACGTCGATGAATAAACCCACCCGCATCATCATTCTCTCGAGCACTAAATAGAGCCACGGGATCGAGTTGGTGTGGTGGCTAGAGTACTCGCCTACCACACAGGTGGCCAGAGTTCAAATCCCTGCAGAGGAGGATGTTTTTCAGAGGGAACCCGATCCCTACTTGAGTGTCTTGTGGAGGGCACTTCAAGTACAGTACTCCGTCTGTCGGATGAGACGTTAAACCGTGGTCCCCTTGGCGCCTTTTGTTAAGAGCAGGCTAATTCCGACTTCGGGTTTGTATCCACCCTTCCTTCCTTACCTATCCGCTATGGCGCAAATGACCTTAGCAGTCGGTCGTCTCCCTAAATATCCAATCCAAATGGAGCCACTCTCGTTTTTGCGGTGGTCGATGGATGGAGGAAGGGAATTGA
The DNA here is from genome assembly GCA_963169105.1 of Ceriagrion tenellum. NCBI lineage: Eukaryota > Metazoa > Arthropoda > Insecta > Odonata > Coenagrionidae > Ceriagrion > Ceriagrion tenellum. The sequence continues at coordinate 23,885,770 of OY720632.1, forward strand.
GATTGATGGGAAGGGAGGGAGACGGGCAAGGAGAGACAGAGAGATAGAGACCACCCACCTGCAGAGCAGCTCCACTCCGTTGCCCTTCATGTCCTTCTTGACGAGGTCCCAGGTGACGGCGACGGCCCTCTTCTGTCGCGGCGTGAGGCCCGTCTCCTCGTCGGGGACGTCCACCGTGGGGCCGTCCATGCTCTCCGGGCCACCGTCTCCGCCGCCGAACAGCAAGCTGAGAATGGCACCCATCCGCTTCCACCCGCTCCCCTTTATAACACACACACCCGTCCTGGATCCCCCCTTCCCTCCTCCCTCCCTCTCTCTCCACCGGCACTCACTCACGCGTGTGGGTTCCGAATGCGCGCGCTGATCGCAAAACCTCCCTTTCCTTCCTTCCTCTTCTCCTACTTCTTCTTTCCGCGACCCCTCTCTTCTCCAAGGGGAGGAGGGTTGAGGGTTTTACACCACCCCGTCGGTCTCTTGGGGGTCGCTGGGTGGGAGGAGTGGCGCGCGGTTGCGGGTCGTGAAGAGGGCGGCCGTCCGCGACTGCTCTTCCTCTCTCGTATGGAGACACTGGAAAGAGAGAAAGAGAGGGGAAGAGAGAATTAGCATGTGAGTGAAGTGGCTCATCAAGGATAAAGGAAGAGAAGGAGGAGGGTGCCTTGATGAGCTGAGAATCAAGCGACGCGCTTGGCTGAGTCGAACGAGATACACGCTCACTCGCTGTGGATGCTGGTGGATAAAATATTACCCGGCGAACATTTTTAACCACTTTATCCCAATTCACATACGAAATTAAAGCCATAATCCTCGAGCAGCGATTCTTAACCTGCTGTGTGCGGTTCAGGCCTACGAGGACAAATTTAAAGCAACCGAAGTACGCTAATTAGAGCAGTAAGAAGATGAAGAAATACTCTAGTTCTAGGGGAATAATTTTTTAATGGTTGCCTAAGGGATGTACTAATCAAAAGAGGTCCGGACCCAATGTCTTACATGGTATACATACCATTTCAATTCCGTGATGGCATTTATTGTGTGTTCACTTTTTTTACTTCACCAATGCCAATACTTAATTTTAAGCAACTTGTAGGACTATGCGGTTTTTTGGTTAGCTATGTAGAGTGGTGTATCACTATCAGTGCTGAACACTATATTCAAATTCATAGTAGTATTGTTCCTATACCCTACATGTTGGCATCGTGTCATTCGAATTATCTTATTTATGTGAAAAATGAATTTCTAGTGGGGGGACAATTTATACTGGAGCCTTGAAAAGAATTGTTCGTTGTGGCGGCGATGGAAAATGTGAGTTTTCTGCCTCCGTACTTTGGTAAAAACTGAAGCTTGCAGCGTATTTAAAGGCTCGGCAGAATACCCTCGTTAAACTTATTTGCTAGTTCAATTTTTACGCCCTGTTTTCATTTCCCGCAGTTATCTACTTTTTTTCAGCTATGAGAATTGATTCTAGAAAATATTTTGCTTTTTGAAAAAAATGCCTATCAGTTTACTGGTTTCACGCTGTATACACGAAGAACTGCCTAGACAGAGAAATTAACTGGAGCGCTCACGTCATCTCACGTAATTATACGGAGTGAATAGTAAGCCCACGCTATTGTATATACATATGTGAAGAGTTCAGAAATATTTGTCTCCCTGTTCGCCATGTGACAGGTAAAAGGTCAACCTTATTCCTACCTTCTTAATTCATTCCTCCGATTGTTCCTTCCTATGTCATAATTGTTGGTTTACTGCAAATGTCTATACACACTTCACGATGTTTCGTGTTGTTATAGGCACAGTCAATAGAGCTTGATTTTCTATTTTAGTCCTGTAAAACTGGCGCTGATGACATATATCCTACCGCCCCATCTTCGTTAATCTTTAATGCTTCAGTTACAATAACTCTACATATTACTGTTCATGCGTATATTATCGGATGTTTATGGCGCATATTGTGTCTGATGACAACTGCCTATAGATTTTTCCTTTTGGAAATTCTGACATTTGGAACACGGGAACTTCACTTCCCCAAAAGACTTCCCTTTATTATTCTACGTAATCTCACGTGAATCTAAAAACTCGACTTTCCTCCCTCAAAAATTCTTATCAAAAGAGTGTAAGTTAATGGATATTTGTGGAATTATGCGTCTTTCATGAGCATTTTCAATTTAATCGAAACTTTCCGGATTTAGGCTGCGGAAATGTATGGCCAAATGACAATTGAATCGCAATTTTCCTTTCCATTTCCTTCATTAATATTATAATCTTATATATATATATATATATATATATATATATATATATATATATATATATATATATATATATATATATATATATATATATATATATATATATATATATATATATATATATATATATATATATATATATATATATATATATATATATATATATATATATATATATATCTCTCTGTGTGTGTGTGTGTGTGTGTGTGTGTCTGTTGTCAGTAGAAAAAAACTTTCGTGGTGAAAACCCGAACGTCAGGAATGTTTGCATCAGTGCTGAGGATACGCGATTGAACGCGCCCTTTCATTTCTTCGTTCAGGTCCTTCTGTTCCTAATGCTCCTAATATTACTTCTCATCTGCTACAATCATCCCTGACTTTCTAGGTGCACGCCTTCCTCTCTCGCTCTCCACTTCTATATCATAAATATTCGCTGTTGTACGCTACCGTTTGTCTGCTTGGTTATACTCTCATCCATTCGCTGGGCATTTTCAAACCGTTGAGGCGCGCCTATTTCATATATTTACAGATATTATTTACTACATTCATTTTACACCCTTTTTGCAACCCACTCATTCCTAATCCCTGCTTTTGCCACAAGCACTTTACAGACAACTCTTGCCCATAGCATTAAGCTCGACTGCACTCATTTAGTCTTCATGTAAGAAGCGGTCTTATTTTGTGCTTGTTCATCGACGAAGCACCTAGTCTTGCATAACCAGTTCATTGTCCCTTATCCCGCCTTACTTATTTTCCCAGTTAACTTCTTTACTCCTCCCTCTCTCATTGTCGAACTCACTCAACGTATTTCTCCGCCTTTCTTTGTCTCCGGGATTTCTTATTTCACTTGATAAGAGAGTATTAATTTAATGGAAGATTACACATCAGATTATTGTTGCTCATGACCTCCGCTTTTAGGCTTTCGTTTATTACTCTCATAGTTCTTCCATTTTTTTCCATTTTTCATATCAAACTAATGACTTTGGCATAGGTAATCAAAAACTCGCATAATTGAGAGCACGCGATACACCTTTGGCCGCAAGGAGTCTCTTTCAGGTCTGTGACCTCGGCCCTACCGAAAGAATCTAATCGCCTCTGGGAATATCCACTGTCATCTCGTGGGTTCAAACGTAATTGGTGCTCCCGTCAGTGTTTTTCTAGGAAACTAATTCCCATTTTGGCAATGACACGCAAACTTCGTCGGGAATACGTATCAGTTTAATTCTAGTATTTACTTTAAGGTACACGTCCGCTCTCGCTCCAATTTTCACCAAGTTTACCACGTAATAACAGGTTTTCAGGATTATAGGTACTTTCTCTAGTTTATATCAAGGCTTTCGTGACCAGCGCTAGTTTTGTCTATGATACGTCATTCCCGCAGCCAAGGTTATTTTGGTATATATCAAGGCGCCTACTCATGGAGTGTTGGCGATTAGCGTTGGCGACATTGTCTAAAATGACAGAACTTTATATGTATTTTAGATATGCATGGCGGATTGCGTGCATGTAACCTTGTGTCAATCTGCTCAAGAACAATCGAAAACATCGAACATAAAAATGCAAATTTGAGTGTTGATGTCTCCACAGCTATATCTACTGTCGGTGGGTCATCTAAAACATTTATCACCGTTGAGTTATTGATTCTGGTCCCAGAACTTCTGCAGACAAAAGCTAAAACTTGAAAGGTATTCTATCGGACAGATAGGCTGAAGCTGTTATATTTTTTTACCGCGTACCAATCACGACCAAAAATCAAATCGAGAGAAACGCTAAAACGCAGATAAAATCCCATTTTCGTTTCTATTCCCTCTTCACCTTTCTTTCTGATGTTGCCCTCGCATCAGGGTATTTTTGTTCGAAATTTTCAGTGCAGTGTCCAGATTCAAGTCGGCCATACGAATTTCTCCCTCTGAGTGTTCTGTGCTTTCATGTTCGGTGACGTGGTGTGCGGTAGGCAATTCATTTTTGCCGAGGCCAGCATATTAACGACTAGCCATCAAAATCTAATAACAAATGTCGAGAGTAGCTCTTGAGAATTCAGATCCCTTGCCGGTCGCAGGGGTCCCTGGGACGAATTCTTTTGGAATTCCTTCGCCTGAGCATATGCTGTCCTTAGTATTTATAATAAAATATCGATTGGGAAAAATGAGCGTACTTGAGGAAGTGTCCTTCCCCCATGTTGTGAATAGAACTTTCTGTCATCGCTGGGCTCGGCTGTCTGCGTATTCTGAGCCCTCACGTATTGAGTCGGCCTTCGAAGTCAAGGCAGCAGTTGGCATCGATTATCCGAGATATTCTGTGAAACTATTTGACGCTTGAAAGTTTGAATTCTCACGAGATTCTCTCCCATGCTGCTCCTATCTATAATTAATGCTTTTCAATGAAAGAAATTGTCTCAGCATTTTCATTTGCCGTTTCTAATTTTGCGTGGACATTTCCATCAGTAACTCTTCGGGAAAGAGGATACTTTCAAGCTCTCTAGAAAGTGCTGGTGGTTTCAATCGTGAGTAGAGGGATGAAAAGGTTATCGCCTGACGAAGCTGGCGGTAGACCTGGCAAAATCTCATATTTATAAAATTGTCGTAACTGAACAAAAGAATGTTGTCGAAATTTAATGTCGTCACTCGATTGTGTAATGAAGGTGAGTTTTAATTAAAAATGGCATATCACTCGTTAGCTTTCAAAATGGTGAAATTTCGAACTATAAATGAGTCATTGTAATTCACATTAGTCCTACACCCATTTTCTTTCATTTCATTTCTCCATTAGGGGTAAGAAAAATATTATTATTGCTTCAGAATATGTCCCATGGAATACTAGTATATTATTTATGATATCTGAGTGCCCCATGCTGAACTGACGACGATATTGAATCTGAATACTTAAGAGCTATTCCCGACATTTGTCATTCGATTTTGATGGCTATTCGTTAATATGCTGGCTGCCCTCGGCAAAATTGACTTGCCTACCGTTTTCGAGTGTTTCAGGAAAAGCAAAATCGTAACCCAAAAGCAGTAATTTTTCATCATGAAAGTTTTCAGTAACTCCACAATTTTGAGGAGTGTATTTCATGGTGAAAGGTGTGATAAGATGTTTAATGGCTTCATTTGTGCTCTGACAGAACAATAGTATTTTTCTTAGTTGAGTTCTCGTTTAAAACTTCTTTTTAAAAGTATTATAATAGCTGCTATCTTATTGTCAAAGTTATGAAATATCGCACCTGTACATGACTCATTGTTTTCGCTATTATGTTGTTATAAGTTCTTGAAACTTTTGAGATATTATGCATGAATTATAACACGTACATGATAAAACATTTTGGTTAGGGTGACTTTCCATTTTGGGGAGAAAATGCTCGAATTTTCATGAGAAACAGGCTTCTTTTATCAATACTTTGCAACGTTTATGATATTCTTCATTTATTTCTAAAAGGCATTGTCCTTTAGAAAATAATGCAGCTATATCCCACTTGTGAATAATTGTAACCAGTTTTAAAAAGTCGGAAATTACTTTGTGGTGGTGTATATTTTTCTTATCCCTCGTAAGCCTTACATTCCTGTACCCTGAAACATCAAATCACGAACGTCTAGAAGTTTACGACTCAAGCGAAGTACCTTTTTCTAAATAAAGAAAAAGATCCATTTTCACGTTCATTAAAACATTATCCATAATCACACTTTGTGTGCGTTTATATGGAGTTGTATAATAATAAACAAGATAAAAATTTGTGAATTCCACACTATTTTACACAAGTAACCGGTTTCAGCTGTCACGCCTTCATCACCTGATTCATTTAACTCATTCATCTGATGATGGCGTGACAGCCAAAACCGGTTACTTGTGTAAAATAGTGTGGAATTCACAAATTTTTATCTTGTTTATTATTACGTCCTTTCACTGCGTGAAAGCTATTAGTTTCTATATATATGTAGTTATAGGGATAAATTAATTATAATGACCTCATAAAATGGCGATTTAATCAAAGTACTGCTTTCACTGTTGGGTTGCTTTAGTTACAAAACAAACTTATTTTTGAGAAATGAGGATTATTCAACGAACTTTTTTTTTATATACACCATTTTCCCTTGCAAAGGGGTCGATTTTATATTGCATTAGCTCATTCATTCAAAGTAATTAATTTTGAAAGTAATCATCGCAATGATTGGTACTAACTCTTAATAACCCTCAATTTCCCATGAAAATTCGCACCTTTTTGACGGTGTTTCAGGAAATTGCCATTCCTATGAGAAAAAATACTATTTTCCCCCATTTAAACTCGTCTGGCGTACAGCTCTTGCAATTTTAAGTTCAGTTTACGGAAAAAAAGCTTGAACGCGTCAAATATTGTTGTTATCGTCAAACGAAGGAAACTTAAAGTAACCAAATTTTTATAAAAATTTCTGTCACATTACCGTGGAGCCGACTTCATGCGTTTCATTTCATGCCAACCACTTTAATTAGCTTTTGTTCACTCAGGCTGAAGTTTAGTTGCAGAAAGGAGCGCTAAGTATTACGATTTAGCTTGTCATTATATGTTTAAGCGTATTCTTATGACTTAACATGTTGGAAGATGAGGTTCCCGTCATCGAGCTACGAACTCGTAAATTGGTAAATGTAAGCCGGTGATGTCTAAACTACTTTTCAGGTAGGTTAACGCATAATTATGTACACGTTTTCCGTCAGTGAAACTCCTTCCGCTGCCCTTGTTTTTCTACGACCGGGAGTCGTTTTTAGTCGATGACATAATCAGAGCCAGGAGTGCGACGATTCTCGGTGGGTGGGTGAGTGCGGGATGGAGGAGAGGGGAATTGCCCCATTAAGGGGACAGGAGGGGAGGAGGAGGATCCGGCCGTGGGAGGAGGCGTTAAGAGATAAGAGGGCGAGAGGGAGGAGAGATAGGATGGGAGAATATTAATGGAGGGAATGGAAAGGAAAATTGCGATTCCATTGTCACTTTGCCATACATTTCCGCAGCCTAGATCTGGAAATTTCGAATTAAATTGAAGATGCTCATGAAAGACGCATCGTTCCACAAATACGCACTAACTTTCACTCTTTTGATAAGATGTTTTGATGGAGGAAAGTTGAGTGTTTAAGTTCGTGTGAGATAACGTAGAAAAATAAAAGGGAAGTCTTTTGGGGAAGTGATGGCGTATTTCTTTCAAGTAGGAGGCGTTTGATCCGTCAAAATAATTAATTCATAGTTCTCCGTTCGTATAGAAGATGGCTTCGTTTGCAGAGGTAATCTATGTAGATGAGCATCTATTCAGGAAAATTTTGTTGACCTGAGCTTTCTTTGGCTCTTACAAAGAGTTTCTTGACCTTTGAATCCTCTATTTGTATTTCTTTCAATGTAACGTCGACTCGGGTATTTTTTTTTTGTCATCGGAAATCATTGAGGATTTTCCTGGATTTTATCGAAAACATCTGCTTAGAGCGAAAAATGCTTTTTTTGTAAAAATGCCACTTAGTCTGCATGCACCGCTGGCATTATACACGCGGAAGTTCTTTGATAAACTACTTTGTGACCTATTTTTTACGCCAATCCTGAGCATGAATTGCCCCTCGGACTCGTGAGATACTGAAATTATATCTTTTATTCCTGTCCTTTCATATTTTAGCCAAATTCAAATATAATTTAAATTGTGGCGAAAGAGTGGTGAATGTGTCATGTACCCCATTCCAAAGAGGTTAGCCTTCACAAAACTTAAATGTACTTCCCACACATTTCCCGCGCGTCTTTCTGAAAGGCTTAAAGCAGTGTTTGTCTGCAGTAAGCCTTCTGATTAAAATCGCCTTAGAGTGCAAACCCCAAATTAATCTCCTGTACCATTAATTTGCATTGAATCGAGGAAGTGAGACCGCATTCATTCAACAATACCATATAACGTTAAACAGGAAATACTATTATATTCTATGTGAAATACAGAGATGTGGGGTTGCTGTAACTTTGCCCTCAGTTATACTTCTTTTTTTGCATTTCCGATGCTTTCTACAAATACCACGTGTTCTGGATATGCATTATAGTTGAACTCTTAAACTGTAATTTGTAATTAAGTATTGAATTACCGTAAAGTTTTGAGTTCTAATTTGGCGCGTTTCTGTTTCTTTCATATTTCCTTCTTTTCTTGCTTGTCTTTCATATTCTCTTCTTTTCCTTCTTTATTAACCTTCCAGTCTTCTCTCTTTTCATCATTCCTGCTTTATTATCTGATCTTCTTCTCGATCCTGATACTGGGTCCGGTCCTCTTATTCTCCCAGAACCTTGCTCTGGTCCTTTTCAGTGTTTCCGTCCGTTGTTCCACTCCAATTCCTGGTCAGGATTCTCTTTAGAGAGAGTATTTTATATTTATCTCCTGTATATCGCATTTACTGTGGCATTTCGTATTTCACGGAGCGCTAGTTTCCTTTTTCTTTTCGTCGGTTTTCTCTTTCTGCTTCGTATTTTGTACAGACGAAAATTCAGAGTTCCACGTCTTCGTCACCCACTTCGCAGTCACATCTCCTCGACGGTAATTTTCCAGTCCTCTCGAGGCATTTCTTAAAGTTTCCATGTCCTGTCTGAATTTCGGATACGCATCATTTCTGGTGGGGATTTGATTTCCAATATGTCGTTAAATGTTGAAAAAAACTCCTTGGTTACTCTTTCTTTTTATGCCTTCCCCTCGACTCTTTGTCAACTTGATTTCGTTATTTCTTCGATGAGTTTATCCCATCGGAGTGTTTTGTCGATTGTCGAGTCTGGGAATAATCATGATTTTCCAAGTCTTATGTGAGCATTGACAAATCTTTTGGCAATTTTGTATTTAATGGAATGTATTCCCGCTACTGCCACTGAATCGTCATTAAACTAGAATGACATGTTATTCCTCTTTCCCTGTTGAGGTGCCGATAATAATATGACTGTAATTATTATGAAGACGTAAATTTATGCCATGGCTGGGAATCGAAGCCGTATCATCTGGATTCAAAATTTGGTTTACACAAATGCAAATTAATCGGACTCGAAACTTTCTGATTCTTCCTCCTCAATTAATTTTTCAAATGCGAGGAGCATCTTTGTCGATGTTTGCCCAGTGACATCCCTCTGAGACGGTTTTCTACGTCTTTCGGGTGTCTATTCAATTTTATTTTGGAGAAGACTGGAGTTCCAGCTAACGCCTTCAGGTCAAGTTACGTTTCAGAACAAAACACAAATATCCCTGAAAATGTCTGTTAAATAATTTGCCGTACCCTGATGGATATCTGTTATGTAAACAGGTTGAATCGTCACGGGGTGATTATCGTGAAGCAAAAGGAAGGGGAGAGGATGTGGGCGGAGAGAAGGTCGGGGGGCGGATTTCTCGTAGGCCTAATCACTACTATGGGTGGCTTTAGCTGCAATCGTGTGTCATTGAGTGAGCATTTAATTTTTTTCTAATGTAAGTTGAAAACGTTTTTGGAACACATTTATCAAGAGTCTGGCCAAGATAATTTCGTAGGTGGAGAATAAAGTTTTGTCTGAGAAATAAATGAAACGTAAACAATCTTAGGACGATAGTATGATTTAAAGAAAGGTCTCTATCATAAAATATTTCCTCACATGATTCCCTTCCCTAAAATGTTTACCGATTGGCTACATTTCTGACAACGGCACTTTTATCTTGGATGCACTCCAAGTGCATCTGTTTATGTATTTGGAACTCACCATACATCCAGCTGTGGAAATCGTTCCAGAATTATGTTTCAATTCTTCTCTTTATTGAATGATGTATTATCGGGGTTCTCGGCGCGTTATTGTAAATTTAGACTACATGTTATTTAAACATTTTAATTAGAAAGATTTGGCTCGGTGTGACTCCGTAATTTTTAAATAAAACAATTATTATATCAAAAAATGTATTATATTCGTGTTTAGAAGAACATGTGCTTACGTAATCGAATCATTACGAAATATATGTCATGTGGTTGAAGAGTACGTGTAGAAATAGCACTCAATTGCAAAAAAAAACTAATCGGCCTGGAGCAATTTTTTTAACATATATCCATTGATAATACTAATGAGTACACGAATGCTAAGCTTCACTTAATTTGCTACGTAATTAAAAAATCGCCCCAACCGCCTTAAAAGTTCATTACCTGTTCTCAAAAGATTTTCCTCACACACTCGTGCTGTACGAAGTCGATATCTGTCTCTCTTGGTACAATGCAGATGTTTTCAATTTTGCATTTATTTTTTGCCATCCTCGTTGTCTCCTAGTTTGTTTGGTGCTCGGGTTCCGACCAATGTTCTGAGAGTCGAAAGTCCGCTCAAATATCTCCCAAAGGTCCTCTCCTTCATTGTTGACTCGTTACCAGGGTCCGTGGTGGAAGTGAACCAGACAGAAGTTTCATTGTCACCACGGTGACGTCCTCAATGCACGTCTCAATGGCGCCTCGCGGCTTACTGCGCCTTACTACGGCACCGTCTTCAAGGAAGCAGCGAGCGTTTGAGCGGTGAGTGTGTGTGTGTGTGTTTACGGATGAATGCTAAGAGGAGGTTAGTATTCTGTTAAATAAACGGCTATCATTGCTTCTGGCTCTCTTTTTCACCGTCCGCTTCATTGGGCAACCATCCCAGCTCCATATTGTATTATTAACAGTGTTATTTCTCTCCGGTCAGGGGTCGTCATGGCAAAGCTGGCGATAAGTAGCGATGATTGCTCTGGCAACGCTTAATCGCCGAATAAGGTCAGGAGGAAGTTCCAGCGAGTGCTGGGCGTGCGATGTGGCGTGAATGATCCGCCCCGCCTCTCGCTGCTTAAATGTGGTGTCGGATTCATGACGAACGCTCAGTCCATGAAAATGAAAAGTTCTTTCGTATTTTAGTGCATAATGTAGAGAGTAATTGCTTGGTGACTCTATTCTCTGAGTCAATTGTTATATCAATATAAAAAATTCAGTCTCTCTTCTCGTTTTCCAATGGATCTTTTTACCTTTGTGGTCGAAATTAATATGCGATACTTGTTTAATTGACCAATTTCTCCATTAAGATGCCCCACGGCAATTTTAAATGCATAATACATGCTCGGTTTCTCGAACTTCGGCGGACGGAATCCGGAGGGAGCGAAGGCCTTAAAAAGCGTCGCGTAATGAGGTTGTGGGAACCGTGGCAGCTGAATTGTATTAGGGAACCATTTTCCTGGAATTCGAATCCCTTTGAAGCTTTGAAGGAGAGGCACCCGTAATTTCCGGACGATTTCCTTAGCGTTGACAAGCGAGATCAACCCGGAAATTTCCGGTCGCACTTTCAATCGAGGGCAGTGCTCCGCCTAAGAGGAAATTTTGGAGTACTCTTAACCTCTTTGTGAGTGGGCAGTGAGCTATGCGTGAGCTTCTCTGCCACCGAAATTTGTCCCGTAAAGTTCTCTTTGTAGAGACTTGTTTCATTGTCATATATTCTCTATTACCAACATGTTTCAATGATTGCGTTGCTTGGGGAGTCGAGAGAAAAAGACGTGTGATCAGCCGTTTTATTCTCGACGAACGTGAAGTTTATGTATAATATCATCATCTATAATGCTGAGTATCATTTGAAGCGATTAAAATGCCATTATCGCTGCATTCAATGACAGCGGAACGAGTTAAGGGAAAATATATGAAATTTCTCTGGAATCTTTTCATACCTCAAAGACAGGGTGAAATTGTGGCATTCTGAGTGAGATATGTTTACACTTTCCATGGAATCTGAATAAGTACAGCGTACTAAACATGTTCGCCTAAAATATCGGAAGTTATTGGATTAAATCCGTTTCCACCTGCGTCTTAGATCGGTGTTGCTAGCCGATTCGTGAACCGAAAAAAATTGTTTTGCTTAGTGCCAAGTAATGTCTTTCATTCGTCGTTCGATAGATGGTGTGGTGTATTCTGGAATGCGATGGCACTCTCCCGTATGTTTAAGGAATCAGTTTCTAATTATCATTCCGCTATTCGAAATCCTTAAGCTGATGACATCTTGTGCCCTGAAACAATCTATGATCTAGACGTGTAATCCTACCGATTTTGGTACTTTGGCGGGCCGACGACTTTCCTCTTCCTTTAAAAATGTTTAAAAAATATGTTTAAAAATAATTTTAAAAAAGTTTAAAAATATTTTTTCCGTCAATTCCTCGGGCGGCCAGTTCGTAAGTTGTGTATTTATTTGTGTAGGTTGGGGAAAACTTAGGTAATTTGAACCATTACAGATACGTAGATTTGTTGGTGATAGAAGGAACACTTGGGGAAATCGAGGAAGAGTTGCAGTAACCAGTTGTAGATATTACTGTTCTCTCAATGGAACGTGCTTTAGGGAACAAATTGAACGTACCTTCCGACGCACAAGTATTGCACTAAAGATCATTTCACCATAGAATTAGGATTTCCGCAGAAAAAATTCCCCAACAGCCGTGGTTATAACCCAGTCCCTCTGGATGGGGGTCAGTAGGTATTCTTCTAATTCCTTCCCTCAAGGCTGAGGGAGTTCAAACATTCGAGGAACCACGCATCATCGTTAGTGTCGCTTGAAAAATATCGGATGACATGACTTATTACTTACGGGAGAGATCAAACAAAACGCTTGATATACTTTGTACCCGACGAAAATTTTATTGGTTGTTCAATCGTGAGACTGGTTGACTGAAGCCCTCCACCCTTCCCTATCTAATACAAGTTCCCTTACCTCCTGGTATCCCTTCCTTTCTTTATTTGGACCATAAATTTATTCGTGGATCTTCCTCTGGGGACTTTTCCCTCTATTTTTTCTTCAATTATGTTCCTCACAAACTCATTATGTCTCAGGATATGTCCAATCCGACGAATATATCATAGTGAAAATTAAATATTGAGATCCTCGCAGCAAAGGACGCGGAAACGGAAAGAGGATCATTCTGAAAACCCAGATTATTCCGTAAATTAACGCGCGGTATGAGAAATTCTTTTGATAAATACGTTCTTTATTGGGGCGGCCAAATAAATTTTACCCACTCTTGAGAAGTTGCTAAGTCTAGTATTGTTTGTGATGTGAAAATAGAGCGGAATCATCGCTCATTTTTCTAAGGTATTTGCCGTTGATAACGGTAAGGTGACATCACTATCTTAGTTAAGGTAAAATTGGGCCGAAATTTCATGGCATTGATAGAAAACCTTTTAAATAATGAAACAAAGGAAATAAACACGCAGAGAAAATTAGCTGTGACTTTATTTCTCGTTTTTTACTGAGACAAGGGTTCTCAAGAATTGTTCTTTCAGGAATTAAATCTTCACTGCGTCCTTTGAGCCTTTTTCCAATTCCTCGCTTTCTCGATGCCAATTTAGAACCTCTTTTTCGGGGATTCAGTTTGGGCGCGCTGCTACCGTGGAGAGACGAATTGAATGTCCAACAGTGGCCGAGAGAGGAAGATGGGATGGGTTGCGTGAGGGAGGGGAGTGGAGAGTTATCTCTCGCCTTCGTTTGCCACGGATGATGAATGCTGATGAGCCGTGTGTTTGATGGTGTGTGTGTTTGCATGTGAATGTGAGGGGAGGAAGAGCCATAGTCTCGGTCGAGGAAAAATGGCATTGCTTATGTTTTCAACGACTCCCGCCATTCGCCCCGAGCCCCCAGCGGTCAATGCCATAAGTGGACGAGCTCGACCGTCGACCATTGTGGATTCTTTATTGGAAATGAAGCGTGAAGATATTGATTAAATATTAATGGCGGCAATTAACTCGGCACGTGTATGTCTCCTTAAAGGGAGGACCGTTAAGCGTCGCTCCTTTCATTCTCGTTTTCCCTCTCCTCCCCTACCCCCACAATGCTCATTATTAGCCTCTCCTCATTCATGATTACATCCCTCGTGATCTTAGGGTTGGAAAGCGTGTTCAGAGACGATTACAGGTGGCTTCTCATAATTGCTACGGTGACAGATGAGAAACTAATCGCGCAATAGACTTGACCACTCCGCAAAGTTCTCTTGCTGGGAGCTGGTGGGTAATTTTGATGCGTAATCTGTTTTCATTTCGTGTAATCGGTGTCCCAGCTAATCTTATTTTGCTGAACATCTGGAAATGCGTTCGTATTTAGTTCGTTGGAGCTTATGTTTGCTCACCGATCGCCATGGTTGCTGGATGACTCTTTATTCTGATATAGTTGCTTTAAATGTCCTATACCTTTTATATATTGGCTTTCACAAGGGAGAGAAATCAATTTCGGTGCTTAGAATCAGGCTTATCTGCTGTTTTTAATTCCCTTCTATGAATTAATTTCGCTATCGATTTGCGGTTTTCATCACATTTTTCTCTCAGAATGACTGATAACAGTTGGGAATCAAGTTATTCAAAAATTATGATTGCCTCTGTTTTAGTCTTTGTATCAAAACGACCCTAAATTTGTTGACATGAGAAACTGCAGGGAAGCATTACGAGGAAGAACTTGAGTGCGATATAAAACTGATGAAAATGGTTTCTTCTATTTTTATCATTCCTTCTTAGTGAGGACAATTCAAGTGGCCTTTAACTAGGTCCATCTCATTCAGCCTGAGAAAAACATAGTGAAGTGCAAAGTGCGTAGAATGCCCAAGACAGAAGAATAATAACTTTAGAAATTGTTACAGTGGCTTAGCTACCAGCGAATTATTTCTCAACGGGGCGATAATCTTTATGAAAATACAGCAATTTTGTGATAAAGAGGATACATAAAAATCCATTGACACAAGTTCAGCGTTTGAAAATTGACGTAAAATGGGAATTATGATTGCATTGTGCATTAAAATATTATTCTGTTTGTCACCAAAATTCAATCTGCATACATTGTAGAACCAAGGTCCTTTTACTGGTGTTATATTTCAGTTAGTCATGTTTCTTTGCCGAAATCTGAATTGTGAAGTATTATACTTTGTCGTAGGTGTTTTGAATCATTTGGAAGGTGTATAGTGTTGTATAAAGGGTAATACGAAGGCAGAAAGCGGTGTTTTCCTTGCTTTAACGAAGGTATCCGAAATTAAAGTACCATGTTTCAATTCAATGTTTCAATGAAAGTGAAATGTGAAACCCGGGTGAATGCGGTGCATTCACCTGAATTCGTCTGCACTGGAAAAGTCTTCTCTGCTCTCTGCTTAATCATATTCATGATCGTCATGCACCCTGAAAACGTGGCTCGATTCAAAGCATCAAAACTCTTACCAAATGACCAAATAATAATGCTTTTGATTCGGGGCAGAAGGAAACTTGAGAACTATTCTCTCGGGGATTTTGCGAGAAAAAACTCAGTGTACTCAAAACTCAGTTCGATTTTATTTTTATTCTAGACTCATGCTTTCCAATTCTTTTTCTCAAAGCCCTCCGTATCAAACAATAACAAATTCCCTTTACGATCAACATCGGTAACTCTTGTTATTGGTTTCTGTATATTTTGGAACCATTTATGTAGGAAGCAGCCTCTTTAATTCAATAATACGATCTAGGATTCGATCTGCAATGGCGATTGGATATTTCCTTCCATTTTTGGTTTGGTCGAATTTTGAGATTGGAGGGAGTGTGGGATCGCGGCGTCAGGAGACGAAAAGAGCCGCATTTTTAGGCGGTGCTATGGGTGTGGGAATGGCTGTAAAGCTGGCTTACAAGAAACGAAAGCTTAATATAAGAGGGAAAACTCTGACTATGGATACCAGACAGCGAAGTAGAAGAGGCGCTGCGGGAATTGGTGGCTAGAAAAGCTGTAGGTGTAGTTTAAATCCCATGGCAAATATTTTAGAATTTGGAACATAATGTAGTTGAAGATGTTTGTACTTATCCTCATGATCTTAGAGTAGGGACTATGATCATAATATGTTACAACCGTTTGTATCCATATCCCAAAAAAGAAGTAGGCGTTGGAGTGCGAGGGGTACATAAAAGTACATGAATTTCACACGTTGCAAAGTTTTTTCTTAGAACAAATACGTAACAGAAGGTTTTAGACTAGAGTATTTGAGCAACAACCAGTTGGGGTTCGAGAAGGCGAAGGCATCTTGGGAAATGTTTGGCTGTGTTGAAATGGAAAACCAATGAAGATACATGTGAAAATAATCCGTAGGTTTTGGAGATGGGAGATTTTCTAAGACATGTGTGTCGGATGAGGTTACCTGTTGTCGCCATTAATTTTTAACGTCGCTTCATCGTTTCGTTTCATCGAAATCGTAATTGAAGGCATAGGATGATAAAGATGTAGTGATAATGACCAGAGAACAGCTGATTAAGGCATTTCGATTTTCTGTCAAGTAGGTGTCGATTAGTAGTTCATTCAATTGATATCGAGAGTTGGTGGAATTATTTGAAAATATGTGCACGAAAAAAACACAGACTTATGATCAATTTCATGAACACTAAGTAAGGAGATTTTTTTGACGAAAATGGTGAAGCTAGCCATGAAAGCTGGAGGCTACTCAAAAGAGGATATATAGGACATATTAGGTACCGGGGTAGTAAGTTGAATAAAATGGGTGTACGAGAAGTGAAGACATTATTGGCAGACCAGCCTAAGTAATGTAGGTAGTTATTCTGAAAGAGAAAAGAATTGAGGTGGTTCTATCGAAAATTTCATTCCTACTCTCAATCGTAGAAAAACATGTCCCTTGACTGATATCAGCTGCGGCATGTTAACTTCCCTCGCCATTTTTCTTGCTGACTGAACCTGATATTACATTGTCCTTATTGGGAGAAAAACGCAGAAAAACAGTATTTTACCTTGATATAAAATTACTGTTTTCACGCAAAACTGTTAACAAGAGTAGGAAACTCACGAGTATTTGTGTAAAAAAAGATGGGCATCTTCCCTAATTTTTTTGTCATTAGCTAATCCAGCTGCAAAAATTCAAAATAGGGTGATTGTATAGAAATGGCGCTGCAGTTTGCTTCAATGGCTTGAAAAAAGTGATAATATAAATGTAGGATAATTTGCTTATTTTGTGACTTAATTTTGGTTGTGAATATGCAACCCGTGAAATCAGTGAAAGCACCGTTTTATGCCGTATTAAACAAATAGGTGGCGTATAGTATTTTTCTTGACTCAAACAAACGGGTTGGAATCTCCTTAATAAAAGGACCCTTTTATGAGGACGTAAGGATAAGTCTGGGCAAGGCTATTAAGTGGGGTTGGCGTTGTAAAGAATCAGAAAATTAGACTCGTATTCAATGAGAACAAGTTTCGAGCGTTTGAGATGTGGAAGTGGAGAAGTTGCTTTGTATAGAGAGTAAGACCTGTGGTAAGACGGACGAGGGAGTGCTAGGCTAGGTGAGCGAGGAGGGTATGTGTTTTAGTAAGAGTTAGGAGAAGGGAGAGGAGGTTTTTGAAACAGGTGAGGGACGAAGGAATACAGAAGGCATTGAAATAGGGGAAGATGCTGGGTAAGCGGGGGAAGGGAGATAAAGAGAATGAGTGGGATGTTGAGAGGTACACCGATTTGATGAATGAAATAGTATACGGTGACGAGGACCTTCTATCAAAAAAAATTAGCTAAAATATTTCTACTTCCACGTGGACCTACCATAACCGATAGAGAGCTAAAATTAGTAAACATGAATGAAATCAATCTGTTAAATGAACCTTGACACGTCCATTCAGTCATCTTTCGTCTCCAAAATTGTCTCATTTCTCGGCTCAAGAATCTCCACCTCATGTTTCTCGGGCAGCTAATTAAATTGTCTCTTAATCTTCTAGCCAGCCATGTCCTCTCAAGTCAATTTTTTAAGAGCGTTTCTGTCTAGCCATAAGATTTTTTTAAGATAGATCATAAATTGATCTAAAGAGTGTGCTCAAGCTAAATAAATGTTTTTTATGATTGATTTTAAATGGATCGTAAGGGTTTGTTGGGGCTAAACTGTTTTTATTTTGATACTTTTATGGTTTTTTATTGTTCATTTGCCATTTTGCCGAGTATTTGGTATTTTATTTTTATTTAAAATCAGTTTTACTTTCATGAGTAGGCACGTGCATATTTTTTAACGAGGTTGCGTGGTGTACATAGCGTTCCGTATCGATGGAGAGGTTTTTGAGTCCGATATCCTGGATCTGGGAAGTCGTATGTATTTCCAAGATGTTCATCCTTTGCGGAGGCCTGCCTTTTCATAGACACAGCTTACCTGGCGAAGGAACGGATAACCGTTTTTTCCCTTCAATTCCCTTGCCTAAGGCTAATTTCGCACGGATATGAATGAATAAATATCGCAGAAGTAAATCACCATCCAGCCAACCCTCGACTTGAACGCTGTGGATTTCGAGCCCAAGGACCCTTCCTGCATTAAAATGTTTGCAGGGAATAATTGTGGACGGAGACTCCCGGATAAGGCGCTCCAATTAAAATCTAGAGATACGAACGAGTTCGCCTGCTGTTGCTCCGGCACGTCCCCATGTCACATGTCTCGAGTTACCCTTCTGTCAGGAGATGATGGAGGAGGAAAGTCGGCTGGGAGGAAAATTAGGGTTTTTCTCTGGAAAGGGTTTTGGAGGAAGGACGCGCTCCACACTCCTCCTCCACTCCACTCCACTCCTGTCCCTTTCGCCGCCTCGCTCTCTCGGGTGCTCCTCGCGTCTCGTCCCACCCTCCCGCCCCCCTCGACACCTCTCACGTAATCCCGCCTCGGAGCAACCCAACCCCCGTCCCCTGTGGACCAACCCTCTCCTCTTCGATCCTCTTCCTTCTCTCTCTCATCCACCCCTCGGGGAGCCAACTCCCGTCTCTCTCTCTCTCTCTCTTTCTCTCTTCCTTTCTTTCTCCACTCTCTCTCTCGGCCTCGGATTCAGCGAGGGCCGCACGAGTCGCCTCCTCCTCCTCCTCCTGCATATCTTATTCCTTCCCTCCCCACCTCCTCCTCACTCACCCACCCTCTCCTGCCGTTGGTTGCCCTCCCTAACTGCGGTCGATGGATAACCCCCCCCTCTCCGGCCCTCCCCCTTTTGCTCCTCATCTCCCTCGTGGAAGAGGGGTCGGGGTGAATGATGGAACGTATGAAATGAAGGCACGAGGTCCCAGGTGTTTGTATGTGTGTATATGTATTGCGGGGGAGTCGTCTGTGGGGTAACGGGGGCGTCGGGAAGGAAGGGTTGAACACAATCCCTTTAAGCTCCCTTCGCCGCCCTCCCTCGTGTCTACGGTATCCTGGCGCAAGCGAAAGCGTCCGAATCCTCTTTTTCTCTTCGGAAACTCTGCACCGTGTGCGACCCTGACCGCCAAAAGTTCCGAGTTTTCGTAATCGCTTTACTGAGAAGAACCTGATGTGTGCATGTGTGTGCGTGAATCCAATGAAATATAAAAGCAGGGACTGGGTTGAGTGGGGAACGTCCCTCAAATAAAGTTATTTTAGATTGGCCGGAATGGACGTGATGGAAACTGAATCAATGAGCATGGAAGGCTAGGGGTATTTAAAGTGGGCGTTTAAGTGTTTGGCAAAGCGTATATTTAGATTTTCCCGGATTTTCAGTATCAACTGTGAATCAAGTTCCATGTCGAATACTTAACCCTTAATTACTATCGTGGTTTTTGGCCACGTGCACACTATCCTCGGGTCTTTTTTGACCCAATTTTTCGTATTGCTCGTAGACAACAACCGTCACCCGTACTGTCTCAAGTTCAACTTGCCTGTACCCCCCTCTTCCCTAGGATTACATTGTAACCAAGGTTGCTGCAAGAGGCCGTTTTACGTTTACAAAAAATGAGCAAATTCAAAAAAGACTTATTTCAAAGAAGTCTTATTGTCGGGTGAAAAAAGACTCGACGATAGCAGTTTAGCAGCAGAAGGGTCAATATTTCCACGTTATCGTATCCAATGCAACTACATAGGTGATAATTTATGTGTATGTGTCAATTATAAAGTGTAAAATGAATGGAACAATGAATTTTTTCCTAAGCAACAACGGAACAATGATTTAAAAATTTTCACGCTGCATGAATGAAGTGTTAGCGTCTTACTTTTGGGAAAAAATGGCAGCATCGCAAATGAGATCACAGTGAGTGGCAACTGGAGAAAAAAATTATCACCCGTGTAGTTGCATTGGATACGTTGATGTGGACATATTAAAAAGTAAATGTAGAAGTTGATCCACAGTCGAAATTGATAATCAAGGAAAATTACCGATCAAGGGTTGAGTAGATTTTTATGTAGGTAGATGGGTCGGTATAGAAGAAGGGTAGAGAAGTGTAATAGTATGAAACCAAGCATATGTAGGTTATTTCTGATAAATGGGTAGAAACTTAATCGTCGATAATTATTGTTAACCGGGAGCCATTAATGTTTTCTCTTTGAAGCAAATAAAACCGATTTAGCATCGAATAGTGTATTCCCCACACAATGGCTTCGAATCCACGCTAAATATTTCAGTCCCATCCCTGCCCCAATGTTGGCTTTGGAACGGCTGAAGTTCAGTTTACCATTAAGGAGTGACTAAATGCGGGCCATTTGCTTTTGATACGTCTCCAATAATCGATTTTGAGTAAGCGATAAAGAACGGATGGTAAAGGAGCTTTCGTAAAGGACAAGAAAGTCTTCGTTCCTTGCCTCGCGTTCCTCTCGTGTCCTTGGAGGCTGATATGACTCCGCTAAACTGCCAGCAATATCGACAGGTAAATACATTGCTTTGTGGTTAGCCGGGCGATATATCTGTGCCAACTCGAAAAGCTCCCATCTCTTACTCAAATATTCTCGGTTGCAGGAGATGGCTTCCGTCACTCAAAACATCTAAACTGGTTCCTTCGCGGAAGCATTTTTTATTTAATCTCCTGGGTACATTTTAAAGTTTCGTAGAGTCCTTTTTTAAGGAAATGTATCATGGGCTGTATTATGTTAATAGTTCTCGTGTTTTTTTTTATTTTGGCCCTAAATACCCTCAAAGGCGAGGGCATCATGCTGAGGTTCCGTGTGGTACTCCTTCACGTTTTTCTCTATTTTCTCAAAACCTGTCGTGAAAGGGGACTAAAACAGTAGTGATAATATTTTGCTCGATAACTACGGATAATTACTCTTACCTATCAAAACCGTAGCTAAAAAAATATGTCCTATTCAAGGACGTATTATGGGAGAAACGATGTCTTTGTCAACTGTAAAGTGTAAAATGAACGGAACAATTATTTTTTTCATAAGCAGTTAAAATTTTTTAACTGGCATGAATGAAGTTAGTGAGTTATATTTCATTTAACGATGAGATATCAATGAACTATAATTTAGGAAACATCCTTCGATGAGAAGAGGCGAGTGATAAAAAATATATACAAAAATAGTAGAGACTAGAGAGACAACAATGTTCCAGTGTACATTAACTGTACTTATAACTGCATTACATGCAGTTGGTCTTACTGTTTCAATGATCGTGAAGTTAATGACAATAAATTTTAGCAAAGTTGAAAATTCACGAATTATACCCAGCGATAGTTTTTGCTCGAAGAGAAGGGCCAAATGTTTCACTTACTTGATATCAATCTGGCTGTAAGATATTATCATTACTATTGATAATGTTTAATATTCAATACAGAGAACAACCAAAAGGATTGAAGGCCAATTTGCATAGGTAAAAAGAAACCGCCATCTAGATAAATTTATCGGGTAAAGAACTGTGAGTGCTTAGGAGAGAGAAATGTATTTAACTAGGTGTAGGAAGCAACTTATGGTAGATGCAATAATTTTGAAGCGTTAGAACTTGAACTCAGTAAATGCCTGTTATATTTGCTATCAATGCAAAATATGAACGATTTTCTTCGTCGAAGAGAATGGGATACTTCGAAGACCAAAATAGGTGCAGAGACGAGAGCATTAGAGGAAAAGTCGTGGGTGGTGTAAGGGGCACACAAATGAATGAGGTTGAGAGTGGGGGAGAAAATAATGGCGGGTATACAAAATCGTACTACTCCCACTTAATTTTAAGGAAGTGATACTTGCTTAGTGTGCTAAGATTAGCATTAGTGTAGACTTATAGCTCTGTGTAGTAGATATGTATGAATTGCCCGTAGTAAAAGTTGGAGGGATTGGGTAAGTGATGAGTAGGTCATGAGAGTATGTGGAATGGATGTCCCAGAAATGGGCGTCTATGTTGGGAGCTTGCTTCGTTTGTTTGGCCATGTTGAGAGAAGAGATGACTTCAGAGTAGCCACACATGATCAGTGGCTGTTATGTTGGGAAGATGAGACTGAGAGAGGCGTGGATAAATGGGTGAGATATGACTGAAGAGGAGGAGTATTTGGATCTTTGATTATAAATGAGGATTAAGTATCTGAAGCAAAATAGTTGTTAAAGGATAGGGCATTATGGAAGAAATTAAAAACAGATCCAGTTTCCTTGGCCTTATTTATAAACTTAAAGCTCATTTGATTCTTCCTGTCTAAAGCAAAATAATCTACACGATCTCGGCAGCTATTAGCCTTTATCACTCATGACCAAAATTCCCTGCACTATTACATCTACATATCTACATAATACCCCGCGAGCCGCCGCATGGGCGTGTGGCAGTAGAGTAAAATCTACTTAATGCATCCTCTGATGGTAAATATATATTAGATCTTCTAATTCACTTTGAAGATACTACTGGAAGATGTATTTGAGTACACTGAGGTATTTTCACTTTACATCGAAATATCTGTTTAAGAATGGACTCCTTCAGTGTGTTAATCCCTCATTGAGGTTTGAATATCCCCAAGTTCTTCCTTTTGGCGGTAGAGGCTTCCGTTTACATGGAAATGTACAGAAGCGAGTGTCTTTTCGGGGGCGAATGCGGAAGGGAGCCGGGGATAGTGCCGGCGCCCACGGGAAAGAGGAGGCGCCGTAGCCGATGTCTGAAGAGGGAGGGCTTCCCCGCCACTCGCCCGCCCTTGCTTCCCGTAGTACTCGAATCACACTCGGTGGACACGCTCTCGACCTCCCCGTAAGACAATACCTTAACTTCAGATATATCGTGGGAAACACACATACAAAACATATGCGACACAGCATTAAAGAGACTAGGTTTTGTTAAGCGTATATTAGGAAGGTCCTCGGATGAAAAAGTAAAAGAGAGATGTTACTTCGCTCTGGTTAGGCCACACCTCGAATGCGCCGCGAGCATTTGGGACCCTGGTCATAAAGATTTAACCAAAAAAGTTATCAAAATACGAAGAAAAGCCGTACGCTTCGTTAAAAACTGCTACGAGCGTACATATAGTGTCTCACAACTTTTTGAGGGATTAAAGTGGGAGCCCGTAGAGACTCGGAGGCTACACGCTAAGCTTAGATTGCTTGAGAAATTCAGAACACGTTTTTCAGAGCGGCACACAGAATTTTATCTACACTTCTCACTACATCTCTAGGTCTGACAGATGGGATAAGATAAGAGAGATACACTGCCGAACAGATAGGTACAAAAACTCGTTCTTTCCGCGAGCAATAAGCGACCACAATAAAAACTGAGCTCCACCAAGAACACTCCTATAATACATGTCACCATTACATCTCCCAAAAACTTACATCTTTATACGGCTGGTGATCTACCACCCCCTGCCACACGCCCATGTGGCTGCTCGTAGGGTATTATGTAGATGTAAATGTAGAGACGCTAGGTGACGCGAGTGGGGGGTGAGGTGGATAGGGAGAGGGGTGTTGGAGAAGACGACGGCACACCCGTGGGAGTTGCTGTGTGCGACGAGCTCTGACAAGAGCTTTGTGAGAGCGACGACATAGCAGTTTTCTCGGAGAGTGGCGTTCGCGGCTGGGAGTGAGCTTTATATTTTCATTTTTAAAGGGTGAAGCCACTGAAGAACACAGCCTCCGGGTAGTTGCATTTTGTCTCTTTAATATTTATGTGCATCTATATTAATATACATATTAGTTTTGTAGCGTGTCAGTCATTCTGTATTCGTTTTGTTTCTTTCTCTGTCAGTTTTTGAGATAGAAGAGTGAGGTTTGGTGCGTTGAATGTGGAATCTCTGTCTTCATGATTTGGAAGAAGTTTTGGATTTTTTATAGCTTGGGCGTGTGGCAGGGGGTGTTAGGTCACCAGCCGTGCAAATGTGTAAGTTATTTGGAGATGAAATGGAGACATGAATTAAAAGGAGTGTATTTAGTTATTTTAAATAAGATCCAAAAGAGCGGCTACTTAGGCGTGTGGCAGGGGGTGTTAGGTACCATCCGTGCAAAGGTGTAAGTTATATTTTTGGGTTGTGGTTGCAACAACCAGATGTTGGGAAACACAGTGACATCTGATAAAGGCCAAAAGGGAGAGTAGAAGAGTGTAAAGGTTGAAACAAAAGAAACCCACAGTGCTCTCCTATTCAAATGGCATTAAAAAACAACAAAGAAGAACAGTGAATGAAAAAAAAAACATTTTCACCAAGGGCTATTTTTAAACTAGGGCACTTACCCCCTGCGGGTGTACCCTCCTGCTCACGGAGTGAGCAGGCTAGCTGTCTGATAGCCCATTTATAAAGAAGTCACCGGGCTCTATCACCGAAAAAAATGGTTCAGAGGGGTTTAAAACTAAAAAGTAAAAAAAAGGAACAAGAGAAGTGTGACGCCAGGGGTCAAGAGCCGTGAGAATGGCGTTAATTAAGTCAAGACTCAGTAATAAGTAAGCCTTTTTTTCTGCCACAATGTGGCCGATCTCGGAGTCAAGGGTGCCGGTTTGAGTAACATAAATGAGGATCTGCTTCTGTAAAGTTTATATCATTTAGGAAGCTCGAACTTTCAGTTTCTCAAGTAATGGCGCCCAAATGGTAATCTTTGCGGTTGCCGTTAAGATGGGAGGTAAAGGATGATTCCCAAACTGATTTGACGTCAACCATCCACATACCTTTGGGAAGTAGTTAAAGTGCCGTATTGCTAATAGGTGAATGTGATTGAAGTCACGCATATCCAAGTTTGATTCTTTTTTGCGCAATTTTTAAGCCAGGAGTGCGACTTGCTGTGGTTAAATTACTGAAAGAGTCACTGTTAAAAAGCAAAATATTACCCTCTAACGCATATAGTCACACAATCCTCGAGTGACCTTATGGCAACTATTTCCAATATCACACAAAAAACGACACTATAAGGCTCCATCAACGTTTACTCTCAACCCGTTAGCTTACTCATGGTATCCAGTCTGATAAAAGAAAATAAGCTTGTCATAAATTGTTGGGAGGTTGTGCGACATTTCATGGTAACTTGCTTTGGTTTCATGCATTGGAATTCATTATCTTTCGAACTTAATGGTCGTCACTCTCTCTCTCTCTCTTTAAGTAAAGGCTCCGCCTTGTTGCTACAACCATGTGGTCCTGTTCTCTGCTAATCTCTTAAAGAGCCAATAATTCTCTGTACCCATCAGTTCTTGTGCCCTGGTCAGGTACTGTAACCTTGGTCTTCCTCTACCTTTCTTCCCGAGCACGTTCCCCTCCATCGCATTGACAAAAGATCTATTGTGTCTCAGGAGATGTCCTAAAAATTTTATATTTATTTTTTCCATGGTGTTGAGTAGGGTTCTCTTTTCATTTATTTCCATTAAAACCTGTTCATTACTTTTCTTTTCCGCCCAGCTTATCTTAAGCACCCTTCTCCAAATCCACATCTCCGCTGCTTCTAATTGCTCTATTTCCCGTTTCCGGAGGGTCCAACTCTTGCTTCCATAGAGTAATGTACTCCAAAAGAATGTTTTTGCAAACATTTTCCGAGTTTCGATATTCATATATGCTACTATATGCTGGTCTGTTAGAAGGTTTCTCTTATTTTGAAAGGTCTGATTTGTTATTACCGCCCTTTTCTTTATCTCTGCACAACATCTGCTGTCCTCAGTAAGCATACTACCTAAATAGCCAAATTGTTGCAGTTGTTCAGTTTCCTCATTTTATATTGTAATTTTGGGTTTTCTTTTAATGCTGCTTTTACTCACTAACATCAGTTTTGTTCTCTTAGTATTTATTTTTAATTTCTGTTTCACAAGCGATGAGGAGAGAATAGTTAACATTTTATTGATTTCTTTAACAGAGTCCTCTATTACAGCAATATCATCAGCAAATCTAATACTGTCGATGCTCTCGCCATTTATTTTGATCCCACTTGTTTTTTCTTTCATTTTATCTTTACTTTCTTCAATGAATAAATTGAATAAAAATGGGGAAAGCGGACACCCTTGTCTAACTCCTTTCCTTATTTTTGCCCTCCCTTCAACTCCATTTATATTGATGCTTGTTTCTTGGTTTTTATACAGTTTCAATATTAATCTTCTATCTCTCCAGTCTAATCTTATTCTTTCCAAGAATTTAAACTGTAGCTTCCAATCAAATGTATCAAATGCCTTTTCCAAGTCAATAAATACCAGATATAATGTTCTGTTCATTTCTAAAAATCTTTCCATTATTACACGCACTGCTAGTATGGCATCGCTAGTGCCTTTTCCACTTCTAAACCCATACTGGTCTTCACCGACATACTGCTCCATTTTCCCTTTTAACCTGTTTTTCAGTATGTTGATCAATATTTTAGAAGTGTGGGATTAAAGAGATATTGTTCTGTGATTACTACATTCTGTTGCTTTATCCTTTCTTTGGTATGGCTATAGTAATGCTTCTTGTAAAATCTGCCGGTAATCTACTTTCGTCATAACATTTCCTGACCACGTTAAAAAGTTCCTTCTTTGCTTTACCATCTAAATTCTTGAGCAGTTCAGCCGGTACCTCGTCCACCCTTGCTGCCTTTCCTCTCTTAAGACTTTCCAGGGCAAACTCAAATTCATTAATGTTTATTGATGGGCCCAATTCCTCCTCCTTCCCTATAAGGTAGTCTTCATTTCCTCTATCTTCTCCGCTGTAGAGTTCTTCAGTGTACTCTTTTCACCTTTCCACTACTTTTCCATTCTCTATCAATAATTTCCCCTCCTTATTTCTAATTATATTTGATTTCGTTCTGGGTTTGTGCAGAAGTGTTTGTATCTTTGAGTACACTCTATCCTGCTATCCTCTTCTTACATCATCTTGTATATCCTCCACTACCAGTTTAGTCCGTTTCTCTTTCTCCTTTATGCACAAATCTGTGATTTGTTTTTTATATGTTTGTATTCCTTTATTTTTCTTTTTTTCCTTAACTGATTCCTTTCATTAATTACTTCATTCATTAATCTCATTTGTTATCCACTTTTTCCTAGGCATTTGCTTACTTCTTCCAAGTATGTCTTCTGCGGCACTTACGATTCCTTCTTTAACATTCTCCCACTTTTTCCTTTCACTCATCCCTCCTATTTGTTTATTCACTTCTTCTTGGTATTTTCCAAGAATTAATGGATCCTTGAGCTTTTCAAGATCCCAGTGTTTTTTTGGTTAATCTCTTATGTTTCTTTAATCTCATACTAAACTTTGCCATGACTATTTTATGGTCACTATCCACATCACAGCCAGGATAGCCGTGACTGGATTTAATTTGATTCTTGTATATCTGCTTACTAGTATGAAATCTATTTGGAATCTTCTTTTATTTGGTGCTTCCCAGGTGTACCTTCTTCTCTTGTGTACTTCAAAAAGTGTACTTATAGTAACCAATTCATTTCGCTCACGGAAATCTACAAGTTTCACCCCTCTTCCATTTCTATCCCCCAGTCCAAATTTTCCCACCGACTTATCTTCCTTGCTTGAGCCAGTCGATGCATTGAAATCACCCATTATTATTACATTATCTCTATCATTGACCAAGCATAACAATTGGTCTATATCTTCGTAGAGTGCATCTACTTCTTCATCTTTTGCATGACTTGTTGGGAAATAAACTTGTATGATTACTGTATCTTTTGAATGTGCGGATATTTTCACCATTAATAGTCTGTCGTTTATATGGTACGCGTTAAGAACATTTTTCGCCCAGTTAGCATCCAGTATGATAGCCACTCTTCTTTCACTTTTCTTTTCCATTTCTTCCACTTTTTTCACCATCACTATGAATTATTCTGTATTCCTCGCTCATAAAGTAGCTATTCCCTTGCCACCTGGTTTCACATATGCTCAGAATTTCGATTCCACTTTTCTCCATTATATTCTTCACTTCTTCCAGTTTGCCTATCCTCAGCATTGTTCTTTCATTCCAGGTGCCTATCCTCATAATTTGACAGGGATTTCGATGGATGACGTCCTGGGAAGCCCTGTTGCTTCCCCTGCCGGATCTTGGTCTCCCTCCATGATCAGTAATTGTTACAGAATTAGAACCGTCCATGATAGCTTGACTATGGATAATAATGGAGTGGTATCCTTTGCATTCCCCATCTCCATGCCGTTGACTATTACAAGTTCATCCGCCTTTAGGGGCGGTTTCCCACCCCCAGGACAAGAAGGTGCCCTAATCCTTCCCCCACCTACACCTGGGTAAGGGGGACCACTTATACCGGCGGTCATTTGGTCTCCAGAGCTGCGTTGGCCGCCTCCAGGCGTTGTCCATCCCCCATCTCGAGGAGGTGCAGTTGTATATTTCCCATCCTCGAATATAGGGACCTTTAGGCATTACCCTTATTCTCCGATACTTTGGGGGACCTTGTTTATCGGCTTCTTTTATTGCCGGTTGCGCATGGAGCGCATGGAATTGCAATGGAATCTTCCCCGCTTCTCCTATTTTCTGTAATTTAAACAATTGAGATCCTCTGCCCCTTGTCGAAATCCACCGCTGCACAAATCGAATTCGAAACCTCAGCCTCGGGAACCACGCCGATTACTTCTCACCGATCCTCTAGGTGAGAGCCAGGGGGATAGTGGTTGAAATCCCAGTCCAGGTGAATAGAAGTTAATTTCGTACGCTTGCGTATCTCCTCAGCGGGTTTCTATGTTTACGTTACTGGTTGGATTAGAGTCCCATAGTGCTCTTACTTGACTGCCTCTTCCCAAACTGTCAAATGCCTGAGCTCCGAATGAAATCCAAGGAAGCGAGCAAGATATTGTTTAGAGTGATGAAATGAATCGAAGATTTTTATTTTTTGAAAGTTAAGTAGCTGAAGTACCACCAGTTACTGTATAGATTCCGTAATTATATTCTGTGATATCCCTGTTTGTTTTTTACTCTTTTTTCTCAAGATTTCATGTGAGGGTAACGAGGAAAATCATGAGAGCATGTGATACATTCTTCAGAAAGATAATGCCTGGTTAGTATTTTAATGTTTATTACGACTTGACCATTCTTAGGTATTAATGAAACAATGTTATGCTGAATCATGTCAATGCTGTAATCATCGCCATGAGTGATTTGACCGTAAAAGCGGTTGGCTGCTTCCCCCGCTCCATCTTGTCCCCCATTAACTCCTTCATGGTCTTGTTGTTACTCAGTTCCTTATCCTGTTTAAGTGAGCCTATGCGTTCGTCCCTCTGTTTTCTTCTTTACTAACTCGTTGTGTCTTCATTGGTATCCTAACCATCTGGACCTTTTCCTCGTGACAGTATTTCACGTAGTTCCCGTCTCGTTTTTTTTCTGAGTACTTCCTTTTATCTGCATTGTAAAAAGATAATGATGGCGGAAGTTCGTGTTTCCCGTTTTGATGCCGGGTGGGATTCGTTTTCAATAGAGCCCCTTCCCCACCCTTCCCCGCTCTCTCGCCTGATTTAAAATGCTGATTCACTCGGAGGCGCGGAGAATTTCAACGACCACAATGACTCGACTCAAGCATGCATACGGTGAACGGAGATGGTTAAGGAAATGGATGATCTCAGCGTCCTTTAGTATCCCCTTCTGACTCCGCCTCTGGCATCTTAGGTTCTCTGCGTGTTTAAACCATTCCATATGTAATCGAAGGCAAATTATCCTGTGCATGCTTATGCTCAATGGATGACATAATACGCTCCCTAAGTGAATACTATGTTAGTTGATGAGGGATGCGATTTCTGTAATCCCTCTTTGCGTCAAAATCCATCCGAAATCCTTCCTTGTGGGTTGGAAGCCTTTATTGTCCAAATACAAAGCAGCTTGCTTAGTTAAAAACTGTTACGAGCGTACATATAGTGTCTCACAACTTTTTGAGGGATTAAAGTGGGAGCCCGTAGAGACTCGGAGGCTACACGCTAAGCTTAGATTGCTTGAGAAATTCAGAACTGATGTTTTTCAGAGCGGTACACAGAATTTTATCTTCACCTCTCACTGCATCTCTAGTTCTGACAGATGGGATAAAATAAGAGAGATGCACTGCCGAACAGATAGGTACAAAAACTCTTTCTTTCCGCGCATAATGAACGATCACAATAAAAATCAAACTCCACAAAATACACTCCTATAATTCATGTCACCATTTCACCTCCCAAAACCTTACATCTTTACACGGCTGGTGACTCAACACCCTCTGCCACATGCCCGTGCGGCGGCTCGCAGGGTACTGTGTAGATGTGGATGAATGTTTATAGGTAACCGAAATAAATAGAATGCTGCCCAAAGAGGAGGAATTTGTCAACCTTTAAGATAAAATTGCGTCCATCTTATCATTCCTTCAGCAGTATAAGTCCGAAAACTATTTGAACAATACTCTGTGAACAACATGGAGATCAAAATTACAGTATCGCATAGCAAGCTCATTAAAGATGACATTTTTCTCGAGTTCAAATCATTATTACGGTCTGAGTTTTGCGTAACATCAATTGCAGGTCAAGATGAAAACCCTATTCTAGGAATTTAGGTCTATTGGTGAATGCATTGAGAGCGCGGAGAGTAAAATATCAGTAAAGAATAAGCATCAGAGTAGAACGTGATCCTTCAGAGGAAACGTGCATACGAAATAAAATTTCAGTAACCCAACGCATTGTTTCAATTGCATTTTTATATGACGCATTCATTACTTGGTGTCATTACGTTTATTTGCCCATCTCGGCTCACTTTTTATCTATGAAGTCGAAGAAAGTAGTGGATTTTTGCTGACCTCTAAGTTATAATTAATTTTCTCGGCACTGAGAAAATTTGAGAGATTGCGAACTTGAGAGTGCCTTTTGAATGACACATTGGAATGCCAAGGGAGTACTGCCCTTTACAGGGTGAAGCCGAAAGTGATAGCGATGTGCAAATGTAGAAATCATACGTAAAATTAGCCTAGTTCAGGGGCCTTATTCAGTAAGGAATCGACGTGGTCGAACCTCGGTAAATCCGTGGATGTGACGTCGAGTTCCCCGACAAATCTCAACTTTCTAATGCTCCCCTTTGAATGTTACATGACTCTGACGTGAAAATGTCGTCACTGTCGAGACTCAAAAATTCCGAGGATATACAGAATACACCCCCAGGGCAGGAATGAATGTTGAAGGACGATTTCTTTTTATTTTCGTCATTTGTGCTATGGTGATAAAGTAGTCCCATTTAATGTATATCGTACAGCTCGTCTACATTGGTAATAGTTTTCCGAGCAACCTCTTGCAATAATTTGGATACGCACCTTAGTTATTAGCATAATTAACCCGAAAACTTTCTTGTAAAGGCACACTTATAACTTGGAAAAGAATGTGAGTGGAAGAGCGTGGTAAATATTGTACCAATGGATATTCTAGACACTAAACATTATCTGGACTAAATAAAAAATAGCGGTGAATTTTCTTCTTCACTAAGTGCACCTGCTTTATGAACACGCCTACCTTCCACTCATTGTCAGGGCTTCATGAAGAAATGTTAAGGCAAATATTTGCCCATTCAATCTGATTGGTGTCATTATTTCTGGTAAAGATGCCGTTTGATGTGATTCAGGATGATGCTTAATCAATATGTCAAAAAATCAAAATAAAAAATAAATAAATAAATAAAATAATGCGATGAACGCTGCAACATCAATTAAAAGGATGGCCTTCTTATTCCACTGAAATAGTTAATTAGTTCACCGTTTTTTCGTCTCTTTTATTATAAGGTGTAATTGCCTACCATTTTCTTGCCAATTATTACATATTTATGATTTCCTTTCGATATAAATACTCCAGCGCCTGTGCTTTGATTGACTTGATAATACATAGTTTTTCATTTTTATTACGCTGGACTATCAAGAAATTCGAAACACGTGGACTAACTGGAAGAGTGGTGATGGACAATGCAGACTCGGCGATCAATTAAGATCCCGCCTGGCCAAAATTGCGACCGGTTCTGGCGATCAAATCAAAATCGTGTGAAAGGAAGGCCGTGGTGAGTTGGAGGCTCCGCGATATTCGTTCCGTACCTCGGTGGATCCAATTGCGAAGGCTTAAAAAGGCGGGACTGTTAGTGATCACATTCTCCACATGTCAATATTGGTGGATCTGGAAGCTCCCACGTGAGGGTCTTTCATACGAGCTTAGTAGTTTAGTTCATCGACGATGATGCCGAAAGAATTAACAACGTCAATCAAGCGAGGACTGCCTCGATGATTACTGCCAGGTTATCGCTTTGCTCTGTGGCACCCGGGGAGAAGTATGGCCCAAGAGTCTTGAGCGAGGTTGCTCAATAAAGAACCTCTGGAACATTAACTGTGCGGCGGCGGCACCTTGTACTCTTGAAACGCCTCGTGCGAAAAAGAGTGCCGATAAAAAAAAAACCTGGGTTTTCTTCCGAAAAGCGCCCTCCACGCCCTTCAGTGGATGCGCATGCCATGAGGCAATTGTGTTTACTTCTGCACTGTGGATCGTTTCTTCGCTGAGTGCTTCTGTATGGTAGTTTTTTTTACGCCAAGGAGAGAAGTCAATAAAAAGTCGGCCGTAAAGAAGCATCGATGCTTTTTTACGGCGCGTCCGGCTCATTACGATTCGTCCCCGCCTGCCGCCGCTGAAAGGCAATTGTTCGAGGCGAGTCGGAGATAACGCCCTGCCGGCGACATGCTCCCAGTGTTACAATAGTCGGCGCTTAAATCATTTTATGCTCTTTCAAATGAGTGTTTTTTTTTCAGTGCAGCAATAATGCCGTTTATGCCCTTCTCTTGCATTCAAGCAGCCGGAATCTCTTTCCCCGTGATGAAAACTTCACTTCTTGCATACACAATTTCCATACACATCAACTGATTGTGGGACCTCCCACTGCTTATTTTGCGGTTTTCATTAAACCAAGAATGTCTATGTTCCTATCGCCACTTTAGATACAAACCGTTGCTTTTTGACGTTAAATACTTAAAATAAAAATTCATGAAGTGATTAAGACGACGGCTATCGAAGTCGGATAGTTTTATACAACGTTTTTCGTTTACATTATGGTACTTGTGATTATAAGCAGCTAATTTAACATTAACATACGTCACGATTATGAATAATTATGGCGGTTGATGATAAACATCCTGTATTTCTACTTTTTATCATTTAGTTCTTAACTTCTTATTTAAATGTCATACCTCCTGTGTTCGAAGTTCAAAATTAAGTGGCGGTCAATACCTGTGGAGATTTTCTTGTGGCCTCCATGTATGAAAAAAGGAATGATGAAAAAGTGTGGCTCTGTGAGTACCATTATGAAAATAAGAAAACCGGTTACAATTTCCGGTTATGCTGATTGCCGTCGGCCGGAAACTGCCTCGTGGAACCAGCCAACGGTGGCTCTCCGTCCGATGATCGACCGGGCTAGGGAAAAACCACTACTAATGGATTAGTTAGTCCCTAAAATCGATTCTCCATGATATTCTGGGAATTGAAACGCCTCCGAGGAAAAAAAAGGGGAATTATACTGGATGGAACACCAATCTAGACGGATTTATTCTCATCTTAAATAAATGGAAATGATCTGTTCGGAAAGGAAACAATTCGTTTGTATACTCTGAAATGGAAGGTAATGCCTCTAATGGATTTATTATTTTTGAAACCCAGAATTAAATTACGGGAGATTCTTTCCGCGAAGATTAACTGTTTGAAGTGAATAGTCTCGATGAATATCAATTATTTATTCTCTACTTGAATGAGCTAACAAATACTGATTTATGTGAAACCGATTTGAGTCCATCAGCCGTGTATGTTAAGTGTGCCTGGTGTGTGCGACAATTTTAGTGTCTAGCTGTAATCGCTGGACGATCTTACTTGATCAGGACTAAATTACAAAAGCGCAAACGGAATTCAGATTCAATCAA
Source organism: Ceriagrion tenellum (assembly GCA_963169105.1). NCBI lineage: Eukaryota > Metazoa > Arthropoda > Insecta > Odonata > Coenagrionidae > Ceriagrion > Ceriagrion tenellum. The sequence goes on from OY720632.1 coordinate 23,919,955, forward strand.
ACCCATCCATTTTTCAAATACGGAAGCAGGGAACGCGAAGCATTTGAGAGTGTCAAAGGATGTATCTGGTAAAACATAACGAATCGAAGTAAAACGGTTTATTTTATCGGTTTATTGTAGTGGAATCATCCATTAAAAAGAACGTGCATTTTTCATGCACAAGTGTCATCAATTCTAGTGCGAGTACATTATAATGACTTCGCTTGAAATAATGTCACATTAGTACGCCATGTGCACAGTGGGTCCGGTACGACGGTTACTGAGTTAGTATTTGTATGCTAAAACCTAATGACTTATTATTAACTTTCGTGATATCAATTCGAAAAAAATGACGTATGCAATTTAGCAGATGGGAGGTTAAAACATTCATTCCGTATACAGGGAGACAAGACTACATAGAAGAGAATCGTCATTTATGCACTTGGTTGAGATTACTGTCACGCATGGTACATAAACAATATTGCTGATGGGGGGATCGGATTGGTGTGGTGGTTAGAGTACTGGCTAACCAAACGGCGGCCAGGGTTCAAATCCCTGCGGAGGAGGATGTTTTTCAGAGGACACCCGTTCCCTACTTGAATGTCTTAGGGAGGGCCTTTCTAGTACAATGCTCCGTCTGTCGGATGAGACGCCAAGCCTTGGTCCCCTTGGCGCCTTTCGTTAAGAGAAGGCTAATGCCGACGCCGGGTTTCTATCCACCCTTCCTCCCTAACCTATCTTGGCATGTTTCCTACCTCTGTATATCTCCTCCATTATATGTACTCTCTTTCTCTGCCTACCATCAGGCCCAACACCCTCTCCTCTATCACGACAATCAGTATCCTTTCGCCCCTCATTCCCAGTTCCAAACACGTGCAGTACTGGAAGATCTTAGATTTTCCCAGCGTATCTGGTGAATAATCTCCCGGGTATTCCACTGGATTAGCTGTTCCATAGCTCCGTGAGTAAATTTGATGCCTTGGTGCTGGTTGTTCATGTGGATGAGGAACATCTAGGGCGGTCATTTCATATTTTTTCATGAAAATACCATGAAATGGCTGTTTCAACTTAACTTCTCCACTTATCTCCCTGTCTTGCAGCTGCTTCAATCTGTTCTCATCCTCTTTCCTCAGTTTCAAGGCTAAAATTTATCAAATTCACGTGATGATATATTGCAATCGTTACTCTCGTTGCTTTTTAAACTGCGTAATACGATAATATTTATCTCTTCTCTACCCAGTACGTGTCCTCACAGAAATGTTCTGTTACGTCGACCTTCAGCACAGACATCCTAACCCACACTTTCTAAACTCCCCGTTTTTTTTCCAAAACGGACTATAATTGCGAACTCACCAAAGGAAAGATTTGGGGAAGCTTGAAAATGATACACGTGTTGAAACCAGCTTGAAACGTTTGAAACCAGCAGGTCTGGCTTTGTCAATAAAATGGGTGGAAGGTACAAAATAAATTGATCTGACTCAGTGAGACGGCCTCTAAACTCCACTGAGTAACCTTGTGAACCATTTTAGGATGCCCAAAAATACTGTCTCTACCTCATTTTTATTCCGTTGAATGGGATGTAAACTGTGCATCGCCCATGAGCTATTGCGATTGGCTTCTCCTTGAGGGACTTCTCATGCGATCAAGATGTTTTGACATTCCGTTTGTCGTCTAATCTTAGCATTCGATTCTGAATCCGCTGGAGTGTTACTTATTTATTGGGATGGCGGAGGATAATCAGCGGTCCTCTCACGTTTCTTGTGGCCTCACGAAAGAGAGGCAGGGGGAGGACAAGGGGGGTATAAGCCGCAGCGGCCAACACCACCGCAAGGAGATGAGCCGTGGGGGCTGGACGAGGGAGGGAGGGTGGGAGGGAGGGAGGAGGTAGGAGGGTGGAAACGGCGAGAGGGAGTGTTTGGCTCGAAGGTCACTTCCCCGTCCCTCTGCGGTGGCGGCGACGCCGGGCAGCGCAGCGGTTGCTGTCCACGCTATGACGAACTAAGCGTGTGGTGCCCCTGAATGCGTGTGTATGTGCCTTGCGTGCGTGTGCTGGTCGGGCGGGGGAGGGAGGGAGAGGGGGACCGTAGAGAAGGAGTGGATGGGGAGGCCGGGGGGAAGGGAGTGTTGCTCAAAAAAACGCCTCGCCTCGCCCCTTTCTTTGTGAAGTAGGTTTTTTAGTGAAGTGGACCTCTTGGGTAGTTGTGAAAAAAATACAAAATGAGCAGATGGGCTTTTGAGTGGAGACCATTCCCAGGCGACTGAATGTCTTTACATGGAGGAATTTCGTGTGCGTTGATATTTTATTTGTTTACAAACACTGGGGAAGAAAATGAAAGGAATATCGGGAAATGGTCATAGTAAAAACACGAACGCATGCCGGACGCTTACGATAATGGTACTCGTATTGATGTTTAAGATGGGAGAAATAAAAAATAATATCGATTAATACAAACAACGCTGGTTTATTATTTCCGATCATGGCTTCGACAAATGGTGTCATTAACAAGGAGAATGTATTTGAATGTACCGCATAAGAGTTACTGTTTACCCGATCACAGTCAGTATGGTTCATTGACTGAATTTCGTTTCTCTCGTTAGAAAGTTGTCACAAATCCTAATCACCCAGCTATGCGTCTGACGGATATCTGTGTGCACTACTCATTACTGGATAGTTTGGGAGGAGGACGTTGACAAGCAGCAAAGCTTCCCTCCTTTCTCATAATTTTACGACTGCACTTCACTTTCACGGTCGGGCCCCCATCTCCATTGAAGAATTAAGATGACGTTATCGTCTCGGGAAAGAGGGAAAGAGCACCTTCTTGCGCACCATGGAACTTCCGAGAGAACCTTAGTCACTGGAAAAGATCCCACCCATAAAGACGAGGAAATCTTAGAGAAAGATAATTAAATACGCCGTAATATGACTCTGGCCATCCCACACCGGCAAAAAAATCACGAGAAACATTTGGAAAGACTGAGAAATAAACTTGAGGTCGTATTAAAGTAATTATCAATAATATCATAACTTTACGACTGCACTGCGTAGTAAAGTAATCATAAATAATACTTCCTCAGTTTTAATCATCACAGATGTTGAGAAACTTTGGGTGAATTTGATGACATTTTTCATCAACGTAAACTTACAGTTTAATTTTAAGTTAAAAAATGTCTCCCCTCCCAGAGAGGGACTATTTATATAAATATATTTAAAATTAAAACGTTTGGCAATGGTTTTGGAGTAATGGATATGATAACCGGGGGCAGCCTAAATGATTGTGACCGATCTTTCGTCAGAGATCCGAAGGACAACGTCGCAGTCATAAGTGGAGAGAGGGAGAAGCGTTTCGGAATTTTCTTTTCATTTTATTGTTTATTTTTTCCATCCATTCCAAAGGCTGACGGGAGGTGGTTGTGTGGGTGACAAGGGAGAATCAATGCCTCCTCGTGGGCTATTGTCCAGGCGCCCCCTTCCTGTCCATCACTCGTGTGGCGGGAGACTCTCATATATTGCGTCACCCGTCCACGGCTAAAGCGTCCGCGACTGACGTCTCCTGTGCACTGCACCATTCCAGAGAAGTGAATGGTAGTACACGGCCCGGAATGTGCAAAACATCATCGGATGGCGTACATTGTTTTCAGTCAAATTCTTTGCCCATTGAATAATGTTATCTACAAAGCGCGCGATGCCCATGCAGGTGACTATTTACTTTTTAGTTGTACGTAACATTCACTCCATATATAGTTCTTAGAACAGGGTAAACGAACTGTACTTTTGTGATTCTTTTAGTGTTTTACTTCCAGAGCACGTGGTTGCTGTGAAATAGAGCAATGTTTATGCAATTTAATGTCGATGTTTACAATTGGTTGCAAAAGCTTTTCTTCGTTTCCTGCCAGCTCCGTGCCGGTTCTTCACTTTTTGTTTACGTCCTCCCTCAAGACTCTGAAATGGGTATTAAAAAATATTCTTCCTCTGCGACAATTATAGACCCTTATACTCCACCTTGACCATTCTGCAAGTGTATTTCGTTTGCCTTCTTTACTAAATATGATGAATTTAGTTCCTTAGGCATTAGCTGCCCAATAATGTGGTACTGATTCGATACTCTATCGCTCTTTTCATAGATATCCATGCAACGCGTTTCTGCGAATCAAACCACTGAGAGCGGAATTATTTTTTTCTCAAGACTTTGGAAAAATTTACTTTACTTGCATTGTGCGCGTAAATGAATAGTGTAAAAGAGCAATTGAGGGAAAGCCATCACAAAGATACGCGTTACGTTTACGCGCCACTTCAACCCTACGTTGAAGTGACGCGTTACCTTCGGTTCGCTGAAGAGGGCTACCTTGTAGCCGAAATACGCGTATTCGACCCCCACCCTCGTCCTGTTTTGTCGATTTGACCACGCTCTTTTTGAGCTGATTCTCCCAGAAGTTGGGCCCATTTGCGTGTCGGAGTGAGTGATTTTGTGTGCTTGTGTGTGTGCTTGTGTATATACCAGGCATCCTTAGCGGGGTCTCATTAGCCCCGTGAAGGATCCCAGGTCAAAACCCAAACATCCTTAGCGGGGTCCCATTAGCCCTTGCAAAGGATCGTATTTGGTTGTGTGTGTGCGTCTGTGTTTGGTCCCTGGCGAGGAAGTAACTTTCCCGTAAACCAACACAGGAGGGTATTCTTGGTTGAGAGGCTGTGGTTGGTCTCTGCTGTGGTTTTCCCAGCATACCAAGACAGCAAATTTTGGTGTTTATTGACGAAGGGGGCCAATTGTTTACGGCTTTTGGAGATTTTCTGTTTTTGTTTCAGAGCAATTGAGTTTCATTCGGAGCGCTATCTTTCCACTTCATCTCTCCCGATTCAGTTATTTTTGCAATTTTTACGCTAAAGAGAGAGAGCGCCATATGCAGCTTCAGTTGGACCACAAAGTGAAGCTCAAGTAAAGGATGAAAATGGAAAAGACGTAATGAAGCCTCCTCGCGTCTAAATGCGCTTAAAGCGGCCGGGACCGGGGGTCAAGTATTTCAGGGGACATGGTAAAAGGCCGAGATGTGGAATTATTTCTGATAATTAATGCACGTAAGGAGCATTCAAATAAAAAAATAGAGCCTCTTGTTATCTTACCAGAGGGAACGATGTGAGGTCTTGCAGATCCAATAACGCATTACACCTAACCAGAATTTCACCTATTTATATGACGCTTTAATATTGTTTTTGTGTTTTATAGAGGATAATATAGTAGTTCCATCCAATCATCAATCTTAATAAGTATATAAAAGGCACTAAAATTCTAAGAATCATGGTAAGGCATCTGGTATTTCCACCGAATTTCAATTTTATGTAGCTACAAAGAGGATTCATTTTGCCAAAAATTTACGACTGACCGGGTCTAGATTTTTGGGGACTTTTGTGTTCATACCTTCGTGTCACTTAACTGAAAATAAAACATGATTCAAACACATCTTGTTAGAGATATCGAAGAAAATGTGGTACATGGGTAGCCAGATTTGTTCTCTATTTTTTGATAAAAAATTCGCTTGATAATCCCTGAAAATTGCGTTGAACTTGTTTTCTTCGAATGGAAAACCTTGTTACACCAAAAACTCGCGAGAACTGCAGTATCAGGCAAGGGATGTCTTATGACTTATTCATATCTCCTCCATCAATGGAATCCCTAGAATAGACACTACTAGAGTTTGCTTGATTTTCTATCACATAGGCGTGTCGACTATTGTGAAGAAGTTTTTGAGTATCCAGGAAGCTCTTGTTGTTATAAACTCATGCATGTGTTCTAGAATCTTGCAGGAAATAAATGGACGTCAATGAAATTAACTGATAACGTCCTGGGTTTTATTTCTTAACGATTTTTACCCAGCTATTTTTCAATTTTGTGCTTCCTTATCAACCGATGATTGGTGAATTTAATATCTGGATACGCTTCGATGTGTGAATCAGGCTTCATGAGATCATTCAGAATTTCATAATATCCAGGATTGTTACTTCTCATCGAGATTATTATTGATTATCTATTGGGGATTAAACAAAAATTATAAATGATATGGATACTTATTGAGATGGGTATTTACATGCTGTTTGTTTGGACACTCAAACAGGCAATTTTAAAGTGATAGCCTTTCCATTACTGCCTGTGCGACTTAGCAATTTTTGCCGGTCAGTTACTCCTCAGTCGAAAATAACCCTTCATTTCCCCATTGTTGGATGTCACATAATTCACCTTGTATGGAATGTTCCACAAATACTGATTGATCTGAGAATTAAAAAATATATTCATTTGCACAAATGTTCAAGTTCAAATAACCATCAGCAAAAGTTCTAATGATTTTGGTGAGATTTTCAATTGTGTCAATGTCCAGGGCAGCCATGTTATCATCATCTGTGTGCCAAGCACTTGGAAATGGATATGGAATGACATGAAGAATGGCCATTCCTTTACGGAGGAATGGAATGTCCTCCGTAAAGGAACGTCCTCATCATCCATTCCAGCATAAATTGACTCCTCATAGAACGGTAAGATGTGGCTTGAGTGTGATGACAGTGTGGGAGTTTATAGAGGGTTTGCAATGTGTCCCAAAAGCCATAGTTGTTTCTCTGCAGATGCCAGATGATTATAGAACCTTTGTGTTTCCGAGAAAAAACTGTAAAATGACGGGTTCGGGGATCCCAGCAAGTCCAGCAGTACCAGCAAATCCATCCGCTGCAATTTGCTCGTGCGTGCTCTACTGTTGGGAGGATATAGAGCCCCCTTGCCCACTTTCTACCTAGGTGTCGAGCTCCTTATATTGAATCTCTTGGACCCCATTGCTGGAATGCTTCCTCGCCGTCAAAGAATAGGAACGTCAAGCTCAAGTCTGACTGGTCACGGTTTGCGGCAATTTGCTCGTGCGTGCTCTACTGTTGGGGGGATATAGAGCTCCCTTGCCCACTTTCTACCTAGGTGTCGAGCTCCTTATATTGAATCTCTTGGACCCCATTGCTGGAATGCTTCCTCGCTGTCAAAGAATAGGAACGTCAAGCTCAAGTCTGACTGGTCACGGTTTGCGGCAATTTGCTCGTGCGTGCTCTACTGTTGGGGGCATATAGAGCTCCCTTGCCCACTTTCTACCTAGGTGTCGAGCTCCTTATATTGAATCTCTTGGACCCCATTGCTGGAATGCTTCCTCGCTGTCAAAGAATAGGAACGTCAAGCTCAAGTCTGACTGGTCACGGTTTGCGGCAATTTGCTCGTGCGTGCTCTACTGTTGGGGGGATATAGAGCTCCCTTGCCCACTTTCTACCTAGGTGTCGAGCTCCTTATATTGAATCTCTTGGACCCCATTGCTGGAATGCTTCCTCGCCGTCAAAGAATAGGAACGTCAAGCTCAAGTCTGACTGGTCACGGTTTGCGGCAATTTGCTCGTGCGTGCTCTACTGTTGGGGGGATATAGAGCTCCCTTGCCCACTTTCTACCTAGGTGTCGAGCTCCTTATATTGAATCTCTTGGACCCCATTGCTGGAATGCTTCCTCGCCGTCAAAGAATAGGAACGTCAAGCTCAAGTCTGACTGGTCACGGTTTGCGGCAATTTGCTCGTGCGTGCTCTACTGTTGGGGGGATATAGAGCTCCCTTGCCCACTTTCTACCTAGGTGTCGAGCTCCTTATATTGAATCTCTTGGACCCCATTGCTGGAATGCTTCCTCGCTGTCAAAGAATAGGAACGTCAAGCTCAAGTCTGACTGGTCACGGTTTGCGGCAAGTTGTTCCTGCATGGTGTGAGCAATGCTAACTATCATAGCACATGGAACAGCTGAGTCAGTAGCGACTGAAAAGAGACCTTCTCTATCATACTTAGAATCGTAGTTGACATGCGAGAACGAGGGATCGTCTGGCGTTTGGATAAGCCGTGCCACGACATTTTCGGAATTTAAGCGTTCCGTGGGCGCTTCATCCGTGAATGGATCAGTCGTCCTAACCTAGTCCGTGAATGGATCTGACGTCCTCACCTTGCATGTGACGGATGTGATACTGTTTCACCTTCTCGTGATTCTGAGTGCTGACGACTCAGGAAGTAAGGATGTACTTCAAGATATTTTAAAAATGACCTACATCAGGCCGTATGGTGATTCGTCCTAGCGATTCATCCATTATGGAAGTTCCTCGATGATAGTGAGGCTCCTCAGCAAGGGATTGAGCGTGACCGTATAAGGTAGCTAATTGACTACACACGAGGAACGTCAAAGATTTAAACCTCTCTGAAAAATTATTTGAAAACATAATCGACCGAGAAACAGTGGTGTATGCTGAAAGCATCCAAAGCCGTCGACTTTGCACGATTGACCCCCACCTATTTTCGCCGAAAAGAAAATGGTGTAGCACCTTGTGAATGTTCAGTTTTCACAGAACTGCGTATGCATATTTTTCATTAGCATTGTACTGTGATGTGAGCGTTATTTTTATGTTTTGCTTTAAACTTGAACTAGAGAAGATCCAAACCAGAAGCGTGGTAGTATTGTGTGTAGACTTTTGCTGCTCACTGTAGATGTGTTAGTATGCGTAAGGACGTTAATGCATCCGTTGGTAATGCTGGCTGTTTATGCGCCGAATATTCGCGGGAGAGAGGTCATGAGATCAATGGATTTAATAGAGAGGGTCCCATCCATTTCGACATGTAGAAGGGAAAAAATTATTTCTGTTGGGAGTCGAGGAGAGTGTTCTCTCGTGATTAACGATGCTCTTTGATTTGACGGAATATGGATGGACAAGCCGCATCTCTCTCCTTCTTTAGTTCTGCACTACAGCGATATAAAAGGAGTATAATCGGCGTTGACAAGGAAAGCGGCTTTAAAATGGCGAGTCGCCAGATTAAAAAAATTGTCACGCATGTACTCGTCATTTACTGTTTAAATTTATTGGATTGCAATGGCGCTTGCTCATGGCCTTTTTATTCTTTTAGAATTCTGCCCTTCCGATTCATTGAAGATGTCCAGAAGTCTCTGCAATGGCCAAAATTGACTCGAATACAGTTTAAAATGCTCTCACTTCCAAGGCTGCTCTTTGAGAATAAACTCGATTTTACTTATCATCTGGAGCGGTTAATTCCTCAACTGAAGGAAATTGCCCTCTTTAAATATTCCATTACCTTGAACGTTTTCACTTATAGCCGAGATCTAAAAGCCACATTCAGCGTTACCCTATCTCGTCTATACTCAGAGGAACTTGGGAAATTCTGTGAAAGAGTAATATCCCATATGATTTTTCACTACCTCTTTCCGTACTACTTTTTTTCTTAAAAAATAACTCTGCACCTGCTGTTTCTTCGTTATTTGTTTAAAAATTGGTCACCTCGATGTAATAAATTTCCCCTAAATATGAATCCAATCCACTTTCTCACGAATCTCTCGCATCTTATCTCTAAGGTATAGTGAAGCAACGAATGCGTTTCTTCGTTCTACTAAAAAGAAATCGGTATTCAGATTGCCAACATAACCTAAGCCTTTGTTATGGTTGTAAATATTATCTAACAAGTCAGTATATTGATACAGTCTGCTCAAGCGTAATTAATCAAGGTACAGTGTATTTGTTTACTTTTTAATGTCCGGTATCAGGAAATCGGCCAATTTTTTTCACGGATTAGGTAATATTGTTATGTATTTTTATATAGATATATTTTTTCTATTAATTTCCTAACAATTGACAGTTTTAACTCAGAAGGGGTTGTAGTGTTGCTATTTGGAAAGTTATCTAAACCAAGACACATTATGTATCTTTTTCTATAGATTTCTTCTGCGGACAAGTAGTGGAAGTTTAGCAAATTTATACTGCGTTTCTATAGATAAATATCTTTAATATTATTGTTCTCTTTGCGGTCGCTTCTCCTTGTGTAGTTTCCCTCTCATTGACATATATTGCGCCAAATGGATTAGAGAACATTTTGATGTGCATTACCGTATTTTTCTTTCCGGAAAACTTCTAAGCATTTTCTTTTACCGAGGAATGTAACATCCTAGTTCACCATATCCGTCCTCATCATATTCTACATTCATCCTTTTAGCCCTTGCTCTTGTATTGACGTAACTTTCAGTAGAATAGTTTTTGTCTGACGGCTAGTTTAATGAAATGCCGCGTTTTGCTAATTATGTTGCGATGATAGCTCGCTGTTTATCGATTCTCATTCATTTTTTCCTTCCTTTATAGGCGAGATCATTAAGTCCGTCTTGTGGTAAGAAAAAGTTCACCGAAGCAGGACTGATAGCACGAGTGACCCAGTTATTGGAAGAGATGTTTTTGCTCCTCCCCAGTTTTGAGTGGCTCTGGATATATCTTTTGAACTCCGCTCCTCTTCGATTATGGAGCAGAAGAGCTGATAGTCCCTCCCTTCGTTATTTTTATCGTCCTAAAAATTCTATGAGTCATGTGATTTCTCACTCATGTTTTGATTGATCTCTCTCTCAGGAGAGACAGTTGGATCTCCACCCAATATTCTCTGCTGAATTTCATTTATTGTTACACTAATCTTAGCTTGAATTGGTCCTCCAAATGTTCCGATACTTTTAATGATCTTTCGCCAGCTAATGCCGCCTTCGGTATTTTTCATCCATGGAGGAGAGTAGATGAAATAAATGCGTAAATTTTATTGCTTTTTTTATAACTATATATATATTTTCTAGTCATAGACTAAAATAATGCGAGACACGCCAACATCTTGTGAATTCTAAGCTAATTAAAAATACATTTGTTAATTTTGTAAAGTTTAGATTGATTAATGGCTGGTGGGGCTAGCTTGAGACATATTAGTTAAGGACCTGATTACACATAATTGTTTTAGAAGCTATCACTTTTGCCACCTATCCCCCTAATACTTGTAGCTCCAAGTATTTGGCTTGCTCTCCCACCGCTAGCTAAAGTGTATATGAACGTATATCTTATGCATATAATATCTAATTCTCATTGATGATAGTTATGTGTTAATAAAACGTTTATAATCGCGTAGTAATTCTCTTGATAAGTAATAGGCTCTTTAATAGGCTCATTAAACATCTGCCTTCTTAGTTAATACCAAAACTCGTTTAAATATTTTATCACATTCCATCAGGGCCAATAAGGTTGGATACTATAAGTGGAGCCAATAAAGTCAGTGAATATTTCTTAGAAATAGATTTTGAGAGAATGCCCTGTCCTTCAGATTTTTTCACTATGTTGCATACATACGTGTCGTCTCTGCCGCCGGCCATCATCCATTTGAAATGTATTTGATAAAGCCAAATAAAACACAAAATACGCGGCAAAATATATTAATCTTATGCGATAATGTCTCGATGGGCCGGTGTAGTATTCATTGAACACTCCCTCCTGATATGTGGACGATACCAGTCTCCACCTAATCAAAATGGCACTCCTCCGAGCAATTTTCAAGGGCGTGTGTACTGTATCTGCATCCCCGCTTAGATTCATTGCACTTTGGAGTGTTTAACGTTGGCTTGGACGCGGAATTCCAACGAAGTGTTATCAATCGTTCGAATATAGCTCTGCAAACATAAAAGAGTACTATCGCCACGAAGGGGAATGAGGAGCGATAACTCAAACTTCTCTTCCTCACATTACTGCTCCTTGTCTCGGGAGACCATTGTGGGTCGCCCCCGCAGACGCTGATTGGGTCATGTCGGCTGCGTCGCGGGTGCATGACCTCGTGTCCCCATTGCCACCGCCTTATGCGCCGCGACAATCCTCTTGACCTATTGGTCGATGCCGCGCGAAAGGAATCGACAGCTTTACCGCCGGTGGCCTTGCTTCCTCAGTGGAGGGCGTCATCACAGCTGTGCTTGTCAGTGATTTGTGTGTATGATTTGATGGTTACCCCACTAGATGAAAAGATGGCTTGTCTTACTGGCCAATAATTATAATTTTAGATGCAGGAGTTCAGTATCATCGCTCAGATACGTTTGAACGATTACCCGAGACCTTTCCCTACATTGAGTGAGAGTTTCTTCAATTGTGCTTTGAATCCGTCTTCATTTTGCTGCTAAACTGAGGATAGACGCTGCAATGCATGCGGAGCATGGATTGAAGGAAAGAGTAGTTGGCGAGCGTCTTGACGCTCGTAAGTGAAGTCTTAGGTGAAAAACGGTCCACCGTTTCTTTGTGTTACGATTGAATACTTCCATAAAGTAGAGCCTGAGATGACATCTTACATTAATGAATCGACGCTCTTTTCTCCACACTTTGGGCATGTGACTATGTATTACTGAATAGCGCCGTGAAGATAACGCCGCCGCATAGTGGGGCCAAAAGCTGGTCAAAAATCAGAAACTGTACAAAATGCTTAATAAGTCAATCTTATATGTAATGGGCGTCTGGAGCTGATTTTTTATATTAGCTCAACCATATCCATAATGGATACTTAAATATTGAAATGATAAATTTGGAAAAGTTTGGGTAAAAATTGGGAGTTCATGAAAAAATACAGCAGCAATATAAGTATTCAACGTCGATTTTTCATGCAATAATTTTTTAGCAAATGGTCAACAACTTAAGAAAATTACTTTTAAAAACTTAGTCGTAAAGAGAAATCGCGAACTATTCAGTATATGAAATAAGAGAGGTTTCCTCCTCCGATTCTCCACCGGTGTCAGTTTCTGAGTTACTTTCGTTGTCGCCGAAAATCAGAGGTCTTTGATAACAAGGATCCAGGTCTTTTTTTCTTTTTCTGGGGAAGATATACTGTGGAAATAAAGGGGTCCCGATGTCATGAATTAACTTTTTTTGAGGTCTTGATTGGCTGTCAATCTAGATATTTTCCTGGTGTGTTCTCTACAGTTGAGAATCGTTTCCAGTGCTTCCTATGAAAGCTGACCGATAGGAAGAAGAGATTCCTTGGCTATTGCTGCACCATATATTAGGACCTTGTGCACTGTGGCAGACATGTAGTACCAATCGCATAGTTTAATGTATACCTTTGACGTGACTTTGCAGTTGGCAGCTAAGTCTAATGTTATGGCCGCTGTTTAGAGTCTTCAGAATTACCAAAAACCGTTAAATCAAATTCTCGTCCATCCCTAACAAGACATTGTTATCAAGTTATTTACATCAACGTCATATTTATCAGGCATGTATTTAAATTTGGCTTATTGTCATAAATATCATGTAAATTAAGAAATAATCTTCAAAAGAGGTACCTCATCCGTACGAACGTGTAACTTCTGAAAATATTTTAGGATATGCGAAAAATCTTCTTACTGTATTTCCGTCGTTGTAAGTGCCATATCCCTGTTCGAGAATGTCTACTATTAGACCCTTTTAAATTTAAACAAATCTTGGTTTGTACTTTTCCTTTTACACATCTGCTGCTTACTCCCATCTCTAACCTTCCCCTTCGAAAGCAATGTCAAGTATATGTTAGTTGAGTACCAAAGTACGAATTTTCAATTAGGCAGCTGGCAAATTTATCTCTGTCACTGTCGAGCTGCAATAGATTAATCTCCGATTGCCTAGAATCAAAACGGTAGGCTATGAGTAGAAGGCATTCAAAACAGCGAGTATAACGATGTAAATTGGATATCCCAAACGAGTGGCTTTAAGTTTCTGCCGTTCCATCATTTCTTAATTTTTAATTTGAGATATTTTCGCCCCGCAAATGGAGCGTTTTATATTACTCGTTTCAATCAGTGGGCTACCGACCTCAGAATAAATATTTGCATTACACTGGAATAAATATATTAGAAAAAAACTTTCACCAGCGCTTGCCTTTCCATCCTCCATCGTGAGGAGTAGCTGGGATATGACAGTCATTCCGTGGATATCAATCTTTTCTAAAGCACTTCTTTTTTTTTTGGGAAACAAATTTCCTCTTTAGCGATTTACTTAGCTTGCTTAATCCTCTGGAGACAAATTGGTTGACAGAATCGAGTGAATGATGGTCGGGGATTGGGCCAAAATGTTTTCCTATTATTATAAAGAATAAATCATCAATTTACGGGTGAGGAAGATTTTACTAAAAATTGGAATGATTAATCGCTACCAAGTAGTGTGATTCAGAGTGGCATGAGAAGTCGCGAACGCTCAAATTGTAGGTTATCTAGTAAGGGTTACACTCACCTGAATCATCGTCCATCAATTGCAAAGAAACAAGGGAACTAGCAAATATAATCTCGTCCTTTTGTTCATCTTGATCCCACTTCTCTTTGTACAAAGAACGCTCCGAACCAATATCGAATCCGTACTTGCGTAGTTGGGTACAGGTATTTAGATGAGATTTCCCTGAGGAGATATGCTCGTGAGTATTCTGGACGCGGTGTGTATTTGTAATCCAAACTAATCCACTTCACCCTTTTCTTCACTCACAATAATTTCCTTTGGATGCGTTGAATATTTTGCCTTGTGGAACCTCTTGCAGCTTGGATACAGCGTATGTCCGTGTTTTTCTGCCGTTTTCCGTAGAAGTATATATGGGCTTTTCCTTAAATATTGCGAAACTATTGGAAATAGAGCTCCTTCAGGTGACAACTCACTTGTATTGTCATCTATTTTACTCCATTTACCAAGCACTTGTTTGGTCTTGTTGGAGTAGCTGTGGTTACCTCTTTTATCAATGTTGCCATAGCTTTATCGCCACCAAATTGATATAGCATGGATGCAGCAAAGGATAGTTCGACAGCGGAAGTGTCCGCGCTCAAAATTTCAGTTTTCCATCTTTTTCACCTTTACGGAAACTTTCAAATTGTTTCGATTGTCTACAGCGATATAGATCGTCCGGGAAAGCTTTAAGAACGATCAAGGATAGTTATTTTTAGATAAAGTCGGTTAAACTGCATGCCAATTCTAGTTCTCACCACAAATCAATATAGATGGTTAACTACCTGAATTGGAGGTTGATGGCATGCACTCGTACACCTCTGATCGAAGTATTACTTCTGACTTTAACCAGTTGTTATTTTGCCTTCGGAAAACGGTATTTCTTCTAATGCTTTGGTTCCATTTCAACAAGAAGCGATGAAATGAGCTCTTCTGGATATACATTTTAAAATATTTTATACACCCTTGTCTCCTATCGCGCTAAATATTCCCGTTAAGTACTTGGCTATAGATTGTTTTCGCAATTCTACTGGGTCGATTTCTTCCTCAACGTTTTCTCATGGAGCTCTTGATACGAGTCGCACGTTTACTACCCATTACTTTCCTCGAGTTTTCTATGGACCAAACCTTCCACGCGGTTCACTGCACACTGCGTCGTCGGAGTTCAGGTAAATGATTATTGGTGTTAGTGCTGCGAACCGGAGGCATTTCTCCGTTGATTGAATCGGAGAATGCGATTACAGCGCATTCTCCGGATGCCTCCGGTACTACCGACGGGGGTCGGCGGCAATCTGTGGCAAGGCAAAGGAACGGAGGTAGTGCTGGGAAATGAGCAGTAGGAACGGAGTAGTTGCTAACTGTAAACCAATCGGTGCCTCCGATTGCTCCGAAACCTCCGAAACACTACATCACGCAATGTTTCGGTGGTTTCTAAGGAGGATGGTTTTTGAGCACTTCTTATCAAGCTACAGTAATGAAATTTTCATGAAAGATTCTTAAATGTCCAACGAGTCAACAAAAAAACGAAAACCCCAAAATTTAGGCCTAGGTTCGAGCCCAGATAGGATTCCATGGTTCAATGAGATAAAATGGGGGAGATGAAAATTTTCCGTGGAGAATTATTTTCTTTTAATCAATTGCAAGCACCCAATTACTAGTTGTGAGGTGTAACATTACGACTTCCACCGTGTGTTGTAAAATTGCTGTTGGTTTATTCTAGGCAACAATTATCAGGTGAACAAAGGTGTTCAATAAACTATGCAAGTGATGAAGCTTTATTCTTTCATTTTTGTGTTCTCCCGCGTTTTGACAGTTACAATAAAATTGAATTGAAATTAAATGACGAAGCCAGAACGTTTTGGTACGTTATAATTTTAAAAACGAATTAAATCTTTACCGATATAATTGAAAAATTAATAGTAAATCTTTTTTTCTCCGAGTATTTGTGCATCATCAGCATTAGTGTCTCGGAAAACGTTAAGATCGTGACCCGAACGCTCTAACCTTTGAGACTCATTCTTTAACCGAAGTGCGCCCTCAGCATCCGGTGACTACATGATAGCATGGGCAGTATGAGCATATTTTTAATCTCACGATGTCGCCCACCAACGTTGCATCGGAAAAAGTTTTTTTTTTTTTGCTTGGATAAATTACTATGAAAGCCTGTGCTGAAAATTTTTAATAGTATTTCATGTTGAGCATTTGAAATAAAAACGGTATTTTTGTTAATCAAACACGCCAAAGTTTGGATTTTAATTTGTAATGTATTTTTGAACGTTTCATTTCTTATAAATGTAAACGAAAAATGAATGACGAATCATGCCATCACTTTTTAAGACAGAAAGATAATCATAAGTTTTACATAAAAATAAGCCATACATTTCCTCGTACAACTGGCAATTTCAAAGCAAAAACACTCATTCTGTTAGTGGAATACGTTTCCTATTTCCGTTTTTAGAAAACCAAAAGTCGCACTTTATCGGGTGACAGAGAGTTACGCCTTTCAGTAATAATTTGGCCTGCAGTCGAAAAAATCCTTCCACGGCTGGAACGGATGTGGCTGGAATACTTATGTATCCTTGGGCAATGTCTTGCAGTGGATTAAATTCATTTCCACCCGTTGTCCAATAAGCGAGTGGATTAGCATCGATCTCTTCAAGTTCAACCTCCGGGTACTGCCTTAAGATAATGGCAGCACTAGAGGTTGGCGTCACTATTCTTCTATTGCATTCCAATTTCTTTTAAAAAAAACCCAATTGTCTGTTTGGAGTGTTTGTATGCTCAGCGGGTGTGCGTAAATCAGTATTTGATGTCACTGCCTGGTCAGTCTGTTTCTCTCATCTCATAATTTGGCGTTGAAGTTCGGGTTCCACTTATAATTTTGTGCTTAAAATATTCTTTAATCAAGTAATCAAATAAAGTTGGTCCTGTACTTAAAATGTAAACAAAAAAAATGAACAATGAATGAAAAATCGTGCCATCACATTTTAAGACAGAAAGATATACACGAGTTTAACAGAAAAATAAGCCATACAATTGAACACGAGGAAACATTTTAGGGAAAAGGATGTACAACACCATGAGTATTAATTCATACTTGGGCTTCATTAGCTCGTTCCAGCACACGGAAGCCCTCCTTGTACCGGGGGTCGAGCAAAGTGGCGGCCCTTGTAACGAAGCGGCTTTCGTACACGAATAGACTTTGTGAAATCACCTCTAGAAGTTTAACTCAGAGGGTTCTCGCAGATTCTATTGATGGCTCCTTCATCTCCCCTGTTAAGGCTAGAAAGAGCCCTTGCCCTAGGGAAATAATCCGTGAGGATGTTACGTATGAATCCCTAGACAGGGCAGTTGTCAAAGATGCTAATGGCTCTAACATTTTAACTCCTTCACCCACAACTTTCCATTCTTCAGCTGAAATAACATCATTACTAATAAATTTATGTCCACATTAGAAATATAAAGTAAAATATCAGTAAAAAAAATCTGGGTTTCCTTTCCTACCGGTTAGAGCTCGCGCAGCATTTACAAACTCCGTTTGTACGGCGACTAGTTGGTCTTTTACTTCCACCAGTCTTCTCATCATCGCCAGTTTCCAGCGAGTTGGGCTGATTAAGTGAAGACATGAATTTCCGGCCTCCAATTGTTTTTCCTTCAATTTTAGACAAGCTAGATTGCTTTGCCTGAAAATATGTACACCTGTCTTATACCGGCAGTAAATGCTTTATTCTACCTCAGACATCCAGATGTTCTGGTTGATAAATAGAATATAATTTTCACTCACTTAAAAAACGTGACAATGCTTGCACACGGACCGAGTGTTTCATTGAAACTAGGCGCCTCTTCACTGCGTCGTTGACAACAAGTGCGCCACGCATGGAATGTGGCGGATGTTTAATTTTTTTACAGCGGAGACCATATTCGTAGTATTATCCGTTAAAATGGCTGGAACTTTTCCAACCAATCCCCAAGATGCCATAATTTCTTATAAACTATCAGAAATTTTATCCACCGTATGGCTACCCGGGAGCAAAAGCGTCTTGAGGGAAGCAGACTTAAGCATGGGTGTGGTCGTACATATATAATGAGCCGTCACAGCAATGTACGGATCTTGCGTACGGTTCAATGACTGCATGTCGGTGGCGATGAAAATGGCTAAACTTCGGGCGTATTTTTTTCCTCACTGCCAATGGAATACGCATCAATTTCGCTCCCGTGATTATCCGTCGATAAATATCGCTGATCACGATTTTCTCACTTTAAGTGATCCATTTAAATTTGATGTCCCACCTCCTGTTGAAAGCTGGCGAGAGCATGATTTACATCTTGCTGTATTGCTTTCCTCAACAGGCTCAAAAAGGTTCCATACAATTGGTGGCTTTCGCTGCATTTTTGGAGTGAGTAGACGAGAGTGAAATATATTCTCTTTTACACGATGTCCAATATCGTTTGTTTATTTGGCAAAATTTCCCAGAACGCTCTATGCCTCTGATTGAAACAATTCAAACATCCGCCGGATAACCAAGTTTACGAGTAAACAATCCTAGTTATCCAATCAGAAGCCTTCTTTCCACCTAGCAGAACTTCTAGCGGTCAGAATGTGAAGTACGACCGTGTTGATCCGACCATTCTTACGTATTTGCCAAAGTTCATAAGATAATCAAGAAGTTTGAAGTAAAATCATCGTATCTTAACTGTTTCTTCGACTGAACTATGATATTTTATTTCCTCATATCCTCATTACGGCGAGGGTAAGATTATTAACGTAGTTACTGATGCTGAAGCAATGATAATATTCATAGTTACAAAACAACGAAAATACTTTAAAATAGAATAATTAAAAAATAACTTTAATTGAAAAATTATGAATGTAGTAAAGAATAGAGTGGAAACATCCGCTTCTTCGAAAAATTGACCGTCACTACTGACACTATCCCATCATATTTACTAGAATCTTTTGCGACCTGTATCAGAGTACTGCATTGGGGGAACCATGTCGGACTTAGACCGTCGAATGCATGGCGGTGAGGAAGTCAAAGTCCGTCCGCGTCCTTGGGTATAAGTCCGTCCAAGTCCGCCCGCTTGTTCCCAGTCCGAGTACGACGAAGTCCATGTTCTCGCCAACCCTATCGGCACAGTCTAAATAAACAGTCACCTCACTCCCATAAACCCTATGGGAAATCGCTTTCCTCAGCCACGCCCCCCTCCAGCAGCGCTTCAACGTTGCCAAATTGACCTTAGCACGGCTAGAAGCGTGGCAACTACGCTTAAGTGTAACATTAAAAATTACCCCGCGTTTATTACTCGAGGAGGAGAAGCAAATGCTGCTTTTTCCAACCAAAGAGTGTGTTTATTCGATATATTTAAGATTCCTCTTTATTAAAACTCAGAGTAGGCTTCGTAAGGATGAAGTTAATGGTGATTTCACTAAATAAATATTTTGGAAGGTTAAAGTTGAATATTTTTTTATTTTTACTAAGAAACATTAATAACCTTTGTACATTTATGTTGATATGATGTTAATCTAAACAATTTATCAAATTATTTCATAAACAGTATGCATTATCATTCAAAATTTTGCAAAAAACTCATACATAAGTTATCATAAGCATAGCCATTAGACTTAAGAATACCTTTCTGGTGAATAATTGTGGAATCTAGGATGAACAATCACAAGAAGCAATATTGATGATGCTCTGGTAAAAAATTAAAAGATTAAAAAGTCTATAACATGTATTCCACTTCACCGGATCGTTATGCAGAAAGTCCATTCTGCCGGCGCGCTCCAACCACAGCCTCCCTCGTTGTGGATCGGATGGAATGCAATAAAATCGTAAACTGTTCATCCAGGTCGAGTTTTTGAATCGCACTGCACAGTAAAAATTACCGCCGCCTTTTTTGGCTTCTTTTCGAGCAAACTTTCTCATAAAACTCGAAACAGGTGCGGTGTTGTATTAGTCGATATATTATATTTGGATGTTACTATGCTAAAGTTACTTGGTAGTTATGTACTTCACGCATAAACAATTCCCGTTACCTACCAGTGCCTCCCGCCTTGAGTCATACAATTGCTACCATATTAGTCAAACAAGAGTGTGTGCACTTATTTATTCGTGCGTATTACAATTTAATTAAACCACTCATTCTTTAAAAATCAAAATAAATATACTTCCATAGTAAATGTCTCTTTGACTGTATTTCTATTCAATGACAATACTCATTTTGGCTTGCGTCCTTTAAGCCTACTGTTTCCATTTTTCAGCTAGCCGAGATGACTGTTCATTTAGATTGTTGTATCTGCGCGGACTTGGGTGCGCAGTCGCTAGGTCCGAGCTGCGTGTGTTTGGATTGTTGATATCTTGTTTAGTTTTCGTGATATTGTTATTTGAGTGCAACGAGTTTAAGTGTTAGTGGCGATATTTCTGTTAACCATGCAATGGTATTAAGGTATTTTCGTTGGTTTTGAAGTAAGTTTTGACTCCAGATTTAATTTTTACCTCTGAACTGATCAAATCACGGTTCGAGTCGCCGCGGCGCCGCCGAGATGCGCGGACTCTCCTCAATTTCGTTCGGTCCGCGCCAGTACGAGTCGGACGATTTTTACTCGGAAACCTTCACGGTATCCTAGCAAAGGGAGTGCGCTGGCGAAACTACCGCATAGCTAGTAGCCGGACTAGCGTCATTCGAAGGCGATTGCTAGGTCCGACTGAGTACGCCCACTGCAATACTCTGTTCTGTATCTCTTGCATGTTTATAAGAAATATCATATGGTGTTCGATAACTATTATGTGTTCTTCTATGCAGTACTCTGATCTGTATCTCTTGCATGTTCATAAGAAATATCATATGGTGCTCGATAGCTATTATGTGTTCTTCTATTGTGTATGTCATTAGATGTAAAAATTATGATTTTCGAAAGTATGTATTTCACAAAACATTATTATTATTATAAGTAGCCTCATGCTGCAAAATTACAGAATGAATTTTTTACTTGAGTCAAACTTCGAAAGAGCCTGAAGAGATTTGAGTTATATTTCGTTGAGGAGATTGATAATTACAGATTAAATAAGCATCTTTGGTTAATAAACGTTGCAATTAAACGGCATTATACGAAAATATCACATTGCAGACAATTCAGGTCTTTCAACGCCTACAACCACTCAAAACCCCCGCGTCCTCCGAAGCCTCCGTTTCCTCCGTAACCTCCGCTAATAACCGCGGTAGTACCGGAGAAAACCGGAAAAGTGTTGTGATCGCCACAACCGATTCCCGAAAGACGCCCTCCGTGCCCAGCACTAAACGGAGTTAATCGGAGCGTTCGGAGGTTTTCAGAGCCGTGAGTCAAACTTGACTGCTGCTGGCACTGACTCCCAACGACACGCTAGAAATTTGACTTTCATTCCTTTTGACTATGAAGCTTGTAATAATATATAAGTTTAAAGATTTAAGTTATTTTACAATTTAAATATTAAAACGGGGGTCGTTAAAATCTAACTCCAAGCATGAATAAATAAATAAACAACCCCAGCAATGGAGATAAACAAGCAAAGAAAAATAGGAGAGTCACTCACGAGTAATCGAAAGCTCCGATTGAAACCGCGGCAAACACTCGCTCCAAAAACCTCCCCTCCGTTCCCAGCACTAATTGGTGTATCATCATTGTATATGTAGTTTGTAAACATATATTGTTGTATAAAGCAGCATAGCAACAGAAAACACATTATGGACAAAGTTTGATGTATCCAATATTTTTAGGTTACTCCAATGCAAAAACCCATCAGGAAGGGCAAAAGTCGCTCGGTTAGGGACAAGACACAGCAGATTCATTAGTAGTAATGGTAAATAATTAAATACGGAATTGAGTGATATCTTTCTTCAGGTTTAAAATATACTATTTTTCTTTAAAAACTCGATCAAATCGGAGGTGATTCCCGATGAAGACCGCGCGCTTGGATGAAGAGTTGGGGCGGTGAGCAGGCCGCGCTACATATGAATGACCAAAAGTCACCAAAGAGCAGTAGCAAGATTTTTCTTTCGATTCTTTATTTGTGACCTTTGCGCTCGCTAACTGTAAAAAAATCTCCGTGTCGATAAGTGTCGATGGAAAACATTTCTTTAATATTTTACATACTACTTAGGTAAACAATGGAATATGAATTAAAAGTCAAAACTAATGTTTCGAGCGATGGAGATATATTTATGAAAACACTATTTCTTAGTTAATGAAGATATTAGTGACTGCAGAATAGACTTCAAAATTGTAACACATTACCTGGAGCTTAGTCCAATGATTCTTAATTTAGATAACTAATACCGTCGTCGTGCAGACTGCTCTTTTCCCCTAAGCTTTGACTGATTGCTGTCCCTTAATAGAAAGCAGAACGAACCCTATTAGGGCTCTAACTTATGAAACATAGAAAGGGGAACAATAAAACAAATGTCAAAAAAGTCACAAAATAAGTCGAAAATGTGATTTTTGGTTAAATTTTTCCGATCAGGGCCCACTGTGCGCCGTGCCATGGAAATCAATTATTTGAAAAAGGCAAAAATCTCTCTAGTTAACGTGAGTTCCATATTCTGATTTCCATTACAATCTCTACGTTTACCAATCGAACTCAGATCGATATGAAATCGGACCGATGTGAAAATTCTAAGCCACCCGACTCGGATCGCCTGGTTTACCAATACGAAATCGATTTGAAGTCTCAGACTGTCAGAGAAAGTGGGCTGAGTTAGCCCGCTTATCATATCGATCCCACTAACCCGTTGCATTTCCTATACCGAGCTGAACCGGCCAAATTGATCTGAGTTCGATTGGTAAACGTAGTGAATTTTTCGCGAGACCACTTGTATTCCGACACCGCAGTGGATTCCTACTAAATTACGTACAGCTGCAATGGTGGAATTAGACGTGGAATGCCGCAGAGAAGCCGCGCTTACTTCTTAATTGAGGTACGTGGCATTTCTCCAGAGACACATGGAATAGGACTTCTCTCATATTCACCGATAATAAGTTGATAGCCGATGTTATTGTTTCATCAATTTCGGAGGTCTCCGGTTTGCTTGGTCCGCTTGAAAGAAAGAAAGTCTGCGAGTGAATTCTGAAAATAGTATCGCAATGGTTTTGCCCAAATATTTTGTACCAAGGACCATTGTGATGCACTTTTAAAGTCTTTACCTTAAGGTCCATTTGTGAGATATGAAAGCTATAACTTTTTAGCCAATATTTTGATTAAAAAAATAGAGGCACTCCGGGAGTGCCGACAAAAGTGAAAACTTGAAATAACGTGAGCATTTTTGAATGTAGGGAATAATTTCTAATGAAGGGTTTTATTAATCAGTAGAAAGTAGTTTCATGTATATAATAAATAAAATATTCATTTATTGCGCTATTGTACACAATTATTTTACATAAAAATTGTACACTTCAGAATAATCAACTTTCATCCATTATTTCAACAACTCTTTCATCATCACCGCCATCATCATCGGCAATATATAAAACTGATACAATAGGCTTATGGTAACTAAAGTAAGAAACGAATAATTTTGATTCGAATTTGCTTAAATGTCTTGTAAATACTGCATCAATAGTAGTTTTATATTTCGTTGTGCCAAGATTGCGATCATTAGACATCGTTAAACCAAAGTCGTTATTTAAAAATTCAATCAATGGTAGATTTTTATCGTCTGCAAAGTTTATGTTGAAATCTCCACTCAAAATCATTGGCAAATCATCAAATATTTTCCCAATTTTTTGTTCAAGCAATGCAGATGCATCATGAGAATAAATGAATAAATTTTCATACAAGAAGTCTCGTATCGCCCTCAATAACTTATCCGGAGAAATATAAATGGCAACCATAATAATGAACTGATTATTCTCAGAGTGGCAACGACATATACACATATCGCCAATATCAGAAGCAGTAGTATTAAACATGCTGGTGAATTTCGCATGCACATCCATATAATTTGAGCAATAATGAACTGTGTTCATATTTTGATAAATAGCTACTCCTCCTGCTGGACGATTATTTCTTCTGAAACTTGCAACAAAGTTAAAATTTGGAATGTCAATTTTTTCATCATTACCCATATGAGTGACTCGAGTCACTCATATGGGTATGGGTGACGGTGACGCGAGTCCAATGGTTTTTACCCATCCACAAGTACTGTGTATATAGCGAGTATACTGTGTATATACAGAATATACAATTATGCATATATTTAGCAGCAGTGACGGTGACGGTGACGCGAGTCCAATGGCTTTTACCCATCCACAAAAGTGTATATACAGAATATACAATTACACATATATTTAGTAGCGGTGATGGTGAAGGTGACGGTGATGCGAGTCCAATGGTTTGTACCCATCCACACGTACTGTGTATATAGCGAGTATACTGTGTATATACAGAATATACAATTATGCATATATTTAGCAGCAGTGACGGTGACGGTGACGCGAGTCCAATGGCTTTTACCCATCCACAAAAGTGTATATACAGAATATACAATTACACATATATTTAGTAGCGGTGATGGTGACGGTGACGGTGATGCGAGTCCAATGGTTTGTACCCATCCACAAGTACTGTGTATATAGCGAGTATACTGTGTATATACAGAATAGACATAATTATACATATATGTAGTAGCGGTGACGGTGACGCGAGTCCAATGTCTTTTACCCATCTACAAAAGTGCTCAACGCGACATAAGAAGTTTTCACTTCAAAAAACTCAATCAAAAACTTACTTATCGAGCGTTTTGGGCCTACTACTCATGAGAATGAAAAGTTTCAATGCAGGGCTTACGCTGCTAGTGCAGGGTGGAAGGGAGAGCGGAATATAATTAAATTTTGATTTGAATGAAAATCGTGAGATTTTATTTTCTGAACTTCGTCAGTGGGACTTATGAACTTTGATCCCAACAGAAAAGTTTCCGTGTGGATAATATATATTCACTATATCGTTTGATGTGTTTGCTGTTTTATACTTATTTTTATGAAAATGATAACTATGACTGCTTCTGAAGTGACAGTTGTCAGTTGATTAACTCAGGGAATAACCAGAGTCGCGAAAGTTGGAGTGTACTGAATGGAGAAGTGCAAGAAGTGTTACATCGTACTGATAGTACCAGATAATACTGATGAATTAGATGGAAGGAGGTACCCATGTAGGTACATAGTAATAGTCCAGATGTAGACATCAATGTCCAATCGTACGCAGAGAGTAATAAATGCAGTAAGGTAAAAGCAAATGAAAAAAGTCTTCAGCTCCCTTCGATTTGTAATTGAAAGAAAAAATTAGAATCACAAAAGGAGACTCGGACGCAGTGGTGGGTGCGAGCATTAAGGGAAGTTTGAACGTGGGTTACAAAACGTAAAAGATATTAGCTAATCAGCTGCTGCTATAAGAAAAAAAATTTGACATAAGTGAATGCACTGTGTTATCAGCAATATCACCCTAAAGATACTTGAGGAATTATCTGAGAGACAGAGGAATACCCAATTGCCTGCATCCTAATTAGACAGAGGAACATGAAACTATTGGAGCAGTGCAAAAGCTATGCAGACACGATTTTTATATATCGGTGATGGAGCTGCCAGCAGTATTAAGAAAGTTAAAAGGTTTAAGCAACAATCAAAGTGGACGTTGAACGGCCAGCAGTAAAAGATAAACCAGGGAAAGACGCATCGAACGGAGGAGGGATGTCGTGGAGATAAGAGACCGTCGTAGAAGATTAGAGATGGAATACACTGAGGAAGGCGATTGAGAAATTCACGAAAGAGCAGCTGGTTGGCGAGCGGAGCAAGACAAGACCGCCCTGGATGACGTATAGAGTCTAATTGAAGGGAGAGAAAAATAATAGAATCCAGGAAACGAAGATGAGCCAACCAGAGAAAAAAAACTCTGAATGAACCGAGACCATATCCAGATTCACGATGAAGTTATGAACTAATTGATAATAGGAAGCCGGTGTCCTGAAGGAAGACTATGTTAGTCAGGCGAAAGAGAACGTTAAAGACCTTATAAATCAATGAATAAACTTGATTTTTCCACAATTTTCTTTCCTTCCGCTACCTAGGTTTCGTCACTCAGGTCATCATCATATGACTGAAGACCTATCCACGCATAAAAGCGTTTTCTAGGAACGGAGGAGAGTGCCTGGCTGCAGTCAACCAATATTACAATTAAGTGATGATTTACGTTGATGATTTATCTCCACCGCTCATTATCTAGAGAAAATGGAGGCTAACTGGAGAGTTTTATTCTTGGGATAATTTCATTTCGGGTCGATACCTTTCTTCATGAACCTATTTTATGCACTCACTTCCTTGGGGACTTCGTGGTGAACATTTGGGCAGGAGTGGATTTTTGTTGGATAAGAGAGAACTTTCTAGGTTCTTCATTGAATTCTCTTAAAATTTCACCAAATACTTATGGGCTTATATACCTAATTATTTGACGAGCATTTCTCTGTACTGCCTTTAAGAGGCGAATCAGTACTTAAATAGTTGACCGTGACTGCTCCAACAGACATGATTATTGTATTCCATTGGAATGTAACGGCTTCGTATACGCTGGATGATGCCACGCTCTGATGAGCTTTTTGCGCAGCGATCTTTAGGAAGGCGGACGGTTGTGTACACCATCGATGTGCGAATCGTCGCGCTAACTCGTGAATTTCGAGTTGTCTCTGGCTGCTGTCCATTTCGAAACCGAGCACGGCGCTATTGACCATGAAGTAAACCCGGGAAAAACCCGCATGAGATGAATGAAATAAATACTTTTTCAAGCTTTGAAGTGGTCTTTATACACTTTACTACTGAGCCGTGTTAGTCAATATAAACAAGACGTGGAAAACGCGTCACAGGGTTGACTTCATAATATTTTTGGCTAGTCTGTGTAAATGGATGAGTGCGATGCTGTGTTCCTTCCATTAATGTTTTTTTTGAATGGCTTGGAAACCCACGTTTTACTTTAAATATCATGCGTATTCAAAGTGAGTGAACCACAGGACTTTTCTCGTTTTATCTGCTTCATTTTTTGACACTTCTCCTCCTAAAACCATAATTGATTGCGGCATTTCATGAAGGCAATCCTGCAACTACGCGCAGGAGCGTAAGTTAGTCCTTAATTAAGAGTTAAACTTAATAAAACCCGTAAATAAAACTTATTAGAAATTACATCTCCCAGTTGCCGTATTTTGTATACCTTAGTGAGCCTCGAATCATGATGTTTGATGCTATTATTTTATGTGACAAGTTACATTTAGTTTACAGAGATGTCTACCATTGTGATTCCGAAAATAGGCCATAGTAACTGTGTATTCGACATCTCCTGATATTTTTAATTATCTCGCTTTGGGCCCACATACCAGTTTGTCTGAGGGGCTAGTATCTTGCTTCGTTGAATGCGTTACATCTTAATGGTAGATCGGTATTTTAATAATTGCTTATGAAAGTTCTAAAACCTAGAACTCTCTCGGGGTACTATCCAGGTGGTTTCGACGTCATTAGGTAACTTTTCCGCCCAGAAGGCCCAGAGCGTGGGATAAGTGTATGTTTGCTCAGAGACTCAGCCCTAGAGTGCTCTATCCCATGCTGCAATGACTGTGGCGAGATCTTTAAGAGTGATTCCACCGGTCTTCGTAGCATGAAATATCTTTCCACGCGTCTATGATCCCTACCACTTGCGCCTTTGAGGTAAATTTTGGATGACTTGAGATTTCGTCGGGCAGCATTGAAAGGCACCGTCACTTCTTTATCTGCTATTTTATTTTATGGCGATTTGTCTGTACGGATCGATACGAATGGCACCCATTCATGGAGGGAAACGGTTGGATAAGTTATCTGCTCGTAATCGCGAAAAACCTCCCTCATTTTCTCATTATTATTATTATTTATTGTTAATCACGGGGGAATTCCACAGTAATTGCTTGCTGGGTGCCTTCGTTTTGTTGTTTTTTTCCTCGATTAAGCCGAGTGTTGGGTCGTGCGTGGCGGAATAGGAGATACATGAGATCTGACTTCCATCCCATTGACGACGATCACCTGACTGCAAAATGGAGTGTCGCATACGACGCCAAATCAAGATTTGTCGTCGTGCAACCTAAATTTTTCATTGGTGTGCGCTATTAATTTACGCCTGCATTTTTTTGCTATATCCATCTAACTGCACCAATTCATTTTTTATGGAATTGATTGCATCAGGCGTCACTTCCTAGAAGTATTTTACGTAGGTATCCATAATTAAGAGAGATATTTTGTACTTTTCTACCCAGTTTTTATTTTTACGACGTGCTTCAACGTTTGACGGCTCCGTCAGGTATAAAATATTTGTTTTATTTTATTTATTGGGGTAATTGCTACGTGGAGGGTGATGAGGAAGTACTAACTATTGAGAGGGAAGGCAGGGGAACATAATTTAGACGGAGACGGGTAAGATATTTAACAAAGAATTTTTTTCGGAGAGGAAAGGGGAGGGGTGCGGCACTAATAGCTCATAACAAAGGCTATCTGAATGTCTAATTATTTCCATTTGTCCCAAAGCGTCCATCTTTAAACCTTTCGGGGGGATATGCAACATTTCTGGGTTAAAATTGCTAACATGATTGCTTCCTAGGTGTTTGGCCCAAGGAGAGGTGTAATCCATTCCTGTATATAAAACTTGTGTGTTCCTTGAAGCGTGTCATAAATTTCCGTCGGTTTGACTGATATATACTACATTACAGTTATTACTAGGGATGGTCGGATCGGATCTGCGGATCCAAAGATCTGCAGATCTTTACATGGGATGAGATACTGATATCGGATCCAAATACTACAGTAAATCAGATATGCATCAGGGAGTTTTAAGAGATTGAAGTGACGGCTGTCGTCGGCTATCGGCGGCTTTCTGCCGAACAAATAGAATGCTGTTGACGTACTTCATTCGACAACCGGCTTTTGCTGAATGTAAATCAAATTCTCCCTTTATTATCCATCTCATTATTCTCAATATGTGGTATAACAACAGTCATTGCATCAACGTGACAACAATCAAGGATTAGTATCATTGTGGCATCGACATTGTCTTTATTTTAATATTTAAGTTTCACATTTTTAAACTTGATGTTGTTTATTTTCAATAAAGTCTCCAAGGCTTAAATTCTGTTATCATTTGTGAATTGTATATACCCTTGAATACATCCAAGGATCCGAAAATAAGAACTGAGATCCGGGATCCGAAATGAAGGATCCAGATCCGGATTTGGATCCAAAAAAAAACTTGGATCTGCCCATCCCTAGTTATTACATTTATTTTTTTTATATTACAAACTTGACAAAATCTATAAGATTTGCTTTTTCCTTTAAGTATATGTTTAGAAAGGGTTTGAGGATGGTAGAAGCTGCTTTGAGGGAAGGAATGAAGGCTGCTTAAGGTGGATCCATTTTTCTATACCAATTACCTTAGAAGGTATGTTAATCATCGATGACTGATGGGGAGAATCATTTATAAGTGTTACCTTCTACCGTGAAATACCATGCGAAAAAATGTAGTTGAATATCTTAATCACGTATTTTGTCATAATTTCTATTTGCACTTTAATATAATCTGTTTTAGAATTGGCTTAAGAAGCCTTTGGTTTTGACCATTAAACGTATCGATAACCTAGTTTCATCTTGAAATACGAAGATGGCTTCACAGTTCTTTTCCCCTTCTAATGAGGTATCAACTACAAAATTATATGAAATCAACAGCCGTGTTGTTTGAAAATGTTACAAACCCTCCCACTACCAATTCGCGGAGGTCTTTAATCACTGCGTCCTCATGATAATTGAGCAGTTAAGGCCTAGCTTGTTGTTGGTACATTTCTTTGAGGGAGCATACTTAGAGTTAGGGCGCCATTAAAGAAGTTTGATCCGGTCGTGGGGAAGTCTGACTCCTCTTAAAATGGAGATTAAAGGAGTGAAAATTTCCTGAGGAGCTTTAGAGCCTAGGGGCTGGCCACGGTTTGTCTTGAAAATTGACACCATTCAGTCAGGATAACCATTGATAAACCACGAGACCCATACGGTTAGTTAGTGTCTCAAGAAGCCTTTACTCCGAGACTCCCAGTTTATTCATTGAAGGTTGTCAATAATGCTAATTCTTAACGTTATGTGGCCAAGTTTTACAAAAGTGTTATCGATAATTCGATTTTCGGCGTTATCTAATCTCGTCCACGAATCTGATTGTATCTTGACGGCTACAAAACACTCACAACCGGCAATTATTGATTGGGAATCAACTAGTTTAAAGTCGAAATGGCGGTTAAAAACCAATGGAGTAGTATTTGATTACATATGTTAATCACTGTAGTAGCTACTAATGCTATACCATTAAGTCTTTAGTGATGATTCACATACAATCCTCCAAAACCGATTCAATTAAGCATGGAATTAGTGCATTGGTACATATAGTGTATTCATCTTGGGTATGCTACTTATACCATACTTATCTGAATCTCTTCTCAATGGTCTCTTTCAATCTTCTATTCGTCTGAAAGAATATTGTATAAAAGTTTTATTTGAGGATTCCTCTGTAAGTTCCATCCGTTGTATGTTTTAATACTGTAGCTACATAAAATTATGCTTGGAGCTTGGTTTAGAATGAAATCTGATAACTATGCTAAATTTTACTCGAGTGTGAGAATGGTTCCAGTGATAAAAACTTACTGGTGGATATAGACGCAAAAAATGCCTCATCAGTATGTATGTCCTTGCTATCTTAAGCCACTGCGTGAAAAAGTGCCGATATGTTGGTGACTTCTTTTTCTCTCTCAGCTCCCACAACAGGGAGTGACCGTCTCCTCCCGACCTCATCATGCGGAAGGGACCCAGGACCCCTCGAGGTAAAAACCAGTTTCCGCTACAAATTGCTACCGCTACCGCTACCCTTATTCCTACGAAACCTTCACCGCCCAAGCCAGGGCTGCACGACAAGAAGAGAAATTTACGAGCTAACTAACAGAAGGAAGTGCGGCCCCCAGAATATGCTTACTACCTAATTACTTTCTATTTAAAACTTTTCTCCTCTTTCTAAATGTGAGGCTGACATCCTCGATTGACTTAAATATCTCTTCGGAACTTGTGGTCGAGCTGCGTTTTGCCAACTCTTCGCTTCCCCTCCCTTTCAAATCTTAATCTTTCCAATCTTCCAATTCATTTTCCTTTTCCCCTCCATTTCTCAAGACTGTCCTTACGCCAACTTGGATCTGGTAGGTGCGGCGGTTATTGGCTTCCGATCCCGAATGATGCGAGTTCGATTCTGACATTAGAAGCGATTTTCTAGTGAAATCACGATTCAACATTGGTTGCCCCAAGGAGGGCTGTTTTTGTAGAGCACTCCGCCCGTCTGACGTTAACCCTCTCTTAACGATCGAGTCAAATTTGTTGTTTCAAAATCATTAAAATATCTGCTTTCTAAGAGGCTTTTCCATTAAGTTGCCGCGATAAACAGAACTGTAACGCTAATTTTTGTTTTTAGATTTTTGCAGCGATTAGATGCACTAGTATTAACCATTTCCGGATATACTGCTGCGTGGTGAACTAAAACGGCTCAACGTTTCGTTCCTCCTGCTGGGAACGTCGTCAGGAAACTCAACGAAACGTTGAGCCGTTAAAGTTCACCACGCAGCAGTATACCCGGAAATGGTTGATACTAGTGCAGAATTGTAACACTTCGAATTGTGTGGAAAGTTGAGTCTCTTTCGGCGGCTTGTCAAACAATTTGAATAAATTAATCTGTTACGCTATTCACTGACGATGGCGTGCCTGGTGGAACTCTGAAATAAATAGTTTCAGCTGTCATATGAAGAAAAAATTTGGAAAGTTTGGAAAAGGTGCGTAATGAAGGTAATGTTTAAGTATAACTTGGGTAAATAATATTATGTAAAGTACTATTTCAAATTAAATATATACAATACAAATATATAATTCTGAGTGTAAGGATATATTTGGCCTTTCCAGTAACCTCATTAAGGCTGTTATTCATAAAATAGCTTATCCCCTCATGATTGTTATTAACTCATGCTTTCAATCTGACTCCCTTAAGTACACAAAAGTGATTCCTGTCTATAAGAATGGAGATGTTAGTTTACCCAGCAGCTATCGCCCAATTTCAATCATCCCAGTGTTTGCTAACATTTTTGAAAGTGTTGCATACACGCAAATTTTAAACCACTTTGAATCCCTAAAACTATTCACGACAGCCCAGTTTGGTTTCCGACCAGGCAAACGCACAACCAATGCAGTTGATAGTATAATTAAGCATATCATCAAGGCCTTTGAAGAAAAGCAAAGTTCGTCACTTACCCTGTGTGATCTGTAATCTGCTTTTGACTGTGTCAGCCATAAAATACTTCATCAAAAGTTGCAGTGTTATGGCTTTCAAAATGTTGAACTTAAATTTATGGCCTCATATCTGAGCAATAGAAAGCAGTTAGTATTTGCTAATAGTACTCAATCAGAATTCCTCAAGGTTAGGCATGGGGTACCTCGAGGGTCTGTACTTGGCCCTCTCTTTTTCCTACTCATGATCAATGATCTACCTGCGAATGTTTCTACAAACTGTCTTATATGCGGATGATACAACCTTCTTGCACCAGTATGCTAATCAACCTGAAGCTTCTAAAATGATATCCAGCACCCTGGAGCAAGCTAATTTTTGGTTTTCAGCTAATAGACTATTTATGAACCCAACAAAAACTCAATCCTTAACGTGTTCTCTTCAGCAAACTGTGCCAGTAAATGAAGTTGTGAAAATTCTTGGCTTTCACCTGGACCCTAGACTAAATTGGAGTGCACACATTTTCACAGTAAGGAAGAAACTTGCAAGAGCCATATTTCTTATCAGGAAACTTAAATGGTGCGTGACTCAGGACTATCTGTGTAATGCATACTATGCAGTTTTTCAATCACATCTCTTATATGGTATTAGACTTTGGGGGCATGATGATGCTAAGTTGATTTTACTACTTCAGAAGAAGGTGGTTAGAATTATCACTAGCTCGGACTACCTTGCACACTGCAAACCACTCTTTGTTAGATTAAAAATCATGACAGTGTATAGCATGTATATATTTAATATTTTGATGCATGTTAAAGAAAACTTGCATATGTTTTCTACCAGGGGAGATATACATAACCATGCCACCAGAGCCAACCTGAAACTCAATCTGCCTTACTGTAGGCTGGTTAAAACTTTCAATTATGAAAACCTGGCTATCAAGTGCTTTAATATGCTGCCTAATACAGCTAGCACTGTTGGCAATAATGTGTTCCGCATAGCCCTACAGAAGTGACTTATAGCGAACCTTGACCGCAATTTTAAATTTAAAAAATAATAAAAAAATAAAACTTATTATTATTGTGTCACGTTTCAAAATAAATGTTATCATCAATTAATTGCAAATTTGTCAAAAAAAATCAAAAAATTGCAAATTTTCTGAAAAATGCTGGAATAGCACAAAAAACAACATATTAGCAGTATTTTTTTCATGCTGATGTTTTATAATTCCGTCCATAGAGGGTTAAAGCGCATTCCACTGGACGGCTTTCGCTAAGAACTGACTGATTCTAACGTCGGGTGTTTCTCTACCTTTCCCCCATTTCCCAAAATAATCCTATCAATGCCGATCCTCCCTCCCGTTTTTAAAGGCGCTACTGACCTCGGTTGTCCACCGTCTCTCCCTTAGAGTAAACATCAGTTATATTAACTCTAAGGTCTCTCCCAAATAACCAACGTAAGTTCGTTCGATATCTCGACCGTGTGCCTTCTTCGAGTGACACTTATTAACGAAGTGACTTGCCTGCGTCAAATCGCACCAACGCGTTATAAACCGACTCACCCCCCCCCCTCACTCCCCTGCCGCGGCTCGTAGGGCATAATGTGGACGCACCCGCGCGAGCGAATCCTCGCGGATATCCGCATCAAACCGTTGACCGCTCCCTTATCCGTCTCCTCCCGCCGCGAATGCGTCGCGAGGCAACGAGTGAGCGCGCTGGACAGCCGCCAACCGCAACTCACTCTCACTGTTGACATTGTTAGCCTCAATGGCCGTGGCTCAATCGTGCACGAGGAATGGTGTTGTTTACTCGCTTGTCCGGTGACTTCGGCTTTAAGAGCTCTTCGGATCCCTATTTGATGTTACTTTTTTCAGTTTCTCTTATCGCAGCGGTGTGCCCTTCTCCCACCCTTCATTTTCCAGCTACTTCTCTCCTCTTAAACCAACAAAAGACTGACGATTGGTTCTCGACTACGTTTAAGGAATGGAGATTTTGTCTTGCAGAAACGTAGTCGATTAAGATGGCTGTAGAGAGATTTTTGTTCTCATTCTGGCTCTCAATGCAATTAAGAGACTTCCTAAAGTCAGCATATGCTATTATCACTTACATTATGCCAGCACATGCGAGAATTGATGCTTTGATTCCCCAGGAAACTTATCAAGCTCTGACCAATTCAGCACCAATTTCATGTTTTCGTCATGCTCGCTTATCTTAGCTCTGGACAGATCTAAGAAAATATTTACATCGTGATGAGACCGTGATACTTCCAAAGAAATGGCGTCGGCACTTTCCCCGGGGAATCGTTACTAATTATCGTAATGTATATTGACGGGAAACTATTTTTATAGTTCCGCTGTGATATACCTACCTTCGCTTTTCCACCCAAGGGTAACTAACGGTCACTCCATGCCCTTTCTAGTCAACTATGACGTTTCCAATCCCTCTACGGCAGTAACATGCATAGCTTTTGCAAGCGCATGATTTCCCCTCGAGTGGCCGGTTTTATTGCCGCTGTGTATGCTGCTGTCCGAGTGCTGCGTTTAAACGGCGGCCGTGGTCCCCCTGGCCAAATTGGTCAGCGCTGTCTCAAATCGTCCGAGATAAAGTGAGTGGAATTACTTCAATTTGTCCCAATTTAAGTCCTCTGCCCGACGGGGCATTCCGAGTAAGATTACGGTAGCTTTCCCGGGGAGGAAAGATATATTCTGGAGAAATCTGTTTCAAATATGAAGATTTTCCGAATTCTTCCTGTTTTTTTAATTGGAGCAGGATAGGTCAAAAATAAGAAAAAAAAATGCCTTGTATCTGAATCGGTGGAATGGAGATTAGGGTGGGCCGAAAAACACGAAAGTGTCCAAATCGAATCGTAATAGCGCGGAAAAGTTGCTACTCGTCACCCTGATCACAAAGAAAAGACATTTTTGAAATCGGACCATATCTTCCGGTCGCACATCTCGTTCGAAATTTCGAAAAATCGTAAAAAATATGACTTTTTTCAGGATTTTTAAAAATGAGTTGCAGTGATTGGGTTGCGTTCAAAATCGGCGTGTGGCCTCTTCTAAAGATCCTTTGTCTTAAAAAAATATATAATTGCCCTTTCTCCCTTCTTTTAGGGGGAGGGGAAGTCGCTCATCGCGTTAAAATTATCGAAAAATCGTAAAAAACATGATTTTTTTCGGAATTTCCTCTTTATGAGTTACAGTGATCGGATGACGTTCAAATCGGTATGTGGCCTCTTATGAAGGTCTTCAGTCTTTTAATAAAGATATAATTCCCATTCCTCCCCTTCTTTTAAGGGTAAGGGGAGGGGCATATATAAAAAATCATATGCCTCTGTCCTTCTACATAAGGATAGGATTGAAAGCTGCGCGAGTATAAACCTTTCGTAGCGGTTTCGTTATTAGAATTGCAGTTTAATGGAATATATTCGTTTATAAATTATCTAAATCCTACCCGGCTCCAGTTTCACTATATGTTCGAACATATTTGCAATATGTTAACGAAAGCCGTATAGCCGTGGTTGTGTTGGCCGAGGGACGAATGAACACTTGGGACAAATAGCACCTACACAGACAAACGCATCGCCACGTGGACGGGGAGCTCCTGCCAAATGGGAGGCTCGCCTCGTCCGGTCACGCAGAACGACTCGCCCCACCACCTCAGCCCTCTCCCCCCCCTGAAATAATGGCGCGCACGCTGTCCCACGTGCTCCGAAGGAGCAGCGCGTGTCGTTTTAATTTTCAAGCCTATCTGCACCGTTTAAAATTGAGCTCATCCATGCAAGGGCGAGTACTCGGCCGCCCATGGTAAGAATAGCGGCTAACAGAGGTTCCATCCGCCGCCGCAACAATGGGTGGCGATACACGAGAAGGAAACGAAGGAGACACAGCAAACGCGCCAGTCTCTCTCTGCGAAATCTTGATTCCATTCCTTATTATATGTATCAGATTCACTCACCAGTGGTTTATAAGGGTCCTTGGTGTTGTGGTACTTCTGCTTCGATTCCTTTCTTGGGTGCTGAGGACGTTCTCGAGGATAACCGCCGCGATGGCGTCCAAGCCGTCCCGGAGAATGAGCACTCTCGAGGGAGCGATACGCGCTCGCGGTTACCCCGGATGCTGCTGCCTAACCCCCCGCAGTCGCCGTGCCGTGCCGCGAGCTGAGAGGGACTTTCTTCCTTGTTTAAATGGCCCTCCTTAATCTCTGCGAGCACAACGCGCCGTGAGTCGACAGCAGCTCGCGCTAGCCAGCACCTTGGGTCGCCTCTCCGCTGCACCAGTGCCACAATAACAAACTCATCGCGTGCAGCATCCAACCCTCTCCTCCCCCTCTTCTTTATCTGCCTCCCCCTCCGCCGAATACTCCTTCCCCTCTTCGCTTAAACAAACCACGCTCTACGCGAAATCAGCGGAGCGCATGCGCGTGATGCTGCTCCATCACCTCCCCGACCTCCTTCACTCGATGAAAATTTAAAAATAAATACACGCAAAAAAAGAAATTCCAGTTGTGCTCATCTCCCTCCTCCACACGAGGACAATAAGGAAAAAATCTTATCTTGAGGTCTTTTTTTTTGTCACCACTCCAACCTGCGTCGTGGAGAGGGTTCGCCCGAGAGGGTGGCGCACTACCCCCCTTGGCCTTCGGTGAAATTGTTAATCCCTCCTCTTCGGAAATCTTTCCCCCCCATCTCTCTCTCTCCCTTGTCCACCTCCCTTCGTGATGTTCATCTGCTTCCATCATCCCCTGGTGTGATTTGCATCTTTTCCGCGACCAATTAGCGAAGTTGCTGAACGAACGGCGCTCGCGTGGGTCCCGATGGATAGGGCACCCGCTCGTCGGAGGCCGCGGGTACAGAGTCGAGAAGGGACGTCTTCGGACTAGAGGTTAGCTCCAAGCATTTCCGACCCTTCAGTCTCATTGTCGGCCCGAAATTTGTTCGGGAGGCCCTTCCTTTTGTGTCGAGATGAATTTCTCATCCACCGCGAAGTGTGTGCCTCATTATGTCCACTAAACTGTCGCATAAGTGATCACTGAGAGTATCTATTAACGTATCTGTGTCCCCACATGAAGCCTTTGGGCAACATCCCAAGAAACGGGCTTCTCTTGGTGTTTTGCAAGAAACTGCATTGAGTAAACAGTCCCTATAAGTTGGAGACATGGCTGATTTATCTTTTCTCAAAATCTGATTAATCCTACCACTAAGAAACTGCAACTTAAAATTTTTATTTAACATGCAAATGCACACTGTGTGGGTGTGCCTGAGCACGACCACCAAGAGACATGTTGGTCATGGCCTTAGGTGCCAGAAATTGCACATTCGAGAGGTCTTAAATCTGCAACTGTGACAAAACCCACCTTCTCATGCTGGTGTATCTCCTTAAAGTATGTATTCATATATTTACTTCAAGTTTCCTAAAACTAAAATCTCTTTTGTTTTACAACTCTCCTTTATAAACAGTATTGCATTATTTTTTCAAGACATTTCCCTGCTAACTGTTAAGTCCCAAAAAAATGATCTTATTTTCGTTACTGTGTGGTCAGACTGTAGTTTTCCTTGTTTTTTGTATAGAACACATAGTATTTCCTGCTCCAAGACCATTTTCTTTGTTTGCCTAGCACGATATACAGAGACGTGGCACACTTTGTCAATTTTGGGAACACCCCATGGTTTTGGAAGAAAGGATAATAATTGAACTTTTTCCCTGCATTTTTAAAGGGGATTTAATATTTTTTTAAATCATCTGATATAACATTTTTCTTCCTGCATCTTCTTAGACTTTGGACAGAAAATTTTTATCACTTGCACAAGATTCGTCTGAATAAGGCTGAGTATCTCCAAATACATTTTCTAAAGACTGCTGTAGAATCAATGCAGACTGCTTCATGCAGGACACTCTGTTAAACTGGTAGTCCTTATCATAGGTGTGCTCGGTGGAGTTAAGGGCTCGCTGCTGGAGAGCATCTAGTGCATTCGGTCCTGCGTGGCACAGGTGGAGTCACTTGCAGCTTGCATGCAGAAGGCCATAATACTTGGGTCCCTCCGTCTACTCCGCATGCATGACCCAACTGCAGCATAGCCACCAATCCGATGGGCATCGGACGTGGCTGCGATCACTGCCCCACCCCTCTGGAGTCCTCGGCCATTATGATGGCAATGAAACCCGATGCTTGCCGAGGACTCGGAGGGGAATGTTACTAAAGTAACAATACAAATAATAATTAATAATAATAATTTTTTTATTCACTGAAGGCAAATACAATACTGCATAGTTTTGTCATAAATATAAATAAATTTGCCATATATAGTCATCAATTAGTCATATACACAATAGCACATACAATATGCAACACATGAATAACATTTAAATTCAGTATATTTTAGCAATTCTCTTGCTATAAAGCAGTAGTTGAAATTCTACACAATCTTTGCTTTACTATAGAGGTTTTCCTTTGCAAAGAAGATAAAATTCATCAGTTGAGTACACAGGTTTTTGAAGTAAAAATTTTTTGTTTATTTTTAAATTTATCCAAAGAACTGCAAAATAACCTTAATATTTTGAGGGAGTAAGTTGTGTAGTTTGGCTCCTTTGTGATGGGGACCATTGGTATTTAATCTGGTAGATTTACTTTTTTAAAACTCAGTGATGATTGCCCAAGTGGCTTAAGGGTTGCGTTAACTCTATATATAAATGCTTCCTTTGGCAAGTATTTGCTTCCAGAAAAGTTTTCTGTCTCTGTAGCAATCAGCGAATCCACAATCATGGTCTGGGGGTAGACTGCTGGTTGCCCTGATGAGAATGATGAACTAGGTTTTGGCTCTCTGCATATAGCCAGCGTCCATTAAAGGTAGGGGTAAGGGATGAGGGAACAATTGGGTGCCTAAATTAAGCTGAGCAATGGGGAGCATCTTATCAGTCAGAATTAACGACGGTGATACAGGTTCCCTCAAATTTTTTGTGCACTAATTTTACACTGCGCACAGTTGTTTTGGAACCATTGCATTAGGAGGGATTGTTCCGCAGTCTTTTCATAAATTTGAGGCAACAGAATGCAATTATTTCACTCGAATACTTGAATGCAAATTCAACAGATAGCAGCAAAAGTTTTGTCGCACTGAGGTAAAAACATGGAACTGCATATCATGTAGGGAACACACAGCAATGTCTTTCAGAATGCAACTAGTTTCTAATAACTGAATTTCCCTAGAAGTGTAGGCATTTCTCAAAACAAATTGAATTTCATTTGAGCACAATTTGTGTATTGGTCTACGTCGAGATGGCATTGTGATGAATGATGGTGAACTGAACTTCCGGTTGAACGGAACCAGTGAACTGAAGTTAAACTAAAGCAGTACAATCATGTTACTCTCCTTGGCCATGAATCAATTAAATGGGACTTGATTAATCGGACTGCTTGTTCACTGATAACCCATGATTATTAAACAATGGCTGGGCTCCAATGCCACTGCCTTAGCAATGTGAGATCTCAACGGAAAGGAATTTTAAAGATTAGTCGATGTGGAAACAAAGTTGCCCAGGCATTTTTTTGGGATTTGCTACCTTCCAATATTTTCAATATGAATGGGCACTTTTGGTTTAAATTAGACATGAGTGGGATTTAATCACAATATGATGTAAATTCAGTGCCCTGCAGCCAATGGAGTTGCGACAGTGCAATGCGAAGGGATAGCATGCAGACAGAAAAAAATTAATTTCTCCCTTAATAAGATAATTGCCATAGCAATTTTTTTTAATATTGTGTAGTCAAGGCATTTATCTGCAAAATATAAAAAATTGAGCAAAATCGAGGAGGCATGTGTTTTGAGAAAAATACGTTTGATGTTTTCAGAATGAAAATAAGTGTAATAGTTTGGACAATATGTCAATTTTATTGCCACTAAGTGCATGGAGTAGTTTTTTCTTCCAAACAGTTGTGTTTTCTTTATCCTAGGTATAATGCTTATGGAGATATCAAAGATGGATCAAACACAAATTATTGAGAAGCTTGGTTTTTCATGTTCCCGTAACTAGACAACAGATGGAAATTTTACAAAACAAATGCACATGGCAAACAATGTATTAAAGCAGAGTGTATCCTGCAAATTTGGTCAAAATCGGTGAGGTCTAGCGCAACTCGATTTTCAAATAGATGTGGAATGACACTTTTATGATCCCATTGTTATTTTCTAATGGAATTGGGTAAAGAATATGAACTTTTTTCTGATTCTCTGATGTCTTTGTTCACATTCACAAAATATATATGCAGTTACATCAGTCTCATCTTTCCATCATCTTGTTACAGCAATGACAATAAAATTAATACATGACGACAATAGTCGTTCATCAGAGTGTAGTTCCATGATACTTATGTGATAAATTTGAGAGTCAGACAACTCCCAACACTTCTCCTTGACTGCTCTCAAACTTGCACCTAAATAATAAAACAAAACCTTTTTTTATCTACTTCTCTAGAAGTCTCTCTATAATTATAAAGATATGAACCAGATTTAATAAAACAACAGCACATCTTAAGTCACGAGACAAACCTTTGATTTCACACCCAACATAGTATTTACCAATTTTGTTTTAGGACCACATACAACTTAAGTGAACGCATCACTTAAATTCTCATTTGATGGAATGTGCCAAAGAATGACATTCTTATTCTCCACATTTTCACAACAGAAAAAATGCTTCAGTTTGATATGTTTTGACCTCTATGTTACAGTTCCAGACTGAGTCAACCCAAGAGCTGGCGTATTATCACAGTAGATAATACAAGGCTCCTCAATGAACTTTGCCTGTCCCAACTAAAATAAGAGATTCCTAAGCCATAGTACTTCCCTTATAGCTTCAGAAATACTAATGAATTTTGCATCCGCAGTTGACTGAGCTGCACATGATTGCTTCTTATGAAGCCATGTCATCGCTCCCCCAACAAACAAGACAACATAGCCCCCTATAGACTTACCCTTTTGTTCACTATTCCAACTTGCATCACAAATAACTTTAATGGGCTCACCTGTTTTCTCGTAACACAAACGAAAATCAATACTTACTTACTTACTTCCTCGGCACTACAGCCCGGTATGGGCTTTGGCCTCCCTCAAGACGCCTGTCCATTCTCTCCTGTTCTGCACTTTCTCCCACCATCTGACAATCCTCATAGCCTTTATGTCTTCTTCCACATCCTGCATCCATCTTTTCCTCGGTCTTCCTCTTTTTCTCTTTCCATCCATGTTTCCATGTAGAAGCTTCTTAGGCATCCTTTCTTCACTCATTCTTTTTACATGACCTAGCCAAGCTAACCGTTGGGTCTTCACAAATCTCACTATGTCTTCGCCTCGGATAATATTTTCTATTTCCTTGTTTGTTCTTATCCTCCAAGTTACCCCATCTGTCACGGGGCCATATATCCTTCGCAAAACCTTCCGTTCAAATATACGCAGAGCTTGCTCGTTTCCAGCGGAGACGGTCCACGTTTCTGCTCCGTATGTCACGACCGGTCTGATAAGTGTCTTATAGATCTTGAATTTCATCTCCTTAGATAGAAGAGTTGACTTCAGGAGCTTAATATTAGCCAAGTAAGCCCTATTTCCAGCCATTATCCTCTTGTTGATCTCTTCTGTCATTGAGTTCTTACAGTTTAAATTAGTACCGAGGTAGCTGAAATATTTTACATTTTCAAAGTTGTACTGCCCAAATGTAACGTTTTGAGTCCATCTTCTGTCTTCCGTGGTCGACATTTTCATGTATTTCGTTTTTATCTCATTGATTCTGAGCCCTATATTCTTACTCTTCTGTTATAAAATTTTGAATATTTCTTTCAGAGAATCCATATTCCGTGCCATTAGAACTATGTCGTCGGCATAGGCACATGCCTGAGTAGATTTATGCACAATTGTTCCCTCTAACCCCAGTTCTTTCATGGCTTCATGTAGACTCAGATTAAATAGTACTGCTGATAGAGAATCTCCTTGTCTTACTCCAGTTGTTATCTTAAAGGCTTCACTAGTCTTGCCCCCGATATAGGCCTTAGCTTGAGATCCTTCCATAGTCATATTTACCAACTTAATTAGTTTTTTTGGTATTCCAAATCCCTCCAATGCCTTCAACATTTTTCTTCTATTGACACTATCAAAAGCTTGCTGGAAATCAATGAAAAGCATATGTAGGTCAATATTGTACTCATAACATTTCTCCATGCATTGCCTCATTACAAAGATTTGGTCGGTTGTTCCTCTTCCCGGCCTGAAGCCACATTGGTATTCACCAAGGATTACTTCAGCATACGTGTTAAGTCTCCTCTGCAGTATACAAGAATGTATCTTATAAGTGACATTTAGTAATGTGATTCCCCTATAGTTGCTGCATTGCAATTTATCTCCCTTCTTGAAGATAGGGCAAATAAAACCAATCTTCCATTTCTCAGGCATCTCTTCTTTCTCCCATATTTCACATATCAGTCTATGTAGGTTCTTTGTTAAATTTTTTCCTCCATACTTGATTAACTCCGGTACAATTTGATCTTCCCCTGGAGCTCTCCCATTCCGCTGCCGTTTTAACGACTCCTCCACCTACTCAATTGATGGCCTGCTAATCTTGGTGTCCACCCTCATGTCCAACATTTCTCCATCCTCCTCATCTATCTCATCTATCTCATTGACATTCAGCAATTCCTTAAAGTACTCGGCCCATCTTCCCATTACTTCTTCCTCTGTTCCAACCAACCTCCCATTCTTACCCTTACATGCGTTTGTTCTTGGTTGAAATTTATTTGTCATCCGTTTGATTGCCTGATATAACTTTCTACTTTCATTTTGTGTGTTCAGTTCCTCAATCTTTTCCATATACCCCTTTAAGCACTGTTTTTTCTTTTTTCGTAGTATTTTATTTGCTTGTCTTCTGCTTTCTTTATATCTTTCGACATTTTGTCTTGTCTCTTTCTGGATAGTGTTCCTTTGATCTATATTCTTCCTTTCTATAGCTTTTCTGCACTCATTATCAAACCATTCTTCATTCCTTGTTCTCTTTCTTTCTCCTATAGTCTCCTTTGCAGCCTCTTCCATAGCCTTCTTTATATTAAGCCATTTTCTCTCTACCGAGTCATTTACACTCAGGTTCTCTGCTCCTTCTTCCAGTTTCTTACCCAGGGTTTCCTGGTATTGGGCTACAGCTGCTGGTTGTCTGAACTTTTCCACGCTCCACTGTATTCTCTTGGGTCCTTTAATATGTCCCACATTCGCAATTCTTTCCCTGAGCTTGGCCTTTACCAAATAATGGTCTGAATCACAGTTCGGGCCTCTTGCAGACCTTATGTCAATGACTGAAGATGCATGTCTTCTGGAAACCAGAACGTGATCAATTTGGTTGACCACTCCTGTACCTGCCATTTTCCATGTTCCCTTATGAATATCTTTGTGAGCAAAACAGGTACTTTTGATTATTAGCCCTTTAGCTTCTGCCAGCTGGCTTAGCATCATTCCGTTTCCATTTGTTTCGGTATGTAAAG
The DNA here is from genome assembly GCA_963169105.1 of Ceriagrion tenellum. NCBI lineage: Eukaryota > Metazoa > Arthropoda > Insecta > Odonata > Coenagrionidae > Ceriagrion > Ceriagrion tenellum. Next base: position 23,963,820 of record OY720632.1, read on the forward strand.
AGTGTTTTCCAGATACATGCTGCAAGAAGTCCTCTCTTCCTATTTTTGCATTGAAATCTCCTAGGAGAATCAACACATCATATTTAGGTATCTTGCTGCATTCTCTATCCAGTTGATCATAGAAGGCATTCTTCTCATCATCATTAGCATCTTCTGTGGGTGCATAAGCTGAGATGATAGATAAGTTTCTAAAACGTCCTTTGAGCCTTATCTTACACATTCTATCCCCCAAAGGTTCATACCCTAAGCAGCTTTGCTTCATTTTGTTATTAAGGATAAACCCTGTTCCACATTGTCCAGTTCTCAGTTTAGGCCCACTATAGAACATTGAGTAGTCCTTTTTATCCACTCTTCCATTTCCGTTCCATCTTATTTCTTGTAACGCCACTACATCCATCCCATATTTCAATACTTCTTCAGCGATCTCTGCCATTTTTCCAGCTTTCAGCATGGTCCTTACATTCCATGTAGCTAAGGTCAATGTTGCATTCCGTTTTCGAGTTCCTGATCGTTTGCCAGTGTCATTATCCTTAAATCCGTCCGTATTCCGAGGCTTCTTTATGGGTTTCGTAACAGAACATTTTTTTTACGGTGTGGGATTGTTAGCCCCATGCCCAACCCCCAACCTGGAGGACCAGGGTATCTCTTTTTGTCTGGCTTATCCCCCTTGACCTGTCCAGCTTGGGTGGCCCTACCAGGAGCTTTCGCTCCCGCCGGCATAGCTCTCAGGTTCTCTTAGGCACCCAAGCCCCCTCATCACGACAAGGTAGAGATACCAGCGAGGGGAAAACGAAAATCAATAGTGCCTAGTAAATATCTTAAGATGTACTTTACAAACCTCCAGTCCCCCTCAATAGGTCATTTGCACACTTGACTAGCTTTGCCTACAGCAAAGGCAATGTCACATTTGTAATTATTTGCAGGAAAAAGTAAGCTGCCCACAATTTTCCTGTGAAAAGTTATATTATTTGCAGTCAAATTGGTTACAGACTCGAGATTAAAATCTAATTCAGGCACATAGAGCACATTTTTCATTTCAGTAAGCTGCCCACAATTTTCCTGTGAAAAGTTATATTATTTGCAGTCAAATTGGTTACAGACACGAGATTAAAATCTAATTCAGGCACATAGAGCACATTTTTCATTTTTGAAATGCATCCACCATTCTTTTTGCCTTAGGTAAGAGATATTGTTCCCTTTCCCTAAACTATACAGGAACCTTTACCAAAACATTGAAATGAATCCCTTCATGCTGTCATATGTTTAGTCGCAGTCGAGTCCAAAATCCATTGGTAATGATCACTGGATGACAATAGAGCACACATAATAATGGTCTCCCCCTTCGGATCCCCATTACTTTTGATATTCCCAGCCTCAATTTTCCTATTCCTCTCATTCCTACAATCTTTAGCCCAATGTCCATATTTCCCACACTTTTTACAGTCAACCATCAGGAAATACTTACTAATGGGTCCAACTCTATTGCATCTAAAACAGGTCTTTGCTTGTGCTATTCCTCCATCTTGTTTGAACCTTGCTAGATCTTGCTTGAATCTTGCTGCATCTTAATTGTTCTTCGACACCAACAATGCCATTGTCACATTCTCATAAGTTAATTTCTGCTGTTGTCATATTTCCTCATCTTGCATTCGGCCCTTAACCAGCCTTGTTGTAGGAGTCTCTTCCTTAAGTACATTTTATATGAACACCTCGTACTCATCAGTAGGCAAACTGACCAAGAAGAAATTCACCAACATCTTGTCCTTGAATGTCACTTCTCCATTAGCAACTTTCTTATTCAACCCTTGAATCTATGTATAGTATTCTTGCACCATCATATCATTCAGCTAAGAAACATTCACCATCTCCTTCAGGCTTTGCAATGCATGGAATTTGGTAGAACTGGTATGAATTTCCTCCAATATGTCCCAAGCTTCTGCTGAATTGAAATCCTCAATATTGAGAAGAAAATCATCCCTGACCCTTAAATACAGAATTGATAATGCTTTTCTATTAATTCTTTGTCTATTGGCATTCAGCTATCCTTCAAATCCTGGATCAACAGCATTCCATCAGTTCTTATCTAACAGATATGCTTTCACTCATAGATTCCACACAAAATAATTTCCATTCTCTTATTTTGGAATATTCACATTCTCTTTAATTGCTTCAGCCATCTTTACCCCGTTGTTCTCAGTCTTAGCTGTCTTAGTATTCTCAGTCTAAACACACAATCTAAACTTCACCCACATATCCTGGGCCCATAACCTATTATTTTCTAATGAAATTGAGTAAAGAACAGGAACTATTTTCTGAATTTCCAATGTCTTTGCTTGCACTCACAAAAGATTCATGCAGTTTTATTAATCTCATCTTTCCGTCATCTTGCTACAACAATGACAATAAAATTAATACATAACAACAACAGTTGTTCATCAGAGCTAAGTACCATGTACTTATGTGATAAATTTGAGTGTCAGACATCTCCCAACACCTAGTACTTATGGAAACATGTAGCCAATGGAATAATTTAAAGCAATATGTGTATCACATTTCAGCAAGGATTGTGTGTGATCTTTGCGAGTCCACAGTTGTGTGAGTGTTCTTTGCGAGTCCGCAGCATACCAATTAAGTTGAAATTGCTTAAAAGAAAAGGCACCTCAGGTAGCAGCTAGATTACTTATTGATGGCTTCACAGCATCATATGGCGTGATAATCTACTTCAAATGCTGAGTAGCTTGTCTGAAATAGCATCTGTGGTGAATGTATTGGCATAAATCCTGAAACACTTTCTAACTGGAAGAACTGAACTTCATATAACTATGCTGATGGCTATAAGCTCGTAAAGACAATTTTTGTTGGTGAAGCATCTTTTTATATGATATCCTGCCACATGAAACTGAAGGCTTCAAAGAGAATCCTTGCCATGGGAACAAACACTTCAAAGCTGGCCTCACTGTTTTGTTAGGAGCCATTGCAGATAGCAGGGAGAGACTGAATCCCTTTATTTTAGGGAAGTCTAGAAATCTACATCAAAAGAAAAACATCAGGACCTAAATTCCTATGACCTATAAAGCCAACATGAAGACATGGATGACTTCTGGTGTTTTTGAAGGACAAATTCATGCCCTTGATGCAAAGACTGGGGGCCCTACTAAATAATCCTTTTGTAATTGGATAGTGCCCAACACACCCTGTAAACTTGAAATGACAAAAAAAAACTATTATTATTTTTCCATTATTTCAAATCAAATAAAATCATCATATGTTTGGTTATGATTTTGCTTCAATTTCCACCAAATTAAGATTTCCCTCAATTTATACTTTCCCATGATTTATATATTTTTTCCTTTGTCCCTTCCATAGTGTAAAAGAGGGGTTTCACTGTATGCCTTTAGTTCTAGCCATCCATTAGAAGCCTGGAAATCATCTATATAACAGGGCAATAGTTTTCACCAGATTTTGCAAGAAAGGGTTTGGGCAAAGGAACATTTACACTCCTCACACCTGTAAACCACTCGTACACTCTTTTGTGTGATTCATTGGTCTGACAAGGTTGAGACCTCTTTCTTTCTAGACTGAACTTTTGTGATATTTTTTTACATTATTCCTGTTGTATTAGTTGTGTGAAGTGAGGATGCAGGAATCCAAAAAATCTATGCTATTTCCACATTTTTCTCTCCCCAGTCTACTTCTTCCAAATTTGCAATTTCTCTCAACAGAGAGTTGTCAGCACTTTTTGGTAGTATTGGCCATATCACTGTTGATTAAATATCTAAAATATCAGTAAGATTATGTACTTCTAAGGAAATATAAGAAAAACTGTTCTGATGTCAATTCCTTGAAGCGGGTGCTGTTGTTGGTATCAAAACCTTGCCAGGAGTATGGACATATCTCTTCAGTTGGGGTCAGAGGTAATCTGCTAACTAGGAATTCAGACAATTCAATAGCTTTCTGAGATTCTAAAATAAATTAAAGAATCCAAAATGGGAGCAATCACCAGGCCCTAAGGAATACAATCAGAGATAAGAAACACATCAAGAAGTTAGGTAAATGGAAAGTGAATTATGTAGGAAAACAAGCGCTTTTGGGTCATGGTTTTCAGCATAAGTTTACGCCTAATGATATTGCTTAGAGGCAAAATGTAGGTCATTACATAATCCTATTAATGTTTAAGACTGCTTTTACTTTACATATCTATCAAAGCATTTTCATTACATTTCATTCACATTAATACTTACTCATGCGAATGAAAATGCTTAATTAATGATTATAATCGGTGCTGTAACATATTTTTGAGAGTATTTTGATCAATGCAGAAGGTAAAGCACTCCAATTGATTTATAGATACTTATACCATACCCAGGCTTTTCTATCAAAATCACCAACACTTCTAGTTTTATTTCACAAAATATCACATTTATTTCACGAGACACATGAGATATGAAATCCCTCTGGAGATGGAGGGTTCTTATGAAAGCAGTCTTATACATAAAATGCACACCAGGCTGTCAACTTGTGCTCATCACTCAACAAAAATCAATATTGAATGCAATACTTACACTGGACTGCCATCATTTCTTCCTGACTCATTCACTTAAAATGATTTTCACTTGACGAATAAACACTTCATATAAAATTACCCCTCTTCATACTAAGTTTGTACAAATTTATTTCCAGTAAACCAAGGGTGACACACCAGTGGGGTACTGGTTCCTGTCATGGATTGACCATGATTTGCCTCTCCTTTGTTGTAGCCCTGAGCCTTCAGGTCTCACTTCCTTTGTTTTAATTATGAACACATTTTCTTAGGATTTCACCATGTCACAACTTTCCTGTGTGATTAGATTACACAAGTTGCAGTGGCTTGCAGAGTTTTCAAGGATTTCAACATGGTTCTGCTGAAGGAACAACTGATTATTTGTGGATTCTCTACAAAAGGAATAAAAGCTGATTTGTCCCTGAGGCTGCATGTTCGACTTAAAAACAACAATATTGATCCAGGCAACTTCTACATTGAGGTGGAGCCTGGTCCCTACAATAAAATGGACAGTGTTGGTAAGTAATCGAATAAAAGTAATCGGATTACTTTTAACGATTACTTTAGCAGTAATTTGTACTTGTAACGAATACTTTTTACGAAATGTAATTTTTACTTGTAATTTAATTCTTACAGTGAAAGAGCAATTGTTACTTTCGTCATAATCATTACTTGCTTGTAATCGATGATTACTTTACTCGCTCCCATGTAAACTTTAATTATTTTGAGGCAGCTTCGCTGGCCGTTATACAAGCTTGAACAGGGAAGCATTCAAGGACGTATCTCGCAATCGTGTGAATTATCAAGTAGCATCCCCTTGCTCTCGTGACCTTCCGTGCAGTGTTGCGAAACGTACGCCATTTTGTACACTTTAAAGTAGCGTAATTTACTTCATCGCATTTACTTATTCACTGATTTACCTAGGCCAGCAGACAACTTCGAATCCCCGAGTATCCTAATTTGCCTGTTTGGGTTCAGCCACCCTTATGTTGTAGTCTGCTCATGATGGGTACAAAACATGGCACCGCTTGTGATGTTTCAGCAATTATAATTGTATGTATTGCTAGTGAAATTGCAGGTTATAACAATTTCTATGACTCAATTTTTCCACATTTCTACTGACTATTCCATAGTTGCCGGGTGGTCTATGAAGTGGGCAATCTTACAAGAAGTAGTTGTAATTGTAACTACAATTTTACTGATTACTTTTTAAAATCTTTAATTTATACTTGTAATTGATTACTTTTTTTATAGAGTAACTGTAATTGAGCCCAGTTACTTTTTCTCTGTACATTTACCAACACTGAAAATGGAATCCATTTCTACAAATTATAGCAAAAAAACGGCCTCAACAAAACTTGTTGCAGACATAAACACCTTACAAATCAGGGTTGCTGATGATGATACATCACATTAGAAAAATTCAAGAATGATTCATTCTTTTCTCATGAACATATACCTAAGTCACCCAGTCATTTTCCAAGTATAACACCTAATATCAGGTAGACCTCTAGTGGCAGGAAAAAGCCATAATTTACCCAAATAGGTGGTTATTTTTTATTGACTGAGCTGCATTGCCATAATAGAACCCAAACAAGTGGCAGAATTTGCAAACAAATTTTTGTTCAATGTTCCCCTGAGCCTACAAAAACAAATAGGGAGCAATTGTGTCTCAAATGCTCAGCACTGCCAGCATATACAGTCTTCTATGGCCCTTTCCCCTATAGTAGGCCTACCCTTCCTCTACACTCCATGGAAGGTAGATCTACCATTCTCCTATGCTCCAAATGGCACAAATGCTACACGCCTCGGTTAGTATCCCTACCCTTTCTCTACACTCCACGGAGGGTAGCCTTACCCTTCCTCTACTCTCCATGGATGGTAGGGCCTACCCTTCAGTGTTCTCAAATACGCTCAGTCTACCCTCGCTGTAGAGTAGGCTAAAGGTACCACTACCACCAGACTACCCTCACTGGAGTGTAGGCCTACCCACTGGGGAGGAGTTTATTTTTTTCAGGGAGGCTAAGTAGATTTTCCCTGATAAAAACCATATGAGGTCAAATAGCCATTGGGGTTATACAAGAACCATATTTTGTATCCAAAGCATAAGGGATTACCCTTGGTAAATTGTCGGCTGCCATATAGGCCATAATATAAAAGCATATACTCATCAAATTCAAGATGTCTTTCTGGCCCTAGTTTTATCAGGTACTTATTTTGAAGCATGTTTGAAAAAAGGCCTCAATTTCCACATTTTGTCATACTATCCATGCAATTGCAGCAAATAAATTGAAATTTTTTAAGAAAGTGATATCTTTTCATTTATTTTGGGTGATAGATCTTTTTCATTTTCCCATAAATTCACATATTTTGGACCACATTAAACCTGGAAAGCACCACAATAGCTATTAAGACTTGCATTTCATGACGTGAATCATTAGGGACTTGATAGTTTTTTGAATGGCACATATCTAGAAGTTTCTTTATATTGGAAATTAATCATATCAGCATCAAAAATACTTTCAAAAATTTCTTCGTAGGACATGTTTCTTGCTCTTTGGTGAAGTTGGGCTCAGAAAACACATAAAATTTCCATTACTCAAAATTGTCATCAGATCATGATACCTCAGTTGTCTTCTACTTGTCTCATGGAGTACCTTTTGGTACAGTGGGATGCTCGGTTTCTTACAAAGACATTATTTTTGTGGCATGAAAATGGGTCATGTAACATTGAGGAAGGATGGGAGCAGCATCTGATGGGAAATTTCAGTGTCACTGTCACTACCCATATGAAGTTCCTGTGCTGTATCTATTTAGCTGGGTATAGTAACTGCCTCCCTCATAATTATCCATTTCCATTAGACACCCAATATCTTTTTCAGTAGAATTCATGAAAAAATTCATATTTGGTTCTGATTCAACAAATATCTCTGTCATACCTTCCATGATTTTGTGCAAATAATCAAAATCCTCATCTCCCCACGTTTTTCTGGAGCTCTTTGACATGCATGGTAATATTTTGTAATTTTTGTGTGTATCGAATTCATGCTAATACAGTATGTACCGACAGAAAGTCAAAATCTTGGCTATGCAAGTAATCCTTACTTTCCGGAAAGTCAATTATTCCCATGCATATCAGCACACCAATGTTCAATGTTGCCTTAAATTAAATAAATATAGTAACCTTTTCCTTCGCCCTGCTCGGAACATGGGTGCGCTCGTGAAAGGGTGGGGGTGATATAAGTCAATATTATCAAATATTTATGATAAACTAATATACCTAGTTTTACAATAAAATAAACTGAAAATAGCATTATTCTATTATATTTGCTACTTTGCCTAATTCCAACCTATCCTTAAATTAAACTTACAAAAAATAAGAAAATATTTTTGGATTGAAACTTTCAAACGTTGAGACAAAGTTACTTATCGAAGGGGAGGAGTGTACAAGGAGTTGAGACAAATGCTACGGTTGTCGACTAAGGGGAAGTGGGGGTACAAAATCACCGCAAAGGTAACGTGCTGTGTATGCACGATCCATAAGCCTTTTGACTATACTGTGATGTGATGTTGGGAGGAGGGGGCAGGAATAAGACTGGAGGGATGCTGAGTCAGTTATGCTACTGGGTTGCGGTCCGGAATCTTATGGTGGCCTTGACGATGGCACGGTGCTGCAGCCAAGGAAGAGAATGGAGAGACGAGACCGAAATAAAAGAAGCTTTTGGCTGCCTGAATGATTCTCTATAACTGCAGGATGTTTTACAATATTACACTTAATGTTTAACATTCATATATCGTTATACCCTGGTGAAAATGTAAGCGTTTTCTGAGCATTTAGGAACGCACCACGGATGCGTTCATGAATTGCGAAGAACGCTCTAAGAACACCATCCCAGTGTGTTCTCGAGCGTAAATGTGGCCTTGGAGTGTTCTCAAACACACTACAGAGCGTTTAGCAATGTTCTCGAGTGTTCATGAACACCCTGTGAGTCACTATCTTCAGCGTTTCACAGCATTTACGTGCATTTCAGAACATCCTGTCTAGAGTGTTGAGAGCGTTCATCAACGTAATGCAACATGCTAGTGTGTGTTTTGCATCATTCTGGAACGCTGTGGGAAGACTTCCCAGTACGTTTATGAATGCTTGCAGCGAATAAATCAAATAAAGAAAAAATCAGCATGATTCAGGTCTTACAGGGTCTATTGATGAAATAGAAAACAGATATAGTTTGCTGTTATGGCAAAACACAATTATATTTAATTTCAAATATTTACACATTTAAAAAAATACAGTCACAATTCGTGGAGGACATTGATGGCCGCCTGGATGGGTCCAATGTCATGTTCGGCCACCACCGCATCTGAACCCAAAAAGGTTCTTGCGGCTACATCCTGGGGCAGCTCAAGAGCAGGAACACCAGCTACCTGAGGGAGATGGTCTATGAAGGTACTACTTGTTGAAGAGGTGTCCATTGAATTCTGGCGAGCACCTCTCTTCACATACGTACTCTTCTGGCCCCCTCTATGGAGAGCCTTCTGGGTGGACTTTCTGCGTATCTCAGCGATAAGGGGTGTGGTATCTGGATTTTACGTATCTGGGCCCACATCCCACGAGGCCCTGCATGTCCCCACACCACTTGCTTAGATATGCCGGTAGGCCTTGTACATATTCTTCTATCTCACCTGGAGAATATTTTTGTTGGTTCTCCAGCCATTTTCGATGGAGACTGCAAAAAAAAGGGGCTAGTTCCAAAATATTTCATCCATGTCAAGCTTGAACCGAAAATATCGACACTTTTCAAAACTTAAAAAGAAATATAATATAATATATTTATTTTTATGGGCATGTCGCCCTTTTACAAAATACTAAGACAATTGTACAATATCAGAGTCAGAATACAATCAGTACTACATTATCATTTATACTGGACGCCGCTCCGAAATCAGTTTTAGGAATGCAGATGTATAGAGACAATTTCCTTTTTAGATTTTCTGGTTTTGTGTTATACAGGTCTATGTTATTGTATTTATAATTAATATTACGCATTGTCCTAGTTAAAGGTGAATTAAAAGTGTAGTTTGTAATTGAACAAGGCAATAAGAACATGTAAGTGTGTCTGGTGTTCACTGTAGGGACATGGAAAGAAATCAATGCAAGCAAGCAAGAAAAAAGGGACTATACAATGGAGGCATACTCTGGAGTAGGGCAGATTAAGGTACAATTCAAGGTCTTATAAACATGAATATTATTAAAGTCTCTGGAGATTCTATAAACAAAACCCATTGTTTTTGTAGCTTTTATAATTAATATTTGGATGTGGTGTCGAAATGCCAGTGAAGGTTCAAATGTTACACCCAAGTCATATTCTACTGACCCTACCGATTGTAGTGTTAATTATACAGTAATCAAATGTAATTGGGGATCTTATTTTATGAAAAGTTATTGCATTACATTTTTTGCACTTAATACCATGAGATTATCACAACACCACTTTTCAAATTTGTAGAGACAAGTTTGCAGTTTGTTACAATCCTCAATGGACTGAATCATAAAATATATTTTTAAATCATCAGCATATAGTAAATACTTAAATGGATGTAGAGAAAAACAAATATCATTGATAAACAACAGGAATGGAAGAGGCCCCAAATGTGACCCTTGTGGTACACCAGAAGTAGCAACAAAGACAAAACACCATTCACTTTAACGTACATTTTCCTACCATGTAGATGACTCTCTATCCAGAATAATAGTTGACCATTTATGCCATTTGCCTTCAGCTTAACTAGTAAAATTTTATGATTAATTTTATCGAAAGCTGTTGAAAAGTCTGTGTAAATGGAATCAATCTGATATTGTTGAGACATGGAATTAATGACTCACTTCTAGCTGCAGTCAGGAATTTGGAGGGGAATATCTTCTGCCCCTCACCCTTTGGCCTGCCCTGGACCAGGGAAGATCCCTACACAGCATGGTCTGTGGTGTGCTGCATATGGGTCAGTAAGGCTTTCAGCACCATTTGGCCCTCCCCTATGTCCACCTGTAAGCTAATGTGCACAGCCAAATTAAACCAAAGACCTTTGTTGTTCTGCTTCTGATGTTCCTGTACTATATAGGGTTATTTTATGAGTCTCATCCACACTAATTTTCCTGTATAGCCATATTTTTTTGAATACACTATCAACACTCTGTAAATCAAAGTGTGTCATAGTCACACAGCTAAAAGTGTATAGTTTTTATCATCCAATTAAAAGTGTGTGATTTGACACTCACACACATGTATCTATTTTATTTCACAGTCACCCTTTTATATTTATGTGACTTTTACAATCACACTTTTATCTGTGTGATTATAGAGTTACACAGTCTTGAATATTTAAAAAAGGCACATACTTACAGATATGTGACTGTCACATACTTTGATTTGCAGATCAGTCTTAATGGCAGAGGAATGATTATGTACAACAACTAAACAATAGTGGTGATTTAGCTTTCTTACCTCTGAGTCTTCCTCCAGTGTTGCCCCTATGCTGTTCCCACTTGTGACATCACATGTCCCAGATGCTGACTGTCCTGCAAGAAAAGAGGTGGTTAGAATTACAATTGTCCCAACCAACAAATCTTAAGTATTATTTGGAGTCTGCATGGAACCGCACCATTTGATTCCATATTCAAAACCTTCAATTATTTTTAAAATGAAGCTCAGACTGTGATTTTTGGGTCTTCTTTGCTTCAGAAATACATGAGTTACACTCTCTCTTAGATATTATCTTTCCTTCCTTTTTGAATGATCAACAAGCCAGCAGAACTTATATGAAGTTTTATCCTGCCCAACTTCACATTTAAAGTCAAAACCACCACAGCCTCCATTTATTACCAGGGTCGTGCATCAAGCCACTCCCAAGTTATCCTCCGGAATAACTTACACGCCCACAGAAAACTTTTTTTGGCCTCAGAGGAGTAAAACTTCGCGATCTCTCAGCCAATAAAAATGGGCAGCATTTAAAGACTACTAATTTTAAGAAAAATCACAGAAAAACATGAAGGAGATTGGTATCTTTTAGTGCTAATCTAATAATAAATGGAAATAAAACAATAGTATGGTTGGCTCATCATTCTTTCAGTGTAAAGCACAGAGCCACCAGGCAAAAAAAGTTCACCCCACAGCTGTGGTTGCACTCCAAATTTGAAGAGAAAAAAATCCAGCACTTCACGTTTCAATATATTACATTTATCAAAATTTGGTATCACCCATGGGTTGTTACCTATTTAGCTAGTTTCAGAGAAATTATCAAAGAAAATTGAAGTAATGAAGCTCAAAAATCTTCATCCATTAGATGGACGTTCTTAAACCTAAAGTTGAGGCAGAAATAAATTTTAAAAATGGACTAGACTCTCCTACACCAAAACTTTAAAAACCCAGAAGTAATAGCATAAGATTACTTCATACTAAATGAAGTTATGTTAAAGCATGCTCTTAGATCTATAAATATTAAAATATTGCAGTTCCTTCAATAGGCCTTCGTTTGATTGTTCAAGTGGAATTGAATTCACACATTCTTGAATATAACTTTTGTTGACTGGACTGGGTGACTTACTCATTAACTCCTCAACCTTCTCTCTTAAGGTTTTATTCTCTTCCTCGAGACATGCTAGTTTTTGGTGAATGGCCGTCATGTTAGAATCCAATTTCTTAAATCCTTCTTTGATGCAAGTCTCTAAACTGGAAGAGAAGCTTGTGTTGAAGGTATTATTCTTCTTTGCCAGTGCTGATTCTAACTTTCGGACTTTCTCCAAGGCTGCTTGTAACGCAGTATCGTCATTCTGAGGAATACTCAGTATGTTGTTCCCCATGTACTTTTCTAGATCTAAAACAGCGTTGGTTCTTTTTAAGTTCTTCTTACAAATCTGAAAAAAAGATAGGTTAAGTTTTATCAGCAATGATATTAAACAGGGTAATTCTTCAGTAGATAAGGCACTGATCACATTGTTACACACCCGGTCAATTTTTCCTCTCATAATGATGCTCGCTTCTTGTTCAGTTGACCCAGCTTCTGTATCCGGCTCATCACTTGGTACGTCAGGGTTACCAAATCATATCCATCCGCTTGAAGTGCTGTGCAGATCTTCCTTTGATGCTTAAAAAAATGAGACATAAATATTTAGAAAGTAATTCATACCAAAAGATTCATACACACTATATCATTGTGGTAGAAAACTATCTTCATTCTTCCCACCATGATTGACTGATAAAATTTGGGTTTTTGACCAAATGGGGATGGGACTTTTGCCAAAATCTGCAGAAATTTTGTGTTTTTGCGACTTTGTTGCATTTGAGTTCCAAATTTGCATTTTCTTGCAGTTTCATCTTGCAGGCTAATCAACTATCAAACCAAGGGTTCACTTGGACACATAAAGGGGAGGAAATGAAAAGTAAAGTTATTCCTCTTATAGCTATTGCAGACTCTGTTGCCCATTGTAAGCTTTTAAATTTACAAACCTTCTCAGCATATTATGGTTGCACGTTTTGCTATCAAAAGCAAACTCGAACACAGAAGAGACTTAAATTCACAATACCAACAACTCCTGTGCAAGAGTGTACTGTTGAAACCCATGCGCAAGATTTAGTGAAGGATTATGAACAACACTTTGCATCTAAGAAAGTAGACATGGTAGTCAAGAGTGTGAAAGGTCCATCCTGTGTTCAAGATCTGAATTATTTCAATCTTTTTGAAGGATTTGTTGTTGACTACATGCACAATATTCCACTTGGTGTTGTCAAAACATATTTTACTTTAGTAACTGACAGCACTAGGAGGAAATTCTGGTATATGTTGGATAATGAGCAGTTTGCAATGGAGGATGTTTTAGGTGCAATTGAGGAGAGGCTGATAACAATAACACCCCCTTCATCAATAACAAGAACCCCAAGAAGTGTGAAAGACGCAGCAAATTGGAGAGCTAATGAGTGGAGATCATTCCTTCTGTTCTATGGCATCCCTTGTCTTAAAGGTATTTTGAAAAAAAAGCATGTGATCCATTTTGGTATGTTTTCAAAAGCTACTAATGTATTGCAACAAAAATCAGTTACCTTAAGTGATGTAAAGGAAGCTCACACACTTCTTCTACTGTTTCCTTTTTATTTTCAAAAATACTTTGGAGAAGAGCATATGTACTACAACATTCACCTTTTATCTCATATCTGTAATGGGGTGCTGAAGTATGGTGGTATTTGGACCCATAATGCATTTATGTATTAGGGGAAAAATCGCCAATTACTTCAGCTCAGTTAAAACCCCTGCAGTGTTGTTTTGGAAATATCTAGAAGATATCTCATGATGAAAGCTTTGCCACGGTTATGTGAAACTTTAGCTTCAACTGACCTCACTGTTTTTTTCTGTGAGGATATTTTAGATCAAAAATTGGTAAGATTTGTGCGTGCAGGCTCTTGTGTACTTTTGGGTAAAGCAGAGCCATTAATTTTGAATGACCAAGAACAATTTCTGCTTGTTTAAGAAGGATTAGAAATTTCAAAATGCCACTCTTAGAAAAGAATGTTGTGTAATGGAATGAGACTTACAACTTCACTGTATTCCTCAAACAAAAAGAACAATGATTCACTGATAATGCCATCTGATGACAGTAGTAACGTTATTCAGAGCATTTGTGTTCAGAACGAGACAGTTGTTCTGCTAGTGCAAGAAATTTTATTAGTTGATAAATGTGTATTTTCTAGTGATGATGTAGAAATAAACCACATTTGTGAAATAAGAGACTTCGGCAGATTTATGTGCTTAAAACCTGAATCTATTTTTGCCCAGTGTGTTTTGATGGACACGCTGTCTGGCACTTTCCTTTCCAATATGCCTTATGGTTGTTATGTTGATTTATAAGGCTTTGGAAAACATAGCAAAATGGTCTTTGAGTCTAAACATTGTATAATATTCCTAAAGGTTATATTTGGCTATAAACCAATAAACTCTTTAATGTTTAATGTCCTCTGTTTATGTGCCTTTTATTGGAACTCAGTGTATGTAAAATTAATGACCTTTAATAAAAGGCTAGTACAATTCTTTTGATTTTCATATATTAATCATTATCATGACTTCAACAAAGAGTTGGAGGTGGGAAAGGAATGAGAGATGCAATTTCAGTAATGAGGACAGTGGTAGAAAGGAACTTAGAACATTATCAGGATGCTTTTGCTTGTTTTGTAGATTTTGAAAAAGCTTTTGACGGATTGCAGTGGGATATGTTATTGCACATATTGCAAAAGGTGGGGGTAGACTGGAGAAATTATTATAAATTTGTATTTGAACCAGACTGCTAATGTAAGGATAGCAAATGGAGAATCGGGATGGGCAGTGACATGTAGTGGGGTACAACAGGGATGCTCGTTGTCACCATTGCTTTTTACTTTATACGCAGAGGAAATGGTAAGAGAGGCTTGGGAACATTTGGAAAAGGGTTGAAAGTTAGGGGTGAGTTGATTATGTCAGATTCGCAGACAATCAAGCTTTAGTTAGTCAGTCAGCTAAGGGACTTCAACGATTAGTAAGTGCACTAAATGATCAGTGTGAAAAGTATGGAATGAAGATTAATCTCTTATGCTAGTGCAAAACTCACAATTAAGAGAGAAACAAGGTTCATTTGTCAACTGTAAACTGTGAAAAGCATTTTCTCTCTGATTTGACTTACAATTCTTTGCACATTTGCGACAGAGATGACCTCATGGTGGACTTTCGTTGTTTACTTTGACAATCAGTGCACACATGATCGTGAGTGAGACTGCGGTGGACTTGCTCTGTTTTGGTTCGTTTATTCTCACAATGGATTTGCAATTAAAATGGTAATACTCAGGGCCAAATTTAGACTAGATAAGGCCCTAATAAGCTATTTGAGATATGGGGCCCTTTATAAGTCCAGATATTCTATGTCAGTGCCAAATAAATTTTTTTGGGGGCCCCCAAGAAAATGGGGGCCCTAAGCTATAGCTTGTGTAGCTTATACCTAAATCCTGCAATGGTAATACTGGTAATACTGCGTAATGGCTTTAGGAGCGTTCCAATGTGTTTCAAAACATTCTTGGACGCGTTCCTCTGCGTTCCATAACAGCCCAGTCGGACAGCGTTCTTGAGTGTTCCTGAACAGAAATGAAAACACTCTCAGTAGTCGTTTTCTCGGGCGTTCATCTGCGTTCCATAACAGCCCAGTCGGACAGCGTTCTTGAGTGTTCCTGAACAGAAATGAAAACACTCTCAGTAGTCGTTTTCTCGGGCGTTCATCTGCGTTCCAAAACAGCCCAGTCAGATGGCGTTCTTAAGTGTTCCAGAACAGAAAGGCAAACACTCTCAGAAGGTGTTCTTCTGTGTTCTCCGAGCGTTTCTGAACTGGGTCGTCAGAACGCGCGAGAAATGTGAGGGAAACACAGATGAACGTGGATGGACACCGACAAACGCTATGAAAACGCCAAAGAACGCACAGGAACGTTAAAGGAACACCTGTAAACGCACTCCAGCAGCGTTCTCAGCCTCCTTCATTTTCGCCAGGGTAACCTTTCGATACGTATATGAATTAGTGCAAACGGGTACAAATATTTACATTTAGTGAATTTATTTATGCATTTTAAAATCCCCCACAATTTTTTTATTTCCCCTCAAAATTTTTTTCTATAGCGCAACTTGCGCCATACATCCCCCCTGTGGTCGGCCCTGATTCACACGAAAAGCCACGAAAAATGTTTCTCTTCTTGAAGCATGCTCTGCTTGGGTAAAGCTCTTGACAATCCTCTCCGGATGGATCATTTCATTGCTTTTTGAAAGCCTTGACGGAAGTTTCTCCTTAAAAATGATACAAGCTATATTACGCAAGTGCCGGCGCCACGCTAATTCATGTAAAAACATATTGATTTGTCTTGACGCATGCCCCTGGTATGCCAGAATATTCTGCAATTTTAGTGCCGGCAACAAACATGTTTTATAGACGAATAAAACTTATCCACGGAGGGTTGGGCGATTGTTGTAATGGAAACCAATAATTCCCACAGAATTCACCGAATTATAACTAACTAGAATAATTATTTATGGGGCCAACGTATTTAAATACGTTGGCCCCATAAGGACAAAAAATATGGAAACTTTCAGTGAGATGGAGTGAAACCCTAACAAATAGATCATTGTACTTCGCACATGTGGAGGCAAAACTATGAGTGAAGACAATTGTAGGAACTAAGACAAAGATTTCAAGAGCAATCTAAAATATTTAAGTCAAAGTTGATGATCTGTCCAAAATCGCATATTGTATCCCTTTGGGGATGATATCACTAAGAAGATTAGTTATTTCTAATCGCAATCAGAGGAAAAAGAATTTCGGTATGTAGCCATGCAGTGGGCAATCGTTTAATACATAAAAAACTGCTGGGAGGGTTACCAGAAGATTAATGTTTGCACCACTTCAAAGCAGAGTAACTAGCGGTTAAACTGTTTAGCGGTTTGTATTCATGTACAATGAAATCAGGGACCACCAACGGTGCCGTGGAATAATGGTCGTTAAGAGGGGTGGTCGTTCGACAGGGGTTCAGTTTTTAGGAGTACATATTATGCAAATGATCGGGAGGCTGATTTGAAAAAAATGGAAAACTCCTGAAGCGACGGTTTTGATGAAACCTATACAGGAGTTTATATCTTCATAATTTAGTTCCTCCTAAGAAATTTCAATGTACAATAATTTGATGTATGCCGTGTATATAGTGAAATCCGAATTAAGCTACCAGCGACAGTTCCGCTGAATAATGGTCGTTGAGAGGGGTGGTCGTTTCATAGGAGTGATTCTTAAGAGGAGTTTCACTGTATTTAAATCTGAAGAGGCCCCGTTTAAAAATTTCGTTCCTCACAGTTGAAGTTTAAAAAAGTAGAATGAAAATGCATCAAATATGTTGCAATGAGATTGTAGATTATATAATATAAAGCCGAATGTCCTGAATGACTGGTGCGTTCACTCATTTACGAGCAGCCCACACTTGAGGTGATAAACCATGAAATTTTGAGGATGTATTCCTATAGCAGTGTATGGACGCTATTAGAAAATATTTTTGGGAAAACAATTTTTGGGGTGGTTTTTGCCTCATAGTTGTTACTTTTCACTCCCATGATAAAATCTCTGCCTTGATGAGGCGCCTTCTTTGCTTCAGCTATTATGTTCATATTATATTTCTTGATTCATCCATCGCTGGCCCACTTGCTTCCCAAATAACAAAATTCTTAACCTTGCGCAACTTTTTGTTCCCAAGTTTGATAGTGAGGCCTTCTTGTTTCTTCCACGAAACAACCTTGGTTTCTTAACATTTATCTCCAAGTTACATTTCTTCCCGTTCACATGCATGCGTTTCGTGCGAAGAATGCTCCCAGTTTCGTGCGAAGAATGCTCCCAGTTTCGTGCGAAACCGCGCGAAAGGTTCGCATGAAAGCGTAGGCGACGTCGTCGTCAGTAGAGACCACTCCACGTGCTGACATTTATCGGCAAATGAATATACTAGTAGAAATGGAAAAAGCTAGAACTTCGAGTACGTATGCATGGTACTACATATGGCTTAAATTGTAGCTATTTCACGGACACGAGAGGAGAGCTGCGTATCTCTTTCAAAATTAAGAAATGTAAATTACAATGCGGACGATTGGCGACCACCGCGTTAATTTAATTTTTCTAACCAAGCGTCGAGAACCACCCCTCCTCTCAGTTTGAAACCTACCTCTCACTGTCCTATCTCCACTTACCTCACTGACAGGAAGATAGTTAAGAAATTAATTCGAAAACTGAGGTAGAAAAATTTTCCTCAAAAATATTCACCTCAATAATATTATTTAGTTCTTATTGTGAATAATGTTACAGTAGGGTCAGGAATATTAGAAAATATATACTCAAACTTGGAAATCAACCGTCAAACCCGGATGCCGGAAGCGAGCGCGCAACCAACCCAACGAACTCACCTGCAGCCTTCAGTTGGAAAACAGTATATTACACCTTGTACTCTGAGTATGGCCGGAAAATGCATGTCACCGCCTTGAAGAGTTTTTGGCGAAGATTGCTCCGTAAACATTCCTTTAAGGTAAGATTTGCACTAAAGACAATAATAAATAGCTCATTTCCGATCCGACTTCGTGCTCTGGGCGGTGGATGGACCGGGAATGTAAATTATGATGAATATTTGGACGGGGTACCTAAGTCTCCTGGAATGTTTATGCATCGAAATTAGTCCATAAAGTTCTTAATGTGCCCACGATACAACTGGTGCGTATCAAGCACTGTAGCAATGCTACACAGAAATGTACATATCTTGTGTGCATGCTAATACATCCAAGTAAATCGTCAAAGTAAATACAAACGTCACATCCACATGTCCGCCATTTTTTTCACGCGAACTGGCGCGTCGCGCGCGTAGAAAATTGAGCAAAACTCAACTTCGCTCGCGTGAACCCACGCTTAAGAGGCGAAGCACCTGATGGACTGCGCGCGAGAGGCTACGCTTAGTTTTGCGTAGAACGCGTGCATGTGAAACCCCCTTACTCAGCCTGCTCTCGAAGTAAACAAATCAAGGTCACAGACTAGCCCAATTCCCTGACACACGAAGCCACAGATGTTGCATACCTCCTCTTCGCTTGCAGTGGCGCGCTTATGAATTGATTCTGGATAAAATATTTTTACAGACTCTGTTGCCTCCTTCAAGAAAGTGTATGTGGAAAATGTACTCTCTATGTACACAGCGAAGGTTTCTCTCAGGGCATTGCGAATACTTTAAGAAAGGTACATACAAATAATCCTTACTGCGATTAGTTAATTGCAAGACGTTAAAAAAGCTGTCACTTTTACGTAGTGCATTTTTACTTTCTGATGCCCATCTTAATTTTCCTATCTCACAAAATGTCTGATATAGAAGCTTCATCTTCCTGTTCCAAGAAGTGAATAAACGTTTCTGCTGATTGAACCGCGACTTGGAGAGAAACCCATTGTGTTTCGATCGTTTCCTCCTCATGACTTTTGCAGCCATTTGCATACTCTGAACTAGTATCAGCAGTTGTGGTGGCGGAGATGAAAGAATCATCTTCAAGGATCTGATGTATGTATGTACTTCCAATTCGTCACGACAGAGCTATTCATTAATATATTCCGTGTTAGCCTCGAAAAAATGATTAAGAAAACCGGCGAATGTAATCGAAATATTGATAGGGTGGAGTCAATAAATTTCAAACACTGATACAACTTCTAACTCATGAACCGGCAAATCATCCTACTCTCCTATATGACCGAAAGATTGTAATTTTCGTTACCATGTTCCAAGCGTGGTCCGGCAGAGGACGGGAAAGAGCTTATTTCACTTTCAGTTTCATCTAAAAGTCAATTTATGAAAGCGCCTTCTTTTAAAAGCAGCTCCAAAAGTTTTCGACCCTAATATCTCTTCATAGTCACCATCACACCCTAGTCCATTGCCTGGATTAATGAAGCTACTTATGGGATAGAAACGCAGCGAATGTAAGGACGTCGGCACTTTACAGTTCGCTATACACTCATGTAATTAGGTAACGTAATGCTAACACTCCGTGCTTTCTGTTTCCCGAAGAATTGGACATTTGGAATAAATAATTTAGCTAGCGGAAACTAACCAAATATAAAACGGCCGCGGAAGATATATTAGCTCGCTCGCCGGGTCAGTGCGCAGTGACTCTGAGACTCGTCATAATTCAACAGTGTGTTGTACGTACGTTGCTGAATTGCCTGCTGCGTGAAAACCTTTTTGTAGGCAATTTGTGGCAGTTTTGTATCTTGTGTAATATTTGTTATCCTGTATAATCTTTGGTTTTGTATACTCTAACATGGCCTCTGTCGGTGAGTACCTTCATAAGCGGTAGCAGTTAGGGAGGGAGGGGAAGGAAAGGGAGAGGAGTAGGGGAGAAAGTGTTGAGGGACTGACCGTCGGATAACCGGCGACCGGCGATCTACGGTGTATAGATAGCAAAAATATAAGAGTCTCCAACGGTCGTAAAAAATGGCACCACTCATCAAACATGCAACATACAACTTACAACCTCGTGTTGTAAGTGCTTTTCCCTTCAGCTCGCTGAAGAGGGCCACCTTGTGGCCGAAATACGCGTATCCGACGCTCACCCTCGTTTGTCTTTGTGTTTATATTTTGACCACGCTCTTTTTGAGCGATTTCTTCCGGAAGTTGGGCCCGTCTGTGTGTGTCAGTGATTTGTGTGCTTGTGAGTGTGATTGTGGTAATTACCAGGCATCCTTAGTAGGGTCCCATTAGCCCTATGAAGGATCCCAGGTTATAGCCCAGGCATCCTTATCAGGGTCCCATTACCCCTTGAAAAGGATCCCAATTGGGTTGAGTGTGTGTGTGTGTCTGTGGTGGTCACTGGAGAGGAAGTAGCTTTCCCGTAAACTATCACAGGAGGGTATTCTGGTGGAGATGCTGTGGTTGGTCTCTGCTGTGGAATCCCCATTCCCGGAAACCAACACAGTAAGTGTTGTCTGTTGCATGTTTGACGAGTGGTGCCATTTTTTACGGCCATTGGAGACTCGTTTATTTTTTCTATCTTGAGAGGCCGTAGAGCTCATTCCCCTTTATTTAAGGGGTATAGATAGCTTTTGAAATTAGATACGTCTCACTGCAGTCGCACAGTTGCATTCTCTCTCACCCCAACATCCTCTCCAAAGAAACAGAATACTTCACTCAGTTCGATGAAAATGTTTGTGACCACTCATCCTAAGCCGAGTGCCATCAATGTGGAGGAACTAAGTGAGGTTGAATGTGATCCCCATAAATTTAGACATGTTTGCAGGAATATTCAAGAGTCCTTTTTTATGAGAAGGCAATGTTGACTGCTGTATGTTTGGGTCTAACTTTTCTTATTTCTTATTTTTAGTCATTAGCAATCTGGATTCTCTAATTTTTAATGAATATAGCATAGTCTTATGTCTCACAATGCTGCATATTTCATAATCCTTTGGACACAAGTAGGGAGAGATTTCTTGATACATTATTTTAGATAAGCATAGTAATCGGAAAAAAAAACCTTTTGCCATTGAAAATTGAGCTAAGTGCTAAATTTATAACTGGAACCGAGAACCGGAACCGAGAACTGAAGGTGAGAACCGATGCTGAGAACCGAACCGGAACTTTAGCCGAAAAAAAAGTGGAACCGACCCATCCCTATTAATATGAAATTTAATTAATCCGTACCGTTGTTACGGTGTCTTATCGCCTAAACTAAATATAAAAGAACATGGAAAGCGACGTACAGATTGACCGGTGATCCTTCCTTATATGTTTTACTTCATTCTTGCGCACCGAATTATATATTACAGCCCTTGAAAAGCTGGCGGTAGACACGTCGAGAACATCGCTTCATGGATGGAGTTAAGTTACGCTTTATTGCAGCCGTTTTTGCGTCATATTTCCGATATGTTTTGCGCCACACACATGCGCTGTTCTGCTGGCAGCGGCAGCATTGTATGAGAACAGAAGACGGCGGAAAAGCGTGATGCGTTCGGTCTCCCTGAATCTTTTGTGTAGATTGATTAAAAACAGCTGTTTACACTACGAAATACTCGTGACGGAATACCGCCAAATAATTATAATGTACTCATTTTAAAGACTTGCTGATTTGTTAAAAATGCAGGTGTGGCTGATGAATGAGGTCGATACTTAGTGCGTTCCATTGCATTTTTCGGAGAGGAATATGATCTTCAAAACTTCGCGATCCACTGTATTAGATGGAAAGTCTCGCTACTGTAAACAGAGAAGAATATCAGGCACTCCTCTAGATGCTATAAAGTAGAATAACTGGTCAATATAACTATGCTTGAAAAAGTGGACTGCCGAGGCTCAGTTGTCATATTTCTCCTCGTAAATGCCTGAGTCAAGCGAAGGTCTCTTCGTCTTGGTTTCCTATCATAAAAAGGCCGCATGTGATTCTCTGAAAAATTTACTATAGAATAATACTAATATAATATGGGATATCGTGAGTTCACCTCACGTGCATTAAGATAGCATTTATTCGGTCCTTTTCATCTGGGATTAAACATTTTAAATCCCCCTTCGGCGTGCCAGTATTTATGGCATAGTTGAACCATTCCCCTGTAAAAACTGCTATTTGTTTCAGTTTTCGGTACTTTAAATAAATATGTACTTATGCTTTCATAAACGTAGCCTTAGATAAAACTACGCGCTCTTTGCTGAACAAAGAAATACGTTTTTATCGTTAGAAAGCTGTAAAAAAGTGGTGCAAATAATATTAGAGGAGTAAAATTGCAGCATTCATTGGATGAAGACAGAAGACGGTGGAAAAGCGTGATGCGCTTCAAGCGATAGCCATTTCGAATAATAGAACAAAGTCTTTCGGGACCCAGCTCGTGGAGTTGGGGGCGATTCGTCGGAGAAACTCATTCGCCGAGCAAACTTGCAGAACTTGGCCGGCCGCGGAGTTGAAAGGGAGGTACTTATGAGGGACTGATATCATCAACTTGAGCGCTGTCCGCTGGCAGGATTCACCTTTCCGGTTTGACCCTGTCTTCCCGAATTACGTCCCCACACTACACTTCTACCCTCCCTCCCCTCAGCCACAAACAAACAGCTCCTTCGTCTTATCTTTCCTCATCCCTTTCCACCCTCTCATCCCACTACGCCAAACCTCCCTCGACCCCACCCGCTCCTTCATATGTATAGCTACGCCCCTTCCCCTCTGATCGCCTTCATTGAAAAGGAGAAAAGATGGAACGCATGTGCTACGCGACATTTCAGGGGGATATTGAAGCCATGAAAATTGCGCAATCGGCAATATATTTCATATGCATAACTACGCCCATTCCCCTCTGATCGCCTTCATTGAAAAGGAGAAAAGATGGAACGCATGTGCTACGCGACATTTCAGGGGGATATTGAAGCCATGAAAATTACGCAATCGGCAATATATTTCACGTATGAGTTTAGCTGTCAATGAGCGGAAAACATTCGCATTATTGGCGGAATTATCGTGATACCATAATGATTCATGAAGAAAAATGTACCGTGGAAATACGAGGCGTGATAAAATAATACGGTGAATGAATTTTCATGGCAACAACTGCTTAGGCTACATCTATTTCAACTAGTATGTCTCATACCCTCATGTGTTGAGAGAGGAAGTGACAAGTTTGAACACGTTCTGGCTTGTCAGTCAGCTTCTAGAGCCGCTACAGTGGGGTCGTGTTTGCCGTGTCTGTCGTGAAACATGGATCTTGAACAGCGCATTAACATTAAGTTTTGTTTCAAATTGAAAAAAAGTGACAAAGACGCTCACGAAATGTTAGAATCTGTGTATGGTGATAATAACTTTGAAGACTGTTTACAAGTGGTATGAGCGATTTAAAAGCGGAAATGAGTCAGTTAAGGACGAGGAACGGTCGGGAGGTCCTTCAACCTCAGAACAGATGAAAATGTGCAACAAGTGGCCAAACTTGTTCGTTGAAACAGGTGAATGACTATTGGAGAGCTAACTGAAGAAATTAACATCTCGTGCAAAGCATTTTAACCGATGATTTGCAAATGAGACGAGTGAGTGCCAAATTTGTTCCCAGACTTTTGACTGATGAACAAAAAGAAAATCGTGTTTCAGTTTGCACGGAATTGAAGGATCGTTTTCATTCAGATTCGGACTTCATTGCTAAAATTGCTACAGGAGATGAAATTTGGGTCTATGGCTATGATCCTGAGACAAAAATTCAGAGTACTCAATGGAAAACCAGGAACTCACCTCTCCTTAAAAAGGCACGTCAGTCAAAGTCGAACATCAAGGCCATGGTCATTGTTTTTTTGGATTGTGAGGGCATAGTGCGATCAAGGTTCGTTCAAAGGGGAACGACTGTAAACTCCGAATTTTGCGAGGGGGTACTGGAACGTTTGCAAAACGATGTGCGAAGAAAGAGACCTGAAAAATGGGCCAACGGCTTTCTTCTTCATCGCGACAACGCGCCGTAACACAAGTCGCTTTTGATTCGCGAGTTTTTGGCCGCTAATAGTGTTCCTATCTGTCCACATCCGCCTTACTCACCAGATTTAGCCCCATGCGACTTCTGACTCTTCCCAAAATGAAAAATGTGCTCAAAGGAAAACGTTTTGACACCATTCCTGCCATTGAGAAGGCCACTACAGAGCAGCTGCAAGCCATTCCGAAAGAAGCCTTCCAGAAATGCTTCCAGTCATGGATTCAACGTTGGGATAAGTGCATTGATAGCCAAGGACAGTTCTTTGAAGGAGATTAATTCAAATTTTATGTAAACTTTTTACTTTGTTTTTAATAAAATAATTCACCGTATTTTTTTATCACACCTCGTAATTTCCGAGAAAGTGATGAAAACTATTGTGGAAGCTTGCTTAAGGTAGTCCGAGTGAAATATCATTTTTCTTATAAATCAATGAATTTGATCTCGTTTTGAAGAAAAAACATCCCACCTATCCTATGACACTAAAAATTCTACCCCTTACCACATTGCTTGCGGATATATATGCCAAAATATACCAGCCCTTTTACATGGGAAACGGTACGTGCATGCACTGCAGAGAGACATTTACAAAATGAGGTATTTCTAACACTTATACGTCGTAAAAAAACAATCAGTGTGTAGTTTGAATATTTTTTCAACTATATTTGAAAATTAATCATATTGTCACCGCAACAGGTTCTTGGGTATCACAAAAAATTTTCCGTTTTGAAGGAGTTTCAAACGCACCGCGCGAAAAAAATGAGTAAAGCTAAAGTCTTATTTAGATATTTTCATTTAATTACCTACAATTTCTGTCATATGAAACTATATTATAGCACCATTAATGATGCAAAGTTTAATTCATGTGTCCTACAGCTGGTGAAATCAAAACGTACAATTCGAATACGGCCTCTATTATGATTGGGGAACTATTTTGCTCGGACTACCGTAAATGAAACCACTTCTTCTCATTAACATGAACTTACTGTATTAGTGATAACATTTATGATCAAGTTACGCTCGATATCCACATTAGTTGTTTAATGTTTTTAGCAATAAACAGCATTCCTTTTCACATACGGAGACGCTATTTACTCTCTTGTTTCTGTAAAATTATTGCCGTACCCCAGACGTCGTTTGAAACAATAAGGTTACATGAGGGGGCGACAGAAGGTGAGGTAATTTGCGTCGTTAAGGACTTGTGTGGCGGCAGGGGAGGGGCAATAAAGGAAGAGGGAGGATGCGAGTTGCGAAGGAAGGGAGGATTATTTGAGAAAATCAGCAGCATTAGGTCAGAAGGATTAAGGAGAGACCCAACGTCATCATCACTTTTCTCACAACAAATGTATGCTCCTGTTGGGACGTTCAACCATTACGTAAGACGATTTTCAGCGTATTTTGACTTTCCTGACCCCCCCCCCCTCCCTCATGTAATAAAACGTTACGTTTCGTGAATTCATTCCTCCCTCCCCAATTTTACGAAAGATAAAACAGATTTTTGAATGCATACATATGAATAAACTTTTCGGTGGACGACTTTTGCGTAACTGCTATTGAATGGTGCGTAATCGGTTGATAGTTAGAATATTCCGCGTAATAGTATGGGATATCGTGAGTTTCACCTCACGTGCTTCAAGAAAGCATACATTTTGTCCTTTAGGCCCTTTTCATCGGGGATTAAACACTTCAATCCTTCTTCGACATGCCAGTATTTATGGCATACTTAAACCGTTCCTCTGTAACAACTGCTGTTTGTTTCAAATTTCCGAATTTTAAATAAATATGTATTTATGCTTTCATAAACGTAGCCTTAAAAGAAACTACGCACTCTTTGCAGAACCAAGAAATGCGTTTTTATCGTCAGAAAGCTGTGAAAAAGTGGTGTATAATCAATCAAACGAGTAACCGAACTCTGGCCCGCACACCTCCCAACGTAAAACCATGCTAGAAGAGTCCAGACCGCTCCCCATAAAAGTTGCTTACGCACCTGCTGAATGGCCTCGTAAGTTTAAATTACATCTCTTATCTCACAAACCAAAATCATCTCGTGAATTCAATGTCCACGTCGGAGGAGAACCACAATTTCTGCGTTGCCGGGCCAGCCCATGATACCTACCTTGGCCTGCCAGTCTGAACAGTCGTCCACAGCGATGTGGACGGTTGCTCATTTGGCCTACATAAATAGTACCCTGCGCTATCACGATTATTACATAAGGTTCTTTACGTTTAATGGAGTTCCCTGTGAGGCAACGGGCTTTGGGATATTCATCCGATCGTCTACTGTAGTGTTCGTCCATATTGGACGCCCAATTGTGAAAGACAATTTTATACCGGTTCACGTATTCACACCTCTACCTGCGATATCGCCCCAGCAGACGTTGACCCATGACTATGATACGGAGAAATGGTAATCAGGCCCTTATGCTATACTCAGTTAAATAAACAAGTTTTCCTAAAAGGCCGAGTTTGGTACTAATTTTACTCAACGCTTCGAGAATTGATCCAAAAAAAAAACTCGCACAATTGTTCCACACGCTATTTTCTCTGACGCCTGATGTTGTGGAGGTGAATCCCATACTCAGCTGTGCTGTGGACGGGGGGAGGAGGGGCTGGGTGGTCCTGGAATTCGGCCATGCCCATACCGCATGGTCAAACACACCAGTCTGACTTAGGTCTCGATTCGATCTTCAACAAACTGCTGATCGCATTTTAAAGCGTGAAAACCGTTAAACTCTTAAACTGAATGCCTTCAATGAAATGGAACTGCGAATTACCTAGTGTGCGAGTAAAATAGCATGGATCCTTACCAATACCTTCATTAAACGACATATCTGCTGAGTAGCTATGCATTAATAAACATGTATTAAAAAGTGAATCTAAATTTCTTCCGGATTACGGAATTCAAATTTTTCAGTGTGTCAAGCATGCAGGATAAGCTGCCATTATATATATAGTAAGCGATTGTAAATAATAATAAGTCGTTGGTCGTATGATAAGAAAATTTTAATGCTGATATGGTCCAAAATTAAAATTAATCTACGGATAACATTGCATATAAGTTTTTTAATGAATGTTCTTTCGATCCATTAGTATGCGCTGAAAGAGATACATTTCCAATTCTCTTCGTCAGGTTATTTTTTAGAATTGATGTAATAATACCTACTGGAACGTTGGAATTTGCAGAATTAGAAAAAAGAGATTCGCTTCGAATCTGCATAAAATAGAAAACCATATCTACATCTACATCTACAAAATACCGTGCAAGCCATCACTAGGGTGTGTGGCATGGGGTGATTCCACACCAGGCACGCAGCACTTATCCCAGTTCAATCAGAACCGCGCGCGTCCCCCTGAATGCCGGGAGCAGGCCAAAGCAGTCAGGACAACAGTACGCAGTCAGACCACAAACCAGGAGAGTGATACGAAGAAGAACATGCTACCATTCAGCATACTACTCAAGATATAACTACTGGTTAGTATTATTAATGTGACAAATAAATAGCACTACAAGGTACTAAGACATCCAGGAGTATATCATACCGGAGATTGCATGAGAGGTTAGTATCTACAGTTCATGTTAAGATACTGAGCACTACTGAAAAAACCTACTTAACCTAGTCAGTATCCTTGAACTGATCTATCGCAACTATTATGGTCCCTTATTGTGCGTGGAAAAAATTACATCTTAAATCTATCGGTTCTGCAGTCTATTTTTTTAATGCTATTCATGTGATCGTTCCTACCATAATAGTTAGGCTCTAGCAAAATATTATCAACTTTGGAAAAAATTGCCTACATCAAACTTTCGTAAAAGATTTAACCTACATTTCTCTCTATGATCAGAAAGAGGTTCATACCCTAATTCCCTCAACAATTTTGTAAAACTACTTTCTTTTCATTACAATTTTTAAAAAATCTAGCTGCCCTCCCACTGTATGCGATCTATATCTGAAACAAGTCCTACTTCATAACGGTCCTATATACTAGCGGCGTACTCTAAAGGGGGTCTCACGAGAAAAAAAAGTAACATCGCTCCTTTACCTTCTCGTCACATTTTCCTCGTATTCTTTTAATAAATCCTACTCTCATGCGAGAACGTAGCCGGGTGAACCCTAACACCTTACTTTAAGCTCTTTACTCACACCCTCACCTCCTCTCCCGTCCCTTTTCCATCCCCTCACACCCATATCTCTTTCCTTCACGGATTACCATTCTTCTCACTGAGCAACCGCCATTAGACTGCCCGATCGGAGCCGACTCAACCCTGGCAACCGTCATTTGGCCCTCCATCGTCACTAGCCGGATTGACCCAACCAACCCCCATCCCCAATTGCCTCCCCCATTTGGCCCACCTCATTTCCCACCGCATTGCCCATCCCAATGGCCTTTTCACCCTCCTTCCAGTTTTGTGCTAGGTATATAAGAAGCAGTGCTGCACAGTCTTACCAAGTCATTGTGATCCTGAACGGTTTACGATGAACATCGGTGTCGTGAGTACGGTAGACGGCGAAACTCTGGCTTGTCGGTGGTGGAAGCGATGCCGAGGAAGAATTTGAGTGAGTGTCTTAATTTACTATTTGTTCAAATTATTTACCCGCATCATTACGAATTAACTTATAATATTGTGTATCTGAACCTTCTCGTGAGTAGCGTATTGCAGTAGGGGTGTCGTTAACTGATGACCCAGACCAAGTTTGAGAAGTGTCGGGATAATTTGGAATTCAAGTTGGTTTGCTCGCTATAATTTAGTAGTGGGAGCTGAATTTAGGTTGAACTTATTTAAATAAGAAATTCTTTTCTTTATTTCAACTATATTTATTCTTAATTTCAGTATCGGAAGCCTGGACAATTGTGCAAAACGTCGCAAGTCTTCTGAAATCCCATTTTTATTTTACTTCAATCATTCAGTCTCATCCTCACATCGACGGAGTTCATCAATTCTCTTAATTTCTGCCGGTTGAGAAGTCCCTTCCCACATTTTTTTCTAGAATTGGCCGATTGGTTTCTTTGAACAACATATGTTAATCCTGTTTCCATTGCATTCGTAAAATTTCTTCTGTTTTTGAGTGATATCAGGAATTAATATCTCGCAACATGTGCCGTTTTCCTTAAGTTTTATCCTCGATGGCATTCGAGTAGCATCTATCCGGAGCAATGTCTCTCTCTCATCTTCTTTAACTTGAGTTATGCAGAGGCTGGTGGGTAGTGAATGAACCAGTCTATCATCTTCCAACTTCAAAATCTTATGAGGGCTTCAAGCAGTTTGTAAACCCAGAGGCCTCTCCACACACAATCCTAGTTTTTCTCAAATAATTCCAGATTTTTTTATTCATCAAAGTCAACTCTTCCCGGTGGATAAATGGTTGGTTTATGCTCTCCAACCGATAAACTTTGAAAAATTGTTACTCTTTTCTTTCTTGACCAAGTCTCATTTTCCATGTACTATTCTTAAGATCTTTCGTTGGATTTCAATGTGAGATTTCATTCCCGAAAAGTGCGCGAGGACGCAGGATCTCTTGGTTTGAATCGCGCAATGCAATGCGCAAATCGGAATCAAATTCCTTATCACTGAGCCTTTTCTCTTGTGTCGGTTTACGTAATACTAAAGATTCATAATTCACTAGTTAGTTTACCCCTGCATTTGTTTCTCAACGGCACATTTTTTAACAATGTTCCCATTAATATACTCGTCCAATTGCATAGATTCCTGCAACGTAACTCTGCCTGGCTGTTTCGTTGATTCTTCGGTCTTTTCAACTTCTTGTTTTGGCGAATTCTCTTCAACCCTCTGCCCTACTTCACAGATAGACTTCTCCCTTCCCTGACTGAAGCACTCCCCGAATCGGTCGAGCAGGGATACTCGTGTGGGAATACCATAACTACCCCTTGCTTCAGGACAACGCCATCAACGGAGAGCATTCGGCAAGCTAGTGAAGTGAAAGTGTCTGTGATTATAATAAGTGCATGGTCAGTTGTGTGTTCATTAAGTGTCAGTGATAAGTGTTCAACGAGGGATCGTCGATGGAAAGCAGAGTTCCTCCGCCGTTTGGACCTTGCAGTTGATTTAAAGGTAAGGGAACGACTCCTCTTGCAGGGTCAGGAGGTAGTGTGGAGGGATACTCGTGACACCTGAGACATGGTATCCTTATCACGTTAGGGCCCCACGAAGGGGCTTAAGGGACCAAAGAACTCTCTTAAGGGACAATAGCACTTAAAGAATTGGGGGGAGGGGAAATTAAGGTGACTTAGATGAACAAATTAGGTAGGAAATTTAAAGTGAATAGGCTCTTAAGGGACAGAAATTACTCCTTTTACCCCATAAACTAAAACCTTGACTTGCAATTTAAATAACGCGGCAATGACATTTTTAGCTTTGTAAACCTCTGCATTATCTGATGCATTACATACCTGAAATTAATTTTGAATGTGAAAATTGTGCCCGTATGTGTAACAAATCAATTGTAATTAAATGAATGTAAAATTATGTTGATCAAAATGTAATGATCTTTGTAGAAGGAATTGTAACATTTGCTTGTTGAACTTGTAACCGCTGGTTGTATCAATGACGTGTCATTTTTGTTTTTAAAATTTCTGTGATGTTACATGTCAGCATGTCAAATCTTATTCATGTTGCTCAATAAAAAAATGCTCTCGAGCAAAACCTGTCGACGCTATTTTTTTTCTGAAGGCAGCGGTCGCCTGTTTTGAAGGCGTCGCTGTAGCATGGCACAGTAGGACGTCCCCTGTTTATTCGTATGGATACTCAGGAGCGGCGTGACGGACCGGCCATCGGCCTTCGTCTCATTTCTGAGACGAATGCCGAAAAGTGGGCTCCAACGAGCTGGCATGATACCTCATTGGGTGGCACCAGGAAACTCATGCACTCTTTCTCCTCTTCTATCTCTCTCGAACATTCCAGTGTTTTTCTCACTATTACATTGTCCTTTCATTTGAGTTTATTTTTTGGCAGGTGGGGACACATTCCTGGGCAAGAACGACCCTTCCAATCGCAACCTTCATTTTATTTTGTGGTAAGTACTATGTAACTTATCGAAGACAGTCCTGTAAATTGGAGACAGTCCCTCGCCAGATTTGTTTGAAATGAATTGGATCAGAACGGGTCAGTTTTATCTCTGAAAATTGCTCTGTAATCACACTTGAAATCTCCCGCGGTAGCCATCGTGCAGAAAAAAAATGCTAAATTTTCTTTTGATGTGTGCCTTGACGGTTATTATACTTGAATACTAGTAAAAGTTATTCCAGTCCAGTTTTCATGTGATGGTAACTTCCGCATTCGTCAGTCGCTCGTTATTTCATCCCGCTACTTTTTCTGGACGATTTCTGAGGTACTTAATAAAACTAGGCCCTCTCGGAGGGGCAATTTGTGTAAGAGTTTGGCGATTTAATTGGATAAAGACTACGGAATCTTTGGCGATACGAGATGCCACTAACGATAAGGGGAGGGAATTGTGACATCAGTGTAATTTAGTATTGAGAAAGGCGATTAAACCCTATTAATTTCTGATTAAAGACGTCGCCTTGCATTTTAAATCTGTTGCGCACCACACTTAGCAGTAATGGGTGCATCAGCGTAACTCCAATTCATTCAATATATCTGGAATTTTTCTTTAACTTAACTCCAAACCGTAGGACACTTTGATCCGAGAAAGTTGGAGGATTGGTAGGTTTGACTTAGATTTGAAGAATTCAAGTGTCTTCCAGTGAGTCTATTGAATATTTGTTCAAACTTGCAATCAAATGTAAATGAACGAGAATCGAGAAAAAAATGTATGCACCTTTTGGTCCTCTAATATTCCTGGTTTTATCTTGGCCAGTGCCCTGATTTCTTTACAATTCTTATTATTAGAACTTCGACAAATTCTCGCTGAAATTATGAAAAGGACATATCTTCAAAAGTTCAGCTATCTGAGTCTTAACTGCGTGTATGTAGAGCTTCACGCGTTAAGTTAGGTATGTAGTCCGCTTTCAAGGCCATTGAGTGAAACTTAGTGAAGTTCAGTTTCAATCATTGAAGACGGGCAACTTTCCATAATTAACTTTGAAGACTTGATAGTTTACGGATGATTTGTGGAACGCAAAATCGAACCTAATAAGTTACAATCTTGGCTTGGTTATACGTTCGAATTAGTTGAGGTATCTCTTAATTTAGTGAGTGGAGAAGTGCCAATGTTCCTAAAATTTGACTCTCAACCACGCTGAACAGTAATTGCTGAAAGTTGAACGGAACAGA
This sequence comes from Ceriagrion tenellum, assembly GCA_963169105.1. NCBI lineage: Eukaryota > Metazoa > Arthropoda > Insecta > Odonata > Coenagrionidae > Ceriagrion > Ceriagrion tenellum. Next base: position 23,996,634 of record OY720632.1, read on the forward strand.
ATCTAGTTCACTAGACAATTAAGAGCAATTAGTACTCTTACTTAGAGCAGCAAATGAGAATGGATTAACCCTCACGCTTCATTTACTAGGGGGCAGATTTCCAGACTTACTTTGCATCCACTTGGAGGAAATTTGCCTTCAAAACTGTGCAACTTTAAATTGTCAAGCCTTGTGATACTGAGTCGGATAATGTTTAAAGGTACGAGCGAGCATTGGTAAAGGCATGAATTTGAACGGTTTTACTGAGATGTGGCACAAGTTGTAAACGGAGACGGAATCTTTAACTGATATGCGTGTTAATTTTACGAGTTTGCAGTTTAATTTAAGTTTGAATTAGTTGCTTTGCATTGATTGATATTTTTGACGCGTCATTTTTAAGTGCACGCAACAATACTGATAGCCACAACTCTTAAAATTCAATGAGTTAGTTACCGAGGGGGAACTTTGTGGCATTGGATTCTCGTATGGTAATAAGTGTACTCGCTAGAACTTTGTGAAGACCTAGGTGCAGCCTTACGCAGAAAATTCCCATGGGACCTCTTTTATAATAGACGATGTTGTAAAGCTTAACATACTACGTGAAAAAATGTACTGATTAATTGTCTTGAATCCCCTGAAACTTGATAAAATTTCGCAAACTTGTCAGTCGAGTGATGCTTAAAATTAGCAAAGCCAATTACGCCGATGTTAAAAGAAAACTTTTGTTGGCATTAGGTTTATCTAGCCCACCAGTTTTTCATACTTCGTGTAGCAGTAGCAAACTTTCCGATATCGGTGCAGCAACGCGCATCAAATGATTAAGCATAGTCGTTGGATTAGACAAATGATTTCAAATTCAATATTCTGATTTATCTCGACTCGGTACGTCTGGATCTATTTCTGGGGCAAGGGCCGTGGGTCAGGACATCAGCAATGGAAAAGGGTGACAGAGAAAAGGAGAAGAATGTGATTTTTATGTTAACGCTGTCTTTTGTTAGAGCTGCTGTTCTCACTATCATTAACACAGCGTGAAAGAAATATTTTACCTTGCTGTTCAGCACTGTTTTTCATAGTCTTTCAGTTGCAGGGAATGAATTTTTAACTTACGAGGCCATATCTTATGAAAATAGTACCATAAATTACTTAATCGCGAAATGATGCTTCGTTACATTTCCGAAGAATTTTACAGCACCACACAGGGTTGGATTTTAAGTTTGTCATCATTAAGGTAATAATGCTAAGTTGTGGAGAGTAATGGGCGGGGTTTATACAATATCCCTCGTGTTGTAATGAAACTCGTCTGGTCCTAGGTCTAAGAATTCTAAACTTATATTATTGTCCTTTCTCACCATAACTTCTCTAGAAACCCTTCACCCATGTCCTAGGCGGGGGAAAAACTTGAACCCGTCACCTCAAGGTTAGCAGAACTTGCTCACCTCGCCGCCACTGAACCCAAGGGCAGTCATCTTACGACGTAAAGTCTAGTATGACCATAATCATAGTTGCTTAAGGAATTTATATTCGTAGTTAAAACTCCTAATATCACAGTATGACAGTAAAGATATGGTCATCAACACCCTATAATCGGGGCCGCCCACAGGGGGGGTTAGATTAGCGTCATAGAAAAATTTTGGGGGAATAAAAAATTTGGGGGAGATTTTTAAAATGCATGAAGAAATTCAATAAATGTAAATATTTTTAACCATTTACAGTAATTTATACACTTATCAAAATGTTATAACGTTAAATGGATGTTAAACGTCAAGTGAGGTGCATATAGTAAAATATCATGCAGTTTTAGAGAATCATTCAGCCAGCCGAAAGGTTCTTTTATTTCGGTCTCGTCTCTCCATACTGTTCCTTGGCTGCCGCACCGTGCCGTCGTCAAGGCCACCATAAGATCCCCGAATGCAACCCAGTAGCGTAACTGACTCAGCATCCCTCCAGTCTTATTCCCGCCCCCTCCTCCCAACGGGTCATATCATAGTACAGTCAAAAGGCTTAAAAGGCTATTTAGACTTACGGATCGTGCATACACTGCACGTTACCTTTTACGGTGATTTATCGGTGAAATACGGTGACCACTTCCCCTCAGTCGACAACCGTTTGAATTTATCTCAACCCCTTGTATCCTCCTCCCCTTCGATAAGTAACTTGGACTATACATATGAAACTTTTAATTCTAAAATATTTTCTTATTATTTAGTAAGTTTATTTTTAGGGATGGGTTGAAATTAGTCTAAGTAGCAGAGCTAGATATAGTAGAAAAACGATATTTTCAATTTTATAATTGTAAAACTAGAAAATTTTATCATAAATATTTCATGATATTGACGCCTAGCACTCCCCGCTCCCACCCCTTTCCCTTCGCGAGCCCACCCGCCTTCCGAGGACGAAGGAAAAGGTACATTATATTTGTACACACATTCTAAATAAGATCAGACGTGAAATAAGCGAATAGAAAATCATAAGTTCACTTTCAAATCCTTGATTCCCGAAGTCCTCAGCCGCGGGATCGGTTTCCAGAAAAGTCTCTGAATATTCTCAAACAAATGACTTGCATATCCCACGAAGATTTACTCAATGTTGCTAAAAATATGGATAGTACCCTAAGGCCGATTCTCGTCAGTGACTTGTGCGAGTATTACGGAATCGATGGTGAAGACCTTTGTGAAGAAGTTAACATTTTTAGTCAACTGTGCAAAGTCCGCTACCCGAGCATTGATTTATCAGATGCGCTAAGCTTGAATGACGAGAGTCTGAGCCAAAATAATGACGAAAGTGACACCCAAGATTCCTGTGACGACAAGCATGATGGTCCTAGTACAAATCCTAGCATAGCAGAACAATGATTCCTGGATCAATGGGTCAAGAAATGATTCATTGGGCCTTATAGGTGTTTATTAAATATTTTTGGATTTCCTTACCTAACGATGTTACACCAGATACTTTTAGCATTACCAGCAATAAGTTGCTCAGCAGAGAGGGCTTTGAGCAGATTGCAAAAAATAGGCTGAGAAGCAGCATGGGAGATGTCTGGCTCTCCGACATGCTTATCCTTTCTTCCGAAAAAGACATTTTAAAATCCATTCTTAACCGTGATGTTATAGAAAAATTTGCTTTGTCAAGTGAGCAAAGAGAAAAACTATTGTATAAAGGACATCAATGGTAGGGTAGTCAAAATGGTACCAAATCCACCGGTACTGATTTTATCTGCATCATTTTGAGTTTTTTTACCAGTAAAATTTGTAAATAAGAGCTATGAATAATTATGTAAATGGGTTCCCTATAATTAAAGACAAATCTTAATTTAAAATGTTTTGAGTTATTCAGGTGTCCTTATTTTTTGCACATTTCATTGGTACAGCTCTCGCGGAAGCGTATGGCGTTCTGATGCGCAGAAGGAGACGTCGTGCAGGGGTAAAGTTTGGTGGAAGGGGTAGGGAAAAGGGACGTAGGGGAGAGCAAAGACGTGGCATTTGTGCCATGCATGAGTGCATTACAAAAAATGGAATTTGTATGACGCGGACAACACAAACGCCGCACATCCGAACGCCATTAGCTTTCGCGAGAGCTGTATATACTAGTAAGGTGTGGTAAAGTATCATAATAGTGTCTTTGCAGTAAGTTGACCTCCTATTTTGTTAGATACAAGATCAGGCTGTGTAGATTTAGGAGTGCAATAATCAATATACTTACCATATTTTTTTAAATTCGAAATATGAAAGAAGCCCTCAGTAACTTTAATAAAATATATGAACTATGTTATTCTCATTTTTACAATGTATTCCTTTTTTAAGCATTCTATCGTAAAAAAACTCACACCCTTATGGTTTTTTGTATTAAGTTTTAATAAGTTCCCCTATTTAAGCGCAGTAGTTTGCTTAAGATTTATTTCTATTTTTTTTAGAGATAGTGTTTGAGGGCTTGGCCAGAAGTCATTGTAGCCAAACCCTCAAAACTAACTCTAAAAATATGGATATTACAGTGGTCGACAACATGTATGAGGATTTAAGATTTTATTGCCAAAAAGTGTTAAACACAATTTGGTGAAGCTAAGCGGCGTTAGTCCATGCTACCTTGGACAGGTCTACAAATTATAATCTGGTAAGTAGCTATATACCGTCGGCGGGGGGGGAGTTGTTGGTTTTGGTGGGGAATGCGCCATCAGCATTGGGGGGATGGGCACCCCTGCCTACAGTAGTCGATATATTATTGCTCAAATTACTGAAGCATGAAAGGGTTCTTTGATCTGCTCGTGAAATGTATTGTCCATAGTTTTGGATGATAATCTTAAAGTTGAGTCGACCAATTTTGATGAAGGAACATGCGTATCACAGAACGTTCTTTTCAACCTAATCTATATACTTACACAATTTCCCCACCGTAGCTGTACTTTCTATAATTAGTTCAAAACAGTTTTTCCCCCTTAAAAATTGGTAGATTATCTCTTAATAGATTGTCGCTAGTTTCATTTTCAATTCATAGTTTCTGATATATGTTAGCCAATAATAATTCTGGAAAATTACAGTAATGAAAGGCGTTCGTCCGGTAGATAGTACGATTGCTGAAGTTCTAAACCTCTTCTTTAACATAAAAACAAGCTATCTAATTGAAATGAGTTTGGCCCCTTTGTCCTCGTAGGGGTGGCAGGAAGAAAATGGTGAAAATTAAACTTAATAAAGAGTAACCAGTACCATCAGTATGAATAGCTTAATTTTTCTCCCATAAAAAGATTTTGACGCACCAAAAGTGTACCAGGTAATGATCACCATTTTTCAAAAATTCTGTCAATTCGCTAAATTTCTTGTTATTAAATATTTTAGTAAGTTGAACGCTCAGTTTCGTACGTTACAACTTAAATTGTTTCAAGAGGGGGGAAGGTTATTAAAGAAATTGAAAGCTTCCGAAATGTAAGAGGCACCGAGTTTCTCTCTTTTCCTGCGATTTCGCGTGGATATTTTTTCAGAGGCGGTGGGTGAGGGAGTTGAGACGTGCTTGTTTTGGCGGGGGATGTGAAGGCAAGGCACGGGGTGAGAAATGACCGTGACGCGTCTGATGGACTGGGCCGAATGGCGTCAACCTCGCAGTGAGCTGCCATGCTCACGATAAATTGTTAGGCGGATGGCGGAGACCACAACATAACCCGCATTTTTTCGTAGCTTCACGCGTTGGCGGTTGAAGGGACAAATTGAATTATATCCCGGACATTCGTGTTCATCACGAAACCTTTTCGGGGTAAAATGGGGCAACATTGTCTCGTCCTTGTTTGAAACTGTTTTTTTACGCACGATTTCTTGTTTACTGGAATACATCGAGGTAGATTGAGAGGGCGTTACGTCATAAAACGGATGCCTGACAACCGAAACAACAACCACGTAGGTTATTCCTGCTCTTTCCTTACTTTCCTATTGGTAGTACGACAGAATGGACGAATAAGCGGATTTAAAGCAAGGATATCAACCGTTTACAATTTAAAAATTGAAATTCCAGCACTTTTGAATGTACAGATATAAGACGTCTAAACTTTATTGAATGATCGGTAACAGTAATTATCTTAAGTTGATGGGCCTTGTTTAGAATATGGTTGATATGCTCACCGATCACTTCACTTGAAATTGCATTGGTAGCAGCCATTGAGAAAGATAGTTGCGTCATAAATCTGTAGCCTGACAACCGAAATAACAACCATGTTGGTTATTTCTGCTCTCTCCTTTCTTTCCTATCGGTAGTACGACAGAACGGACTAATAAGCGGATTTAAAGCAAGAATATAAACAATCTGTAAGCAATTTAAAGTAAGTACCTTGTGAAACATACATTGGCTGCTAAATAATAAAAATTATATTCGATTTACCGGCCCCGGTGGCGGAGTGATAAAGTATTGCCTAACAGAGGGTCGCGGGTTCGCGTCTCGTCTGGGCGGAATTATCACCAATCAGGGCATGGGTGTTCGTCTGTTGTCATTGCTAGTCACCCGACATAAATTGGCCAAATGCGATGTATTCGGGTTAATATAGATAAAATAAAATAAAAACAAAATTTCAGCACAGCTTTCACCGGAAATTCTGATTATTTTTATTTAAACTCAATGAGATATATTTAAGGGGAATTCACATTAAAGAAATGATTAATTCATGCTGATTTATAGTAAATTGCCGATGGAAAATGCCATTATTTCAAAATGAGTGCCACAGCCCGTGCGCACGAAAGGAAAATCGGTGTTAACAAAGATGAGAGACATGCCTCGGGAACGTTTCAGATTCTAGCGTTGGCCACATCAGCATGCGCCCTCTCAACCTACCTCAATGCTGAAATATCATCAATAGTGCCGAAAGTATTATTCTCCTTATGAGTTCAGTCTTATTTTTAAAATACCGACTATTCTTTGCTACAGTCCTCGGGTTTAACAATGGGTTAGGAAGTAAGGAACTTTATGGTCATGAGGATGAAACAAATGTGAAGATAAATATTAGATCATTAAATCTCCTTCAAAAAAAACTTAACACCTTGGCGTCGATGTGACAGCGCCGAACCACGCCCCCTTGAGCGAGAAAGCAATAAACGCGCATGAGGGAAAACGAACCTTCTTCGGAACTCACTTGACGAGAGGGAACATGCATTATTTCTGGGGGATCGTTGGATCTATTGTGTCTGCCCGATCCGGGATCTAACCACACGCTAATGGGTGGGGAAGCACAGAGATAAGAAAGGTCGGTCGGCGAACGAAGAACAGCGGAAAGGCGAAAGGCAAAATGGTCCTTGTTTTCGGAAGTTACAAGAATAAAAGTATGACTGAAATGTCCATTTCTTGTCTCCATCGGTTACAGGAAAACTTGGCTGAAAGTGATGGGTCTTCCCTTTATTAGGTCGCAGAGAGGCTATTACGTCGCTGAAAAAGGTCGGATCATATCAAATGAAGTATAAAAATTGTTCTTTTACTTTTAACTTTTAGGGAGCAACAAGCCCTCGCCCAACAAATGATAGTGATCCATTTACCAGGAAAATATAGCAGATTTGCGTTGCTCAGAGGGGCTGAATTACGTTGTATTGGATATCAAAATCATTCAAAACACTTAGTTTAAATACCAATGATTCCTTTCCTAAAAAATATGATTATTCTTTGGCACTATAAAAGGCACTGTGTAGTTTGATATGTTCATTTCAACGAGTTATCAATTTAATGTGACACATACTAACAGTTTGTGGCAATAAAATGTGTAAGCCACGCAATGTTGCCCTCAAGTATATCATTTTGATGGCATGAAGGTTTTTCTTTGTCATACAGGGTAAAATTTATTGTTGTATAGAAGACTTAAGCTTAAAATAGGCAGAGTTATGAATTCACATTATTTATCATTCACGTCCTAATCAGCGATTAATTTTAGTCTTGCCGAGTCAACTGAATTGTTTCACGCCTGCTTAAAAGCTTTGAATAGGAAATTGAGAGGATATTGTTTGCATCCTCCACATTATGTTCAAGATTTTATCCTCCTCCCTTGCTGAATTTCAATGGATGCCCTCCGATGTTATAACGTAAAACGAATGCACGCGACCATCCCATATTTGGTGAAAAGGCCGCGCTGGCTGATCGCGATGTTTCACGGAAAGTTTTTCTCTCCTGTAGTAAACTCGTTCCAAGAACTCCTTTAAAATATTTCGACTATGCGTCATTGAATTTTAATTTGATATTTTTTCCTACTATTAGCTTCACAACTCCTCCTTGGAAGCAGTTTTACTTCCAATGTGGATTGGAATTACTCTACGCCCTATTATTCTACTGCTAGAACTTTCACCTTCATTCATATCAACCATTGAATTCAGCCTTCATTCAATTTTTGTTTCCCGGTAGAAATTGATAGGGGTTAAATACACTATTTTCCGGACAGAGACATCCTTTTGACACACCATGTGAAGACTTGGTCTCACTTTGTCTCTTACTAACTAAAAGTAACCATCCGCGTTTCTTAAAGGCTCCGACGTGTTTTGGTCGTTATCCAAAGAAAACGTCACCTCCCATTTTTTGTCCGTATAATATGCATATGTGACGGCTGTCCTAATTTACAAATATATTGAAAATGCATAGGGTTATTATTATTTTCAGCTGGATTGTAGGTCGAATAACAATTATTTCATATCTTGTTCTTCAGCCAATGAGATCTGAAGAATAACTTACGGATTAAAGAATGAAAAGTATTTCCCGAGAGAACTCATGAGGCTCGATCATTCCCATCTCTCCTTCAGTCCACGTCCTTGCCCCAAGGGAAAATTCTATTCGATTGTTTCCGAAGAAAACACCTCATGCATTGGTTATTTGAGCAAAGATCTATCGTCATCACTGATTGGACGGGTTGTCTCCAAACATCGACTTGGTCTCTCAACAAAAACGACCTCCAAATACCTCGTCTATGCGGAATTAGTATGAAGTCTTTGCCCGCCTCCTTAGCCATCATTGCTTCGTTTTCTACTTCCACTCACGCCGATTTTTGTGCACTTAGCCAAAGTTATTGGGAAAACAACTTCCGTAAAAGCAGCACCTGACCAGAGATGGGCATCGTGGTGTTAGAGAAAGTTGTATTCTATGACCTTGAATGGGCATGTCCTCTCCGCACCATCTAATTGTTGCAAATGAGGCATCTTGGGATTGTCTAACTTCGCAAGATTTACTCCTCTCCCTGTTTCACTGATAAGCAAATGGAAGCCCAAAATCACCTCACTGAATGGAAAGAGCTAAAAAACAACACCCCTTCTATATGTACACTCCCAGCTGAGACAGAAATTGCAGACCGTTCGCAAGGACCATTTAATTGTAGGTCACATCCCGAGGAGTAAAGCCTTTCCTCAAACCAGGAAGGAGAGGAAGGCTTTCTTCTGTGTGGAATGTTTATTTCTCGCCCTGAAATGTGGTGTCGACAGGGTGTTCCATCAACAAATTGATTTTGGTTAATAGAGTGGAGGCTGAATTCACTAATTACTGAACTGAAGATAGTATTTGAGTTCCTCCAAAAAGTTAAATAATAGACATCAATTTATTTATTACTGGATTTTGTGTGAAGATTATTTATTCTGTTAATTTCAACGATTTTCGTGAGAAAAAATCGACACATCGTAATAAACTGTTAAAATAAAGTCAGCAACCTTGTGTTATTAGAAAAACATGAGGATTGAAACATGATGACTTGTTTTAATAAAATCAGTAATTAAATCTGTTTGCGTAGCAATCCATTTCCATAGGAAATATATAATTACCGTAAATTATGAACTATAATTATAATTACTTTGAATAGATATGCTCTGTTTTAATAAGAGGTCGAAGTTAGTTGGCCTCCTTTGCCGTAGTCCTTTTTTTAAGATCACAAAAGGAATATAACCGATGCTTAAATCTGACACCACTATAATAATTAGCAACCATTTTCAATTAAACTCAATGTTATCTAGATGGTAACAGTGTAATTTAACTCGGGGAGGATGGCCATTGAATAATGAAGTTATTTCGGATACCGCTATAGAAATCTGAGAGGTAAAGTAAATCGAAAGAATCGGCGAATTTAGGAGCAGGATAAATTTACGAATGAATTGTGATTAAGGAATGATACATTAATGTATCCTTCCTTAATCACGTCTTCCGAGAGTGACAAATGAAAATTAAAGGCAGAATACATCGATGTAAACCCCAGTGGCCAATGCTTTGTTTTCCCAATGCTATGTCTATAGCAAATAAGTTTGACTATGGAAAGTTAAGAATTGATATTTGAAATCTGCCCGACCAAATCATTTTCATAGAGTTCTTACCTCTCGATACTAGTTTATTTTTGGAATAATAGTGCAGACCTTTCATGTTTATCATACGTCCATGAGACGAAGTTGGTCAAAGTCTTAACATTTTGTAGCGAATAGATATCTCCATCCGGCATTCAGAATATTTGACCCTAAGTTATTCCTACCGGGAGACCAGGGGTGCACATCCCCCCAATGCATTCCCCCCCAAAACCTACAACTCCCCCACTCCGGTATATAGCTACTTACCAGGTAATAATTTGATAGCCTGTCCAAGGTAGTATGGAGTAACGCCGAGGGGAGCGGAGGAATCAGGAAGTTTTTTAATTATTAGCTTCACAAAATCGTTTTTAACACTTTTCTGGCATTAAAATCTTAAATCATCATTCACGTTGTCGACCACTGTGATATCCACAGTTTTAGAGTTAGTTTTGAGGGTAGGGCTACAATGATTTATGACCAAGCCCTCAAAAACGAACTCTAAAAAAAATAGAAATAAAATCTTAAGCAAACTATTGCGCTTATATAGGGGAGCCTATTAAAACTTAATACAAAAAACCATAAGGATGAGAGTTTTTTTGACGATAGAATGCTTAAAAAAGGAATAAATTGTAAAAATGAGAATAATTTAGTTCATATATTTAATTAAATTATGGGTTATTAAAGTTACTGAAGGCTTCTTTCATATTTTGAGTTAAAAAAAATATGGTAAGTATATAATATATATTAATAAGGGGAAGTGGTGGTAAAAAATCACCGTAAAAGGTAACGTGCAGTGTATGCACGATCCGTAAGTCTAAAAAGCCTTGTAAGCCTTTTGACTGTACTGTGATGTGACCCGTTGGGAGGAGGGGGCGGGAATAAGACTGGAGGGATGCTGAGTCAGTTACCCTACTGGGTTGCGTTCGGGGATCTTATGGTGGCCTCGACGACAGCACGGTGTGGCAGCCAAGGAAGAGTATGGAGAGTAGAGACCGAAATAAAAGAAGCTTTAGGCCTGAATGATTCTCTCTAACTCCACGATGTTTTAATATATGTACCTCACTTAATGCTTAACATTCATTTATCGTTATAACATTTTGATACGTATGTAAGTTACTGTAAACGGCTAAAAATATTTACATTTAGTGAATTTCTTTATGCATTTTACAAATCTCCCCCAAATTTTTTATTCCCCCAAAATTTTTGTCTATGGCGCAACTTGTGCCATACATCCCCCTTGTGGGCGGCTCTGTGTGTGGCACATTCATTTAAATGGATTAACAGTAATGAATACCAACAATGAACCTCCTGTAGGTGGGATGAGAAGCAATTTCCAATTCAAATTCCAACATATTGTTAAAATGCTCCATGGGCAGATTTTGCAGTCTCCCTAACCCTGTTGCTTCTTCCTCAGCAGAGGGTCTACTTACTCCCGATGCTCGAATCATTTCTGTGTTGTTGGCGCGAAATAACTAACACAAACTAATTATCGTTTGGCCTCTTTATTAGGGACGAGCCCGAGCGAGTGTACAAGTAGGTAGTCGCAGTAAACCTTCTCCCGCCTGCATGATGACATGGCCTTTTATATCTCCTCGGAGTCGCTCATCGCCTGCTCCGAGTCCTTGGCGCCGCTGCCTTTCCGGCGTGCCAGTTAACTGGGGCCTCCACGCGAACCCACCACATCTCTCCTCCTGAAAAAAATGCCAAACAAAACCAGGGACGGGGAAAAAAAACTAAGGGGAATATCTCTGTGGGGGACGCACAAGTCGTCCGTATCTCGTCTTGACTAATCCCGTCTCTGGTGGGTTGTCGCTCTCCGATGTGGTCTCGAGGTCTGGGAACATTGACTCGTAATCTTCCGATGTACTCGGCAGCCGTTCTGCTAAGGTCAGCGCCACCCGATTCCTCCTGATGACTCCGCTACCTGTCTCAATCAGATAGGACCGGGGATGGCCCGACTCTCCGACAACCGTTCCATACTCCCGACGATCTTTCACCCAAACCGGAGTTCCCACAGTCAATAGGGGTAGTTCTTTTGTCCGGTGTCGTCGGTCGTAATTCCTCTTCCGGCTCTCCATGATGACCTTATTCTTATCCCGTACGGCCGTAAAGCTGGGCCATTTGGGATTCAACTTCCTGGGACACAATGGCAAGGTTGTTCTCAGCTTACGTCCCATTAGCAGTTCCGCCGGGGAATACCCAGACTCCAAGGGTGAAGCACGGTATGCAAGGAGTCCCAACCATGGGTCTTTTTCTTTCGCGAGTATGTTTTTTACCGTTTTCACCGCTGCTTCCGCTAGTCCATTACTCTTTGGGTAGTATGGGCTGCTAGTTATGAGATCAAATCAGTATTCATGCGCAAATTCTCGGAGCTCTCTTCCTCCGAATGGCGGCTCATTGTCCGCTCGGACGATTTGTGGGATTCCGTGACGCGCGAATATGGATTTTATTTTTCCAATCACGTTCTGGGCCAGTGTATTTTCCAAATACGCGACCTCCGGGTATTTTGGAAGGTAGTCGACGATGACTAAATATTCACGCCCTCGGCTGTGGAAAATGTCCATTCCTACCATCTGCCAGGGCCGCGCCGGCGTCTCCGTCGGTCTCAATGGCTCTACTCGCGATGGGCGACGTTCGAGACATTCCGGGCACTTGCTTACCACTTCCTGCATTTTATTCGATGCTCCTGGCCACCACACTGACTGCTGCATCCGCCTCCTGCACTTAGAAATACCTAGACGTCCTGCATGGAGTCGGTCCAACATTTCTTTCCTCCATGATTCCGGGATGTAAACCCTTGTCCCCCTGACTAGTAGACCGTCAAGGAGGGAAAGATTTACTCGTTCATGGTAGAAGCTGGTATCTTCCAACAGCATTTTCTCTTTCCGTGGCCACCCCTCTTTCACATATTTAATTATTCGTCGAATTCTGTCATCTCCTTGTTGCGCTTCCCATACTTCCTTCAGCAATCTGTCACTCATTGGTGATTCCGCTTTCACTGCTTCCACGTACAATTCCACGTCTTCATCGGTGAGAATATCACCTTCTTTAGGAGTTTTGGAGATAGGAGATCGTGAGAGAGCATCTGGCGTATACAATTTCTTTCCCGGAACATAAATTACCTCAAAATCAAAACGCATGAGGCGCATACGGAAACGCTGCACTCGGGCAGACAATTCGCTAAGGGGTTTCGTTTCCAATAGTGCCGCGAGTGGTTTATGATCCGTACATAGAAGAAATTTCTTGCCTACTAAATAATTTGCTAATTTCTCACAAGCCCAGGTGAGCGCCAATACTTCCTTTTCCAATTGGGCGTAGCGTCGTTCTGTATCTGTCAAAGTCCGTGACGCAAAACATACCGCTCTCCATTTCCCATCTGACTGCTGCTGTTCTAGTGTAGCTCCCAATCCATATGACGATGAGTCAGCTAATACTCTTGTCGGACGATTTGTTTCGTACATGGCTAATGATGGGGCACAAGTTAACCTTCGCTTGATTTCTTGAAAAGCTTTGGAGTGTTTGCAGTCCATGGCAAAGGTTCCTTTTCCCTCATCTGCTCTCTCAAGGGTTGGGTAACGTCCGCTAAGTGAGGGAGAAACTTAAGGTGATAATGCACGATTCCAAGGAATCGACGTATTTCTGCGACCGTTTCGGGCTGCGGCAATTCTTCTGTAGCCGAAACTTTGTCGGGGTCTGGCTTGATTCCATCCTCGGCCGATATGACATGGCCTAAGAATGTTGTCTCTGCGACACGAAATCTGCATTTCTCACGATTTAACGTGATCCCCTTTTCTCGAAGACGCTGTAGGACGGCGTTCAATCTCACATCGTGCTCCGGCTGTGTTGCTGCAAACACGAGGATGTCATCCATAACGTTGACTACTCCCTTTAAACCTGTCAATGCTTCCGACATCCGCCGTTGAAAATGCTCGCCGGCCGAAGATAATCCCATCGGCATCCGGTTAAAACAATACCTTCCAAAGGGGGTTATGAAAGTAGTTAGCGGACGGCATTCTCTCTGTAGTGGTATTTGGTAGTATCCTCTGCAAGCGTCCAATTTAGTGAAAACTTTCGCTTCCGAAGCCTTCAGCAGGGTTAGACATTCGTCCACGGTCGGCAGTTCGGGCTGTTCTCTCCGAATGCATTTATTTAATTTCGTGAAGTCTATGCATATTCGAACTCCACCGTCTGCCTTCGGCACGACCACCATGGACACGCACCAATCCTTCGGTTCTTCTACCGCCGTTATTATTCCTTCCCTCACCATTTTCTTTATTTCTTTCTCTACCTTTTCTTTCAATGGCAAGGGTACTCTTTTCGGCATGGACACCGCATAGGGCACGGCTTCGTCCTTGATGCGAATGACGTATGGTTTCGGCATTCTTCCCAGGCCACGAAAAAGTTCTTGGTAGTTTTCTTCCGGATGACCAGCTGTTATTTCCCGTAGCCAAGTCAAAATTCCCAGGGATGATATAGCTGGTCCTCCCAAGAGCGCGTCTTCAACTCCATTAACCACGAAAATCTCATCCTCGTATACTCGATCCTTCCAACGTAAAATAGACCGGAATTTTCCTTTGGCCTGCAACCTGCTTCGATTAGGACCGCGGAGGAATGATGTGGTGTTTTCGAGTTGTATTCCCTTCAGCGTTTTGAATAATTCGGTACCGATGACAGTGACGTCCGCGCCTGTGTCGACTTTGAAGGGGATGTTCTGGTTACCGATGGCGAGTGAGACCCTCCATGGTTCTCCTCCCGTCGAAATGCTTCCCAGAAAAAAATAGTCGTTTTCACTCTGTAGCTTCTTGTCAATTTCGGCAACCGCTTTCGTTCTGCAAACTGCTGCCCAATGTCCTTTCTTTTTACAGAGAGCGCACGCAGATTGATGCGCCGGACAATGCGCGAAAATGTGCTGCGGCTTTTTCCCGCACCGAGGACATTTGCGACCACTCACCTTCATTTGGTCGGGTGGTGCTGATATTGGTGTTGAAGGGTGCCGTGGGGCTTTCTTCCGCACTGCGTCCACCTCCGATGATCGTGCTGGCGAAGGGGCGGTTTTACTTTCCCCCAAGTTACTCCTTATGAGCGTCTGTTGCCTTTGCACGTCTTCTGCCTGCCTCGCCTTTGTAACGGCTCTCTCAAGCGTAAGATCCGGATCCAATTGTAGAGCTTCCGATAACTTGGCGTTCCGCAAACCGACTACTAGACGGTCCCTCACCAATTCGTCACGAAGGGTGCCATATTTACAATTTTTAGCGAGAATATGCAGGTTCCGAACGAATTCTTCCACCGTTTTGGTCTCTCCTTGTAGTCGCTTGTTGAAACGGGCACGTTCGTAAATTACGTTAACCTTCGGGACGAAATGCTCTTCAAACTTCCCAAAAACGATACTATACTTCTTTTCTTCTTCCGCTGATAGGTTGAAGGATAATAGTATGTCGTCCGCGTCGTCACCCATTGCATAAATCAATGCGTCGACTTGCTCGTCTTCCGGCTTTTTGGAAAGTCCAGACGCCCGTCTGTACCTCTCAAATCGTTGACTCCATCTTCTGCCACGAAGGAAAATGCCTGGGCTATGGACCAGGCAGGACCTCCTATCCCTTCGAGCTGCTTATTCGCCATTTTCGCACACACCTGACACCATGTGTTGTTGGCGCGAAATAACTAGCACCAACTAATTATCGTTTGGCCTCTTTATTAGGGACGAGCCCGAGTGAGTGTACAAGGAGGTGCCACTCTATCAAATCTATTTCTCCCCCATCATATTTTAAGAGGAAAGTAAAATAATATTGGTGTATGGGGCAATTTTTTGAACGTAATAAATTATCACTACAGCATCCATAAAGTGCTGCCCTCTATGGGCAGCAATGTAACATTCCTATTTTACTATTGCTAATGTTAATTTGTACATTATGAAGGATGCTTTTGTTTCCCATTGTTTCTAGTGAATAACGAATGCTACTTGGCTTTTGTACATTATACTTGTTTTTTGAAATATAATCCATGGCATCAAAATTATTTTGAACTAATATTACACAATAACCCTACACCTGAATCATGTAAATCAAGAAATGTCTTTTTAAAATAGGTTTCTATTGCATGAGAGAATTAATTGAGTCCAATGATTCAGATGTGAATCAATCATATAAATTTGTATGTGAGGCGACATTATATTGTGAAAAATTGGATTGTACCTATTGTAGTCTTTGTAGCATATCTATGACAAAGTTAAGTAGACATTTTCCACCCATTAGATAAGTAAAATTATTATTATTTATGGCACCTAATAGCATTTTAATGAGAACCAAGAAATTTATGTAGGTGGTGATAAGAGTAATTTGAACAACAGCTTTCTATCAATTTTAAAGATGAAATGCCCTATCTTGAAATGTTATGTATCTCCTATCAGGATCATGTGTGATGTCTTTTCACACATACTCCCATTTTTCCCAACTAATGCCCACTTACCCTCCTCACTCCTGCCCTTCCTGAACCCTTCTAGATAATTCTCAAAATCCATTGCTTCCAAAATCACTACAACAATGCTCAATGCTGCTAGTAGCCCTAGGCAATGAGGCAATATCAAAAATATTTGGGAATAAAATTCTTTACCAGTGGAAAATGTCAAAAAATATTCAGTCAGATCTCTAATGATAGATCTTAAGAAGAATTTTCCCCCAGCTTTTTCAGATAACTTATCTATGCTTGGGACCATTACTTTGGAATATGTTTTTGCAAAATTAAATTAGTCTCCGATTATATTATGGTATATATCATAATTACGACTCCAAAGAGCTATGGAGAATCTTTTGGCTAAACAACGCACAAACTTGCCCAATTTACCATAATTATTAGTGTATCTAATGATACGAGGGATAATTTAACACTAGAACCGCCGTAGGTTTTACTACCCCTCCGACCGCCAAGGGGTCATTTTGACCCCTCTTCATTTTAATTAGAAAATAAATTACTATTACTTAAAAAGGAGATATATTTGTCACTGTTTTATCTAAAATTACTTAGAACAATTATTTTTTAAATATTTTTATTATCATTTTAGCAAGTTAAACTAAATTATGATCACTTACACATACGGTTTTCAAAACAATTTTGTACGTAAGTCACATATGGGTACATAATGCAGTAAAATAATTAATAATTATATAATTTATTATTGGAAATAATATTTTTATCGTTTATAAACGGGTATAAAAATTTTAACGACTTTTTTCATAAAATTATTAGTGAACACAATTGTAGAGTACATCTATATGTAGACCAGACATGTTTTGCTTATCTTGCCATAGCAGGTCCAACAAACGAATTTTTTGCATGATTTACAAGTGTCGGAAGTCTTATTGCCTTTACAACTTCCAATCTGGCATTTTTTACGTGCGCGACCCTGACTATTCTCCTCCCGTTTGTCTTCACCTTCTTCATCATCGGATTCTGATGTTTCCTCAGTAGGAAGGTGTTTGTTGCGTAGCTCCTCCGCTAGTTTTCTGATAAATTCTCTTCCTGGCGGATAGTGTTGTGAAGAAATTCAAATATTTCATTTTCATTCAACACCCTGTTCCAAGCCATTGTATACTAGGGAACTGACAAGAGTTACGTCCCATTTGGTGTCGCTGAGCACACTGATCTGTACTGCAGGGCATGTAAAATAAAACCAGGGATAGAGGAGGGAAACCACGCTTTGATATTATGTAAATGACTACACAAGATAAGGGTGGAATTTGTAAGGGGGACACGGCTCAACAACAGCTTGCATGTGCGTCGCTGAATGCCTTTGTCTGCAGCCAGAAAGTATACAAAATAAAACCGGGGAAAGAGCCGAGAAATGGCATTTGATACTTTGTGAAAGACAAGACAATGAAAGGAAAAAATATTGGAAGGGAGACAGAATTCGACAACATGCAATCAGCGGTCTAGAAAAGCTGGTGCCAGTCCGGCTGCTAGCTATCATCTTTGGGAACCAAGGGAAGAGGAATTGGTGCATATCATTGTATGTACAACGAGGCAGACACCATGAACAGCAAACAAGAAAACGATGTAAAAAAATGGAGGGTCATTTTGACCCCTTGGCGGTCCGAGGGGTTGAGGTCCTGTACCTCAGAAAAATAACAATATTTATCTTTTACCAAAGTGGCATCCAATTAGGCATGAAAAAAGATTAAAAGTCATATACATATGATGACCCCATCCAAAAAATTCTAAGAGTGACAATCAAACATACACAACCTCCGGGGTCAAAATGACCCCTCGGCGGTTCTAGTGTTAAACTCTTATTATAATAGATAATCCAAATTAAACTGTAATCCTGGAAAATAAATTCTTCTTCTCATGTGATGAATAGATAGAGAAAACAGCAATAATCTCCATGTATGCTGTGTATTTTTACACCAAAAATCACAATAAAAGCTTATGCTAAACACATATTTACCATAATGGAATTTATAAAATATGTATTTACATTTATTTATTTACATGTTTTTGTGATAGAGTGCAAAACACTGGACAAGTTGCAGGAGAACCCTCACAATCAGGATACAAATATGCTGTCTCCTTTCTATGCCCGATGGTGAAACAGAATTTACAGTGGCATTAGGAGTTTTGGTTAATGCCTTCCTAGAGTTCGATTCCAGAGAAATGGGATAAAGGTTTATAAGGTGCAAGTGATTTAGGATCAGGAAGATATGATGGTAGAATAAGGGATTTAATAACGTAAAGCCAGAATTTACACTAAGTTAACTTTTCAAGGTTTGCTGGTAAAGGAAAAAGCTGCTGACAAGAATAAAGTAAAATATGTGGATTCCCAACTTCTTGTACCATTAAAGGGTCCTTTCAATGGGATAATATGCCATCATTGAACAAAGTGGTCGACTCCACCCATTGATCATCTTAATTGACAACAGCCTCTAGCTTAGAAATTACCATACCTCCTCTTTGGGTATGCACATCAACCACGCGACTCCCGAATTCGGAGCTGATCATCATATGTCCCTTTGTCTTTCCACTTCAGGAAGTAGATACCATCTTCAGTGAAGGCATCCAGGTCTTCACCTCATTTCACTTTAGCCTTTACCGCTTCAGAGGTGATGCCTTTCCTATTTGTTCTAAGAGTTTCTGTGCAATACGTTTTTCTCTCCAGCAGTTCATGGATCAAATTGACACTGGTATAATAATTATCCATGAACAATGAATGGCCCTTGTCCAAATGATCATCCACTAATTTATGGACAACGTGATCAACATGTCCACGCCCTCCAAGTTCCGAAACACCAGCTCCTGAGTAAACAAGAAATTGTGGAGAAAATCCCCGCTCTCAAAGGGTAAATGACAATAATATATATTGTTACGAATGGGAATGGGGCTACCTGACTGACCCATTTGACTGCTTTGGGCAATGAAGGTACGAGAAGCAGCTTCTCGTAAGGGAGGGAATATTTGAGAACAATGGAGCCTGTGATATAAAGGGTCGGCAAGGTTGTGAGATGGCAGTGGATGACTTACAGAGCTGGTGAGCAGATAGCTGGGCCATTGAGACATCACAGAGAGCAGAAGCGAAGGATAGGGAGATGGGAGCAGGAGTGGAGCCACGGAGGACAGCCAGGCAAGGAGAGAGGGACGATGTGGCGAAAGTGAAAGAAATAATTTCTTGCTTTGTGCACGAGCAGACCAATAAAGGCTCCTTGTTGGTGATTTTAAGAGCGCTTGTTTCAATTCCAATTCAGCCGATCGTTACTAACCCTTCAAACCTGTAAAAATATTTATAGTGAGAAACCCTCTTTGTTTTCCAATCATAGATTGTGATGAATATGCTTGATTTGGCTACCTATGACTACCTAAAATTTATGGCACAAAAGAATAAATTAAAAGATATTTATCATTGCAGGGAGTGCAGGAAAATTTCCATAAAAGAAACCTTTTTGCCTTCTTTTCAATGATAGTACACTGGTAAGTGTACATAAATGCATTAGTCTTATTAACCTTGAGCCTCATTTATGGTTGCTGAAAAGTATTATGGATGTATAATAAAAATGGACTCTTCCCAAAAAGCAACCAATTCAAGAATTTATGGCTGCCGTTTTGTTTTTTCCTAACTCCTTTTTTGTCACATGTCTATGGTTGAAACATGAAGAAAATGTAGGCTGACCTTCTGCAACATGAACTCAAGGTACAAACCTCTGGATTTCGTGCACCCAAGTGGCTCCATTCACCCTCAGGATACCTCTAATTCATTGTCATGAATTAGGGGTTGCTCTTACTTTGGCTCATTCATTTCATCACCATGATTAACTGTTTGATTTGAGCCACATGGCTCATCATCACTCCATTCAACAAAGTCTGATAAAGAGGAAACTTCCTGTTAATGCCATGATGTGAATCTTCATTCATATTTGTTATAGGTTCAAAGGCTAGTATGATGAACAGCAATATATGAAAGCTACTTACCGTGGAAATTATCCATTATTAATTTTCAGAAAGCCTTACATAACTGATTATGACAGAACCATCAGGTAAGTGCAATGCTGAATTTTTGTAAGATTATAGTCTCAGATATGGAGTCAGCATGACAAAAGAAATCCAGGATTAAAATAAAATGAACATAAAAAGGTTAATACCAGTTAAAGCCATCATTCCAACACTGGGCTAAACTGCCTGGATGACTTAACAAATTGTTTTCTCTTTTGTCTTTCACAATGGAGGATGATAGTGACCCCTCAATAACCATATTATTTTCATTGGCGTGATCATGATGGTTGTTCTGGTGAGGGTTTTCCATCAAAAAAACTCCCTCTTAGTGAAAAATATTTCAGTGTTATATGCTAAAATATTTACACATGAATAAGGGGATTGTACATACATCTTTGACCACTCATTTAATTTTTTTCTGAGAACCCTGAGTGAATTGTGGAAATAGACAACACCATATGAAAGATAAATGACTGCATTTAAGGAAATCGATAAAACTGTGGGACATGTTTTTCAGTGTTATGGAGTGCATGGTTGCAATGGTATTTCATTAGTTGTACTCCCACCAGTACCTGTGTAATGGGCAAATGTTATACCATAGGCAATTCAGTTGTCACAAAATTTAAGTGGTGGGCTTTGGAGGTAATGAATAGATAGAGGCCAAGTATATATATATATAGAGTTGAATTGCCTCAAAATAATTAAATGAATGGATAAAAGCTCACATTCACTAAAACATTGGTTACATTTTATGTGAATAACATTTGAAAGAGTACAATGCAAGTTCCTACGTTAATGTGCCTATATAATTATTAAGAAATATGGAGATTATGTACATAGTGACATATTATCCCTATTAAAATTAAAACCTTTATCTTCTCGGCGTGCTCAGCAAGATATTATTTTTTTGTATAAATTAATCAACAATGTGATTGACTGTCCTCCACGTCTTCAAACTATTAATTTCTATATCCCATCCAGACCACTGAGAAAAGTTCCACACTTCACGACTGATTGGCATAAATCTAATTATTCAAAGCATTCCCCATAAATTAATGGTGCAATGAACTTAGCCAATAAACTACCTGACATCAATTTTTTATATTCAACCTTGTATAATTTTAAGGTATCTATAATACAAAAGACCTTATATGCATCCTTTGTTCTACTTTTGTGGGTGTTCTATTTACTTTATACTCATATACAACGTTGTACTAATTGTGTGGGTGAAGAATGTATTCCTAACCTGTAAATAAAGTATTATTATAATTATTACTATTTCCAAAGTTGAACTGAAACATAAACACTCCTCATCCATGTGTGCCATTCGAGTATCTTGTTTCTGTCTCATCCAAAATGTGGTTCTAGCAATAGGTTATGTCGTTTCTCTCAAAAATTTCTTATATGGACCATTTCTTCTTTTGCATGGCATGATGACTTTAATAATGTTTATAAAAAATGTTGTACAGCAATAATATTGACTTCAAAAGATTTCTCACAGTTGTGGATATTCTGTAGCATGCTTAATGCCAAAAAATTTAAAAATGAAACTAAACATAGTACCATTCATCATTGGTGTGCAATCCTAAGATTGGTTGACTGCAGCCCTTCATCCTTCCCTATATAGTGCTAGGTCCATTACTTCCTGGTAGCCTTTCCTATGTACTCTCCTCTTTATTTGGTCCAAAAACTTATTCCTAGGTCTTCCTCTCAGGACTTTTCCCTTTATTTTACCATCAACTATGTTATTATGTATGGAGTTCAACCAAACGGTATAAAGACTGGAATTGTAAGACCCATTTATAAAGCAGGTAGTTATGAGGACTTACGTAATATTTGTGTAAATCTCTCAGGCTCGCCACCGGGTAAGAAATTCATAGGCAGCCCTTTCTCTTCAGTAGCCTTGAGAATGGGTAACAAGTCGGAACCCGAAGCGTCGGCTGCCTATGAATTTCTTACCCGGAGGTGAGCCTGAGAGATTTACACAAATATTATTTGCTGGGAAAGTGTAAAATCATACATGACTTAGGTAATTATAGGCCAATTTGAATACTACCTCATCTGAGTAAATTAATTGACAGATACATGGCAGATGTTCTTATTTCTTACATAAAAAAAATA
Organism: Ceriagrion tenellum; assembly: GCA_963169105.1. NCBI lineage: Eukaryota > Metazoa > Arthropoda > Insecta > Odonata > Coenagrionidae > Ceriagrion > Ceriagrion tenellum. Next base: position 24,018,965 of record OY720632.1, read on the forward strand.
TGGAATTCTATATGAATATAAGTTTTGATTTCAAGAAGGAAAAGGCACAAATATACATTATAATTATACCGGGAATTGAACCACGGATCTGAGGGTCCATGGTTCAAATCCCAGTCCAGTCAAATCTTTTCCACTTGGAATTGGCCTTCACACCACCATTGTGTTTGTCATTTTAATGTGTTCCTATCCACTTTATTTCTACCTTTCTGTTTGAACATTTATTTGTATGTATTTTCCTCTGAGTGGTCTGAGTGAATGAATGATTGATTGTATGGCCTGAATGGCTCGTTTCTTACTCGGGATCTGTGTTCCCCAAAACACCTGTTGTATTTTTTCACCACTGCTGTTTCTTTCACCACTGTCTGTGTGCTTGTGTTATTCTTTCATTTTGCCTTCTGTGTTTGTTATTCTCTCTCTGCCAGTGGGTGAACTGCAGCCCTAGTGCCATCTGTTGGTTGCTCTCGTGGGTCATGCCTTGGGGAGTGTTTGTTCATATAAACCCCTCACCGATTCCAATGGTTTCTTAGTAGATTGGATAGCTTAGTGGTATGAGCATTGGATGCGAATATGAATGCTAATTTCAGCTGACTTCACTGCTGCCATAGGAGTGGAGATGAGTGCTATATCCTATGAAAATAGAGACTTGGAAAATTATTTTAATGCATTGAAAGCTGAGAAAAGGTACAGGAAGGCCGGACACCTTTGTCAACCTGGTGAGGAATGTGAACGCTTTGATATCAATGAACATATTGAGGTAATCAGATTTGCTGATCCTCCAAAACTTCCAGGTAAGGCACTATGAAGCTTCTGCCAAACCATAGAGGTCACCAGTCAGTCACTTCAATATTGGGATTAGTGTGTCACAGTACATATGCAATTATAGGATGCTTATTCATTTGATACAGTGAATCTATGTTCAACTTCCAGTTTTCAAGTCCTTTGATTCACCTCAATGTTGCTTTTCAGTAGCAGCCACTGCCTCAAGGTTGCCTGTTATGGTAGCGGCACCTAGGGCTTCCAAACCTGATGATGTACCGGTGTCACAGAAGAAGGGAGTTGGCATCGCAAGCACCAGCGCATCTGCTGGGCCAGGTATTTCAATGTGCCACCTTTTTACAGGCAAGCCAGCATCGATCATTCAACTCTCGTGTAGGAATACTGGATTGTCGGTTGGTAGAGAACCTTCAAAAACCATGCCAGTTTCCCTATTAAAATCATCAGCAGTATCACAAGAGGCCAGTAAGGCCCATGCTGCATTTAGAGCACCATTAGGTCTCAAAACCACATACAGCTATTCTATTTTGAAGCCAGTATCTTTATCAGCAGACTGTAAGAAGGCTCATGCCACTGCAATGCTCTCCTGAGACCTGGAGGTTATTGCACTCCCTAAAAGGCATGTAGCACTAGGAACCTGGTTCCACCTATCTCCATAGCAGCAGATATCCTCTCTTCTACCCCTGCTGAGTCATCCCATCAGGGTAGGAAGGCACTGCCTGGTAATGAGACAGTCTCTGAGACCAGCTCCCTCGTCCACATCATGTGACCCTCTAACCTCCTCAGTAATCACCAGTTAGTTCCTATGTACTGACTGACCATGTCACTATATTTTATATTGAGATTTTATTTCTAAAGCTAAGTGTGCCTCTAATGTTTCAGAACTAAAAGCCTTTTTTTTTTAAAGTTCAAGGCTAAAGAGTAATGGCTGATGAAGCTGGAAAATAATGATGAGAAGCTCAAGGTCTCTGAGGAAAGGCAGATGAAGATGGAGAGGGAGATGAAGTCTCAAAGGGCAGACATTACAGTACATATTAGTGAAAAATTAGACACTGTTATGGAAATTGTGACGGGTTCGCGTGGAGGCCCCAGTTAACTGGCACGCCGGAAAGGCAGCGGCGCCAAGGACGCGGAGCAGGCAATGAGCGACTCCGAGGAGATATAAAAGGCCATGTCATCATGTCACTATATTTTAATAAAAGTCAATAGTAAAATAGGAATGTTACATTGCTGCCCATAGAGGGCAGCACTTTATGGATGCTGTAGTGATAATTTATTACGTTCAAAAAATTGCCCCATACACCAATATTATTTTACTTTCCTCTTAAAATATGATGGGGGAGAAATAGATTTGATAGAGTGGCACTTTGTTTTACAGAACGGAAGTGGAATGATAGGGACCAAGCAACAAAAGGGAAATGAGTGTTGACCAATATATATCTATATAGGTGCTGTTACGTGTGGAGTTGGTGTGATACCCAGGATTGGCTCAAAAAAATCACTGGATTGTTATTTACAAAACAGATACATGTTAGAATAAAATGTAAGACTTTAGTAAAGAAAAATATCCCTTTCGTGTGCAACTTATAGTTGAGATTTTCCATAATATTGTACATAAGTTCAAATGTGGCAGAGTTTGCAGAATGGCCATTTCTAATGCCATGTTGATTTTCATTTGATTATTAATGCCAATTTAAGATTTCAGAAAACAGTTATACAGGAGTTTTTCAGTTATTTTAGAAAAAGATGTAACAGCTTTTGTCTGATTTTTCTCAGTATTATGTTTAGCACCTTTTTTTGGGAACCGGAGTTATGTGAGAGATTTTTAAAACTGATGGAAAATGACCATTAGAAAAGGAGAGGTCAAAAATATCTGATAGAGAGAATGCTCTCACTTAAGCAGCAGCCTTTACAACAGCCATTGATTGGGATGCCATCAAGACTAACGGAGAATTTATTATGATAGGAGTTTATCACTTTTGGGATCCCAATTTGGCTGGTGTGGAATTGTAACAGAGTTAGGTGAGAACAAGAGTGACTACTATTGATCGATGGAATTGTTGAATTAACTTTAGAATAAAAACTAGATAACTGTGTATCAAAGCTGTTAGCTATTTCTTGCGGTCTGTCACTTTGACCCCATTAAATTTAATGGATTTGGACTTAATGGACTTCAGTTTGATGACATTGCATGTATATTTGATTATTTTTTTGGAAATATATGTGTAATCTTTAAGAGCAATGATATTACTTTAATATTGAAAAGTATTTAAAATTACTGCAGGCTTCATTGTAAGATGCGCATAATGTTGGCTCTCCAAATTAATTCATTGAGTGCATAATTTCAACAGATTCAGGCCAGATATCGTGGAAGCTCTTCACATTAAAACAGAAACAACAATTGCACTATGCTACAAGGTATTACACCTTGTGAAATAGTGCAATTGTTGTTTCTGTTTTAATATCAATGAGTGCAGTTCACGAGGAATTGGACAGAATGTAAAAGGAGATAATGGAACAGCAACCCCTTGTCTTTAGGAATTAGATGAAGAGAAAGAATAAGAAGATATGCCAGCCTGCATCATAAAACCTGCATCCACCAGGTCCCTCAAGTGTTTACCTCTTCCAATTCCTTCATTAATGAACTCACTCTATCTTGCTCAATTGTCATTCCTCCAAGTTTTATTCCTACCCCTCCTGCTAATCTTTTTCCAGTTATCATTCTGCTAGACACACTGAGCCAGTCCTCTTCTTGGCCATCAAACCATGGCATAGTACATTAGATGCAAGACAAGGCATCAGCATTGGCTTCAGCATTGGCTTGGCTTGATCAGCCACGGTCTACATAGACATCTACATCTACATACTACCCTGCGAGCTGCTGCTTGGGTGTGTGGCAAGGGTTGGTAGGTCACCAGCCATGTAAACATGTAAAAGTTTAGGAGGTGAAATGGTGACATGTCCTATGAGAGTGTATTTGGAGGAGCTCAATTTGTATTGTGGTCGCTTATTGTGTGCGGAAAGAACAAGTTTTTGTACCTATCTGCTCAGCTGAGTACCTCTCTTATTTTATCGCATCTGTCAGACCTAGAAATGTAGTGAGGCATCATGATAATATTCTCTGTGTCTCTCTGAAAAATATCAGTTCTGAATTTATCAAGTAGCCTAAGCCTAGCGTGCAGCCTCCGAGTCTCTAGGGGCTCCCACCTTAATCCCTCCAACAGTTCTGTAACTATATGTTCGTTTGTAGCAGTTTTTAATGAAGCGTGCTGCTTTTCTTTGTACTTTGTTAATTTTTAAATGTGGTTAAATCTTTATGACCAGGGTCCCAAATGCTTGCGGTGTATTCGAGGTGTGGCCTAACCAGAGCGAACTAGCATCTCTCTTTGACTTTTCATCCGAGGACCTTCCAATTATATGCTTAACAAAACCTAGTTTCTTTAATGCTGCACTGCATATGTTTTGTATGTGTAATCCCCACGATATGTCAGATATCTGACATATGTTAAGGTAGTTCCAAGATATTTTACTGTATTTGAAGATTTTATGTTTACTCCACCCACGGTGTAGGTATGGCTTTTATGTGATGACTTTCACCGGAAGTGAACTGTTGTGCTTTTACTAATACATATTTAGTTCTAGACCCCACTCCTGGCACCACGAATGAACATTGTTAAGGTCAGATGTCTGAACTTCAAAGTCTGTATCTTTGCTTATTTCATGGTAGATTACTGTATTGTCTGCAAATAATCTTAATTTACTGCTAATTCGAGAACTTCGGTCATTAATATAAATAATAATAAGAGAGGGCTAATCACGCTTCCTTGAGGAACACCGGATGTGACTTCGACCATATCAGGGCTAAAACAATCAATAATTACTTTTTGTTTTCGATCACTAAGTTCCTAATCCAATTCACTATATTTTTCTTAATTCTGCATGGATACAATTTATAATGAGTTTTTTGTGAGGAACCTTGTCGAATGACTTCTGGAAATCAAGGAATATCGCGTCCATTTGCTTATTCGATTCACCTGATTTTAGGATTATCATGAAAGGAGAGCGCAAGCTGTGTTTCACAGGACCTGCCCTTATGGAAGCCATGCTGACTGCTTTGTAAGAGGTTGCAATTATCCAGGAATACCATAATATTGCTAACCACAATGTGTTCTATGATCTTGCATAAAAGTTACGTTAACAATATAGCCCTATAATTTCCTGGGTCACTTCTATTTCCTTTTTTAATATGACATTGGCTATTTTCCAGTCTTGGGACACCTTGCCTTCGGATAATGATTTGCTAAATATAATTTCTTAGAATGGAGTAATCTGTGGTGCTAACTCCTTGAGCATGCCTGCTGGCCTGTAACATCCGTCCTCAGGTCCATAAGGAATACCGGTATTCCTTATGGACCTGGGGACTTGTCACTTTTAATCGAATGTAGTTGTTTATTTATTCCATCACGCTGAATTGTTATGTCCGCCATTGGCTCGTTAACATCCGGAATGCCTAAATGGTAAATTTTGTCATCCTTAGTGAATACACTTTCGAAGTTGTGGTTTAATAAGTTGGCTTTATCGATGCTGTTGGTGACCATTTTGCCGTTTGTATCCAATAAGTACTCTACTGTCAAAGATTCACCCTGGAGCTCTCTCGCATAAGACCAGAATGACTTGGGGTTTTCATATAGTAATTCACCAAGGATTTTTTTCTTGAAGTGTCGTAAACTAGTGCACAGGATCTTTGTTTTTGAGCGTTGGGCAATGTAAATTTCTCTCGCCTCAAGTTCCATTGTTTTGTTACCAGACTTAATGGAATTTTTATATAGGTTGTGTAATTGCCTTTGTCTCCTGAACTCTCGCCTTACTTTTTGGTTATACCAATGAGGTTCTTTACTATCTCATTTAAATTATTACTGAAGTTAGAAGCCAATAGACTCTACCCTGGAGGAAGCTAGTGCTGCTGAAGCAATGGAGGAACAATTTATCACCCCAAGTAGAGGCAGAACTCCCAAGAGGCCTGCCTCTACATCCTACCCCTCCTCCATCGTAATGAAGAACTGTTACATCAACCTCACTAATGGAGATTCAACTTCCACAAAACAACCAGAAAAATCATTACAAATGGAAACTGAGCAAAGTCGCAAAGAAAAATTTCCTGCAGTATTCACTAGGGGAACAACTGGCTGGCCGGATAAGTATAAAGACATAACCTTCAATGATCCTTCTCACTTGTGGCCTCCATGGCAGGGAATGAAATTAAGCTGAAATGCCAAACGCCCAAGGACCACTGTGCTGTCACTGCCCTCCTGTTGTAAGCCAATATCCATCACTATCCTCACTATCAATACGAGGACAACTCTCAATATTTCATTGTTTGTGGGCTTCCCACGGGTGCCAACAGTGCAGACGTCCCGGAAGAGCTTCAAGAGAAGAGAGTCGCAGCCGCCAAGATGGTTCAACTCCTCCTTTCTAAGTCAACTACTGCCCAGTGGAAAACAGGGAAGAGGTACTTGCTGATAATCCAGACGCTGTCTTCTTCCTCCTATCGAAATGACTCCTCCCCCTTTTGAAGGCCAAAATTCCCAACCAAACTATTGCGGAAAAGGTTAAAGACATCAACTTTTTGTGCAAGCTTTCCATGAAAATAGAACCATTTAAGCCACCTCGAGGAACACCGAAGAGTACAAACTGTCTACTGTACACACTCATATAAGTGGTGTAGTATGCCTTTCAGGTGTGTTGAATACACCAACGTTCCCGGCATGGTCAATGCAACCTTGCCTAAACTGCGCCTCCTCAATGTGTCTTCTGTCAAGAACATCACTCCTCCTGGGCTGCAAATTTCATAAGAGATGAACACTTAACGGGCCCGGGGTGTGCAAACTGCTACCAACTGACCTGCTCCTCCCCATCCAGATGACTCCCAAGAGGCGTTTCCCAATACCTTAACCCTTATGTGCACACCCCGGTACCCGGGTGTCCACAGAGTCATATTTTTGCTTTTTACTCAAGTAATAATTAAAATTTTCATATTAGACTCAGGATCCCCATTATTTAACTCCTCAGAAAGCAAAATAACCATTGAAATTTTTCTTCATTTTTTATAGGTCAACAAAATGGCATCTAAGTACATGTGCTCATCGGACACACCTGGGTACCCATGAACCCACTGCCTGAAAAATGAAGTTTATACCGGGAAATTGATTATTAACATCTTTAAATGAGTTTCTGAGATCACTGGGCTTATTAAATAAATAATTTCAACAATTTTATGGCAAATTAGTTAGCAGTACACAACAGTCCAAATTGGTGAAAACACTCCATTTGTGACTTCAGTGGCTTTTTTTCTGTCTCTCTTAATGGAAGCTGTAGGAGAATTGGGTACTTCAAAGTGCTTACATACTTTCTATTGATGTTTATCCAGTCAAGTATATTGACTTGAAATTACTGTGTTCACATGCTGACTCAGAAATAAAGAAAAACTGGTGGTGGGCACCCGAGTACCCTGAGTGTGTAACAATGTGGTAAAAGTTGGGTGTGCATATCAGGGTTAAACTCAACCCCCTTTCCCACCAAAGCCTCTCCCTCCACAGCAAATGCCATTGGCTGACTTGGGAGGATTGCTATCCTCGTTAAATCCACCCTTAAAAACCAGACACTGATACCAAAGGACTCGTCGGAGTTTGGATGGCTGTCTCCACTGGGCCACTGGGAGTCTGGATTGACGAGACCTACTGAGAGGAGGGATGTACTCACATTTTGACCAGAATTGGTCCGATTTGACCCTCCATGATCCGCTGATCCTCCGGATCCGGTGATCCCCGCCTCGAGGACGTACGTCGGCCTACCGCACGGCGTCCACCCATAAAGTGAGCCAGAGAGTCACCTCATCCCAAATATTTGGGCAACGGGCTCTCTCGGTTCACAGAGATGTGCGGTAGGCTTTTCGCGAAAGCGGAGCGGACGGTAACTCGTCTCTGTTGTTTGGGGGAACCAAACTAACACGAGCATTTCGGGGAGGCGGAGGCCCAATAGAGGTCCTTTTGACCTCTATCCGCCTCATTGGTGTCGGCCTCGAAGGGGATGCGGTTCCGCTATCCTTCCCTATCCATCCTTTCCTTCCACCTCTTCCTAGCCCCGGTCATAAGCTAAAGCTTGACACCAGCAGGCAAAGGAAGTTGTAATCCTGCGGCGTGAGCCGAATCACCTGTCTCCACTGGGCACCTGGATGTATGGCATAGTTACCACTCACCATCATATCGTTTCTATCCCTCAGACCTCCTTGTCCTCGAAGCAGTAATAAGTTCTATCACCACCATTCGACCCGGAGATTTTAATGCTAAAAGCAAAAACTGAGGCCGCGACTGCACAAATGTCTGGGACGACAAATTTGACAAACTTCTTCACCACGTCTCAGCAAGCCCTCTCATGATAGTCTCTGCTATTTGCAAGGCTTGTACATGTCATCACAGTATTCTCTTTTCCTGCGGCTCACGAGGAAATGTGGGAATTTTCATCTTCACTTAATGTTTTATCCTGATACAGGTAAGTGGTGAATACTTACAAAAATAATACTCACACTGCATTAATTGCAGACAGTTTCAAATAGGAAATGAGGTATTCATACATTTCACTGCATTAACGAATTTAGAAATACCAGGAATAGGCTTTGCCTATTACTTCATTGTCACTAATTGAAGATTATTTGTATGAGACTGGCCGCCGAAATTTAGTACAAAATTTTGAAAGAGCGATGGCATGCTAGATTTTTTGAAAGAACAAAATGGTAGTGGTCTCTATTAAACTCTGGAAAAAATGGCATCTATTAAAAAATCTTCTGCGAGTGAAAGCCATTCCGATAGATCGCTGCAGAGCACGAGATTGATCTTTTTTTTTTACAAAAGCGCAGAATCATTTCGAGAACATGTTTAATGGAACCGTCAAATTAATTAATTTTAGTTCATACAAAAATATTGTAGCTATTTCTCGAGATTCGAAAGAATATATTGAAATATGTACTTCAAATCACTTAAATAATTGTAGCTCTCATTTTAACTATCTGATATCTCTCTTTACTAACCTTGGGACTAGTCACAATACTAGTCGTTGGACTGGGATGCGTATTCCGGTCATGGTCCCAATTCTTTGTTCACGCCAATCTGGCACGGGATCGAAGCCGTAAGCCGGCAATTAGAAAACCTGCCTTCTTTGCTGTGGCGGCTTAAGAACCTGTGTAGCTTTTTCGGCTTTGGGCTAGGACTTATCAGTATTTCATGTGTGAATAAGATGGCGAGAAATTCCCTGAGTCGTTTCATGACAATACTCGTCGTGGCAAAGTGCATTTCAGTCCTGCGCGAAGGGAAAACAGTAGACTCGTTTGCGTTTGATGAACTGATACTAATGTATAAATACGTTGCCTAAATCCATTGGTACCAAATCAACTCGGAAAAGTTCCCGACAATGAGAAATGAAAGATAATGTTAAATGATCAGATTTTTTTGCACGCAATAAACATTTTTTAGATTGCTATTATAAGGAAATCAGGGAAAGAGCGGAAGCCTTCCTCGGTTGAGACCGGTATGGTTAATGGAAATGGAGCGGAAAACGATACGCTTTTCGGGTAATGGGTATGCTAACATTTGTTTTGGTAATAACCACCTTGTCTCTATTGCTTTTTGGACTGCTGAAAGACTTTTTGACAGTGTGCATTGGACGAGAGCAATGTAAATTATTACAGAAATAGGAAGTACACTGGAAGGTTAGGCGAATTATTATTAAACCTTCATGAAACGGAACTGATACTCGTAAAGGTAATGAATTATAAATTGGAATGAGAAAAGGTTGGCTGAGGATTCACATCGGGTCATTTCTTATTACCAAAGATTTTCACTGATTTTTACGCTGAGTATTCGGTAATAGATGAATAGGAAAGGGATGAAATAGGAAAGCAAAGTTGTAGGATAGCTTTTTATTTAGTTAGATTTGCGGGTAACCAAGATTTATTTAGCCAGTCAGCCTCGGGATTCCATGCCTATATTGCTGCTGGAAAAGGGCATGATGTTTGGGAAGCTAATTAATCATATTAGGTTCAGGTAGTGAGGCTTTCAAAATATTTCAAGGCCACAATTAAGGTGAATGAGGAAAATTTGGAGCTTGGGAAACGGTTTCCCTTTCTCGGAAGTATTTTGAAAGATAATAGGTTATATAGCTAGGAGAAGAATTGCAGTCGCCTAGAGGCACTCGCGTATAGAAATGAATATGTATTATAGACGGAAAATACATCATTCGGCAGAGGGTAATTTCATTTATGAAACTTTGCGTTGCAGAATATTTTTAAGAATTTTTAAAATATGCCCCAGTAGCATCACACGTCGGCCCGACATCGTTTTCATGTCGGCAATGTCGGCCGACATTACGACATCGGGCCGACATTGGGCCGACATCGGTTTTTCAGCATTCCGTACCCACACTACAGCCGACTTATGCCGATGTTGGGCCGACCCAGGGCCGACATCGGAATACAACCTTGGTGAAAGACGTGTATTAGTATTGGCTTGATAATACCGGTACTCATGAGTACCGCTATTGTCAAGCAGGATGGAGGGATAAAATAACAAAAATCGAAGTTGAAAACACCAATGCTGGGTGTAAATTTTGATAAACTTGCAAACTTATCACCATCTGCATCTACATAATACCCTGCGAGCCGCCGCATGGGCGTGTGGCAGAGGGTGTTAGGTCACTAGCCGTGTAAAGATGTAAGTTTTTGGGAGGTGAAATGGTAACGTGTATTATGGGAGTGTATTTAGTGTAGCTCAATTTTTACTGTGGCCGCTTATTGTGCAAAAGGAACGATTTTTTGTGCCTGTCTGTTCGGCAGTGTATCTCTCTAATTTTATCGCCTCTGTCAGAACTAGAGATGTAGAACTAATGAATTCAGACTTCACTTTGTGGAACCTCTCCATATCGGAAATAAAAAACTTTTAAGTAATGGTCCACTAATGTTTTTGTTGTTTACGACCCGGGTTTCGTCACGTAATGACATAGTAAGGCGGCATGTTAATATTCTCCGTTTCGCTCTGAAAAACATCAGTTCTGAGTTTCTCAAGCAAGCTAAGCCTAGCATGTAGCCTCCGAGTCTCTCGGGGCTCCCACCTTAAAATTTGTGAGACACTATATGTACGCTCGTAGCAGTTTTTAACGAAACGCGCTGCTTCCTTTCCTTTGTATTTTATTAAATTTTAGATTAAATCTTTATAAACAAGGTCCCAAATGCTCGCATCGTATTCGACGTGTAGCCCAACCAGAGCAAAGTAGTATCTCTTATACTTTTTCATCCGAGGACCTTCCTATTATACGCCTAACATAACCTGTATCTTTAATGCTGCGCCGCATATGTTTTGTGTGTTCCCCACGATATATCAGAAGTTAAGATAATTCCAAGATATTTTACTGTAACTGAAGATTTTATGCTTACTCCACCCATAGTATAGGTATGGCAATTGTTTGATGACTTTCGCAGGAAGTAAACTGTGGTGCATTTGTCGATAGTTAATTTTAACCCCCACTCCTGGCACCACGAATAAACGCTGTTAAGGTCAGATAATAGAGCTTGAAAGTCTGTGTCTTCGCTTATTTCACGGTAGATAACTGTATTGTCCGCAAATAATCTAAATTTACTGCTAACTCGAGAACTTAGATCATCAATATAAATAATGAATAAAAGAGGGCCGATCATGCTACCTTGAGGAATACTGGATGTGACTTCGACCATATCAGAGCTAAAACCATCAATAACTACTTTTTGTTTTCGATCACTGAAAAATTCCCTGATCCAATTCACTATTTTTATATTACATCCGCATGATTGCAATTTATATCTGAGATTTTCGAGAGGAACCTTGTCGAATGCCTTCTTTACATCAAGGAATATTGCGTGGACTAGCTTTTTCAATTCACCTGATCCCGATTGCTGCATAGTAAGAATAAATCGATATTTTTGTCTCCATTGAGTAAGGTTTAAGAACTACTGAATAGAGAATAAGCGCAACATTTAATAGTGTTCTTGCTTGTATGATTGTTGTTCCATGGAAGGAAGATAATGGATCCATATACCTGCGCTTTTATAAAGCACCAAGCACCCAAGTTAATTACTAATACAACGAGTAAACACTTTTTAAATACAACAAAATTTATCGCTTCGATAAACAGGACATTGAGAATTTCATAAACACTTAAAAGTGAAAAAAAATGGTGATAGGCGAACACCTGGGATGAGAAACTGATAGGAGTCCGTTCTTTCTCTTGAATAGGGAATTGAGATTCATTCACATGGGAGCCGATCCGAATTTCCATCAAAATGGTATCTTGTGGGTGGTCATCACTTGATTGATTTTTAAAAATATTACTGAGATAATGAAAGGAAACAATCCTATCCTGAAAATACAATTATTAGCCTATTGTTTGTGCTATGAAAATATCACAAATTATTGTGTATGACGTCAAGCACACTGAATTTACCATCGAGGTTTTTTTTTGTCTCAGGCTTACATTGTTATTCCCAGTATTGTTTTGTCTTTGCTAGAATGTATTCAAACTGAATCTATTAACAGATTGCCATTAGAATGGAAATATTGATTTAATAAACCAAACTCTTTCCGCTTGAGAATTAACAGCTTTTAATAGAAATTAAGAGTCCCTAATAACTCCTTCATAGAAACTCTTGCGTCGGTGCGCGTAAAAATTTAACTTCTCCAGTGAAACGAACCTGTCCTAAGGAGCATAAAAATAGGTCAATAATATGACATCGTGCGTTTGATACCTCGCGTTCCACAAAGCATTATTTTAGGCTTAATCGGCATCTCCTATTGCATGCCTGAATGATTTTATATGTAGAGAGGCTAGCGGAGGTTTACAAGATCACCTGAATATTTTGCCGCTATAGTTCACGTGGCTCCAAGAAAACGTTATGAGTGAATCACTGTTTTCTTGGATCTATGAGTCAGAAACAGAGAGCTGAGTAATGGGTACACTTACAGCGGTGGAATCATTTTAGGTTTCGTGTTTGCATACTAAACCGAATCATAGAGTATTTTGCAGGTAAAGATAAAATATGGAAAAATGAATTGTAGACTAACAAATAAAAATTTAAAAAGATACAAATATCTTAGGTAATACGTCGTTTGAAGCTGATTTCTAAATACGCATCGCGAAACCATGCCTGTTTCGTCCAACACAGATCACTACGTAAAATACTTCCTTATGATGTTACTTAAAACATATAACCCTAATCAAGGATAAAATGAATGTAAAATTAATACTGTGGATGCTACAAAAATAATTATAATTCATCATTAGTAATTGAAGTATTTTTTAATGAGTTTTCTTTAGATCGAGAGATAACTAAATTGAATTCTCGCTCTCAGAGAAGACAGATTACTCCATTTAAATGAAAAACTGCGCTTGAATACAAGATAGGGTTTTCAAGTTCGCTACATGAATTGCTCGTAACGTAGGATAGGTTATAGTCGAATCGAATGAGTAATAAGAGTAGTCTTGAAGGTAGGGAGTGGTTTCAAATTTAAGTTGGGGTTCATCATGCTACGAAAATCGACAGGAATAAGTGAATATTTCATAAAAATTGGAAATAAAATTTTAGCACATGAGTTGTAATGGTTATTTTCAGGGTATTGCCCGTGGTAGCATACATTTAGAATAAAATGCTCATTCCTGAGACCAAAAACTTTAATACTATTTCGCAATATCGCCATTATTTTCAATTACAGATCGTAGTCGTGACTGCATCGATTCTACGAAATTTTCTTTTATTCTGGGTCATTGGCTTTAAGAATTCCAAATGTCCCGTGTGTGTATATCTAAGGTTTATTCGACCCTCTCTCTCTCTCTCCGCTCCGAAATCCACTCAGTCACAATGATACCTCTCGCGTTCTAAATTTGGGACAGGTCTGGGAAGTTAGCTGGGCAGGGTAGATTGCAAATTCGAAAATTATTATAATGGAATTGTTTTGTGATGTTTGCTTCGTGGATCGGACTGCTGTCCCAAACAAAAATCACTTCCTTATTCTCGCGAACAATTTTATCCAGGTAAGGAAACAAATGAGTCCTATGGATCTGAACAAAACCCTCAGAATTCGCTAAGGTTGGAGTTTTCTCTAATGGACCTGGTCCTGCTGCAGAAACTGCCCCCTAAATTTAAAAAAAACTCAGACTGGTACGACTAGGATTTTGCGTTCTAATTAAGTACTCGGGATTCAGTTTTTAAAAAATTGTCGATGTGTTACATAATTTAAAAATGAGGTGCTAAATCTTTAACGTCACACCTCAAGTCACAAGAATGATTACCTTCAATTTTTTAGACGCCAAAGTTCAACATTCCCTTTTTCCACAAAGGAAATGGTTGTAGGCTTTTCTTTGTAGAAGGTATCCATTACCAAAGAATAATATAACTACTCTTGATATATGACATTATACTTCTCAAATGGAGTTAACAAAGATATTTCATTCTTCCACTTCCCTTTCTTGTTGATTTGGAATGCTTTTTCGTCCAAAATTATTACAAGGCCCCAATAACCTCGTTCCATTTCAATATAACTCCTGGCAAAATTTACTCAGATAGTAATTAAAATTATTTCTTGGTGGATTTCAACAATGGAGGTGTTTTTTGGCGGCCCAATTATGCATAATTCCACCTTCTATAATGTGGCGCCTCACCGTGGCGTTCTAGCAGTTTAGATTGCTACCTCTAATCAATTCAGCCACACCACCGACGGGAAATGGATTTTGGTGAGTCGCCTCATTTATATCCTCATACTCTTGTCTCTTTTGGTCCACCTCGGACGTCAGCTCTTCAGTTTAGAATATAATGAAACGTCACCTTCTTGATATCTTATAAGTCACACATAAAAAGTGTCTCCGTCGACGATTAGAAGTACCGCTATTTTTGTCACAGTTTTCCCGCTCTAAGAAAAGGGTACTGGCCAGAACTGAAACGTGCGCTGCCATGCCGCACGGTGGGATGGAGACCCTAAAACGTGGCCAAAATTCGAAAATATTGTTTTTTCGATCTAAAAATTGGTCTTTACACTTTGAAAAGTCGGTTAATGTGAGTTGAACGCCAAAATTTTGGGAAACAATATCTGTCTTGCTAGGACGAAATCAATAATTTGCGAGTTAATTGCATTTGTTTCCATTGTAATAGGATGCGCCGATAAATAAGTTGACCACGCCAAAACTACTCTTACTGCATCAATTGTTCTTTTTTATTGCAGTGTGTAGTGCTGTTATGAACATGGTGTGTAACGTTTGATATTTACTTATCTTGTTTTTTTGATGTTTATTGATAATTGATGTTTATGTTGTTAGGGAGTTGTTGATGGGATTGGGGAGAGGGGATTGTTGAGAGGGAGAAGAAAAGGGAAAGTGGCTCGAAGTTGTGAGGCAAAAAGAAACTGTATATTTAAGAAAATAAAGAGGATTTTGGAATAAAACAAACGTCTGACGTTACATGTGATAAAAAATAAAATATTGATACACAACATATACTTAAACACGGTAACTTTAGGCACAAATCACACATACTACTTTAGCAATTATTAAAATAATTATAACATTAAAAATATACGTATATCTAATTAGCTATTAGTCATAAAATATTCATGTAAATATTATAACTCTCATTAGTGTTAAATATATCGAATAAAAATATTTAAATATTCCTATAGAGGGGTTTCTATAATAGGGTGGTTCGAAAAAAGGCTATTCTCGCAAATCGTTTCCCGAGGGGTGCCAAACCTAACCTTTTGCTATGACTTGGAAGTACGCGCATGATTTTTGCGCAGGGTTGAGGTTTTCCACTCTAACCAGACAAAAAAATGAGTTTTTAGGTACATTTTCAGGAATTCTCGACTTTTAAGTGTTTTTCCTCCATATTGCTTTGAAATATTTTTTTAAATTTTTTCCCTCGCTGAGATTAATAGAAAATAGTTCATTTAACACATTTTAGCCGATATTTAAGGAATATATGATGTAAAAGTTTTATTGTAGAGTAATTAAGGTCGATTTTTCACTCAGTTTTAAGCATTTTTCATGAGTTTGAAATCCTGCCAAAATTTTGTTTTTTATTAATATACAGTCTACTACATCTCGATTACTTCTTTTTTAAAGCAACTTTCATAATAAATTTCAACCATTAAAGTTCATGGATTAGGAAATAAACGTCAATAGAAAATGCAAGGCCACTTTTTCGTATTTGGTTAAATTCATCAAACGTCCTGGAACCAATCGATCAATTGTCAAACCTTCATTATCTACTGCTATCAGCAGATCTCGATAACTCTAAAGTTCAGTTAATAGAAATAGACTGGTAAAGTCTGACGTCACGACCAGCCGGTTGCCATGAAGATCGCTCCGTTGTTTTCCAAACAAATCTGAGTTACAGCAGTTTCTGCCTCGAGGGATGAATGAATGGCCTATTTTTCTTCTTTGTGATAGTATTTAGCACTCTTTCCTAATTAGAAAATTACTTTATGGTGCCTCGTACTCCCTCAATTTTATTATCTACCTCGTAAATAATATTGACGTACAAAACGTATACGTAAGGACCCTGCAGACGATGCATCGTGATGGTTTTTCATCATTTACATGAAGGTTTATATCATTATTTCATTAAATCTTGATTTTCTTAAAAACTTCTCATAACAATATCATTACAAGTTAACTTTCATTTCAGATAAATATAACAAAGCAATGTCTTCATCCAAATTCACTTTGGAGAATTGAACTTTCCCCTTGTTTGTTCGTCTAAAGGATTTTCATACACGAGTATTGCCTACACATCAAGATGTTATTATTTGCTGCAATGAAGAAAGACGAAGACTAGGTAGGTTTTCAGGAGGGAATCAAAAACCAAGATTTTCTATAATTGCCGATACAGTGACGAAAAAACTGATGAACATATATGAATGTGCGTTGATTCCTTACGTAAGTATGGACCGTGTGAAGCCACTTACAAAGTTACTTCATGATCAGTTGATGTAGCTGAGATTGCACTTCCTTGTTGACTGACTATGTCCAATTTATACTATCCATCGACATTGCTTGCTTCAAGCCATAAATGGCTCTGTTCACCTTGCACACCTTTCCTTCTTAAATATTCAGACCTTCAGGAGGCTCCATAAAGATTTCCTCTTCCAATTCTCCATTGAGGAAAGCTGTCGTAACATCCAAGTGGTGTACTTCCAAATCATAAGTTGCAGCAATGACTAGCAGCATTCTTATGGTGGAAAAACGTACAACTGGTGCGAATGTCTCATGATAGTCAATACCATTTAACTGGCTAAAGCCTTTCGCTACCAGACGGGCTTGGTACCTTCAAATACTTTCTCCTAAATTCTTCTTTAATTTGCAGATCCACTTGCTCTTGACTATTTTTCTACTCTTTGGTGCATCAACAAAATCCCATGCATTATTTTCATTCATTGAATGCAATTCTTCCTGCATTACCTCTTCCCAATGTTTTTTATCATCGGAATGGTACAAATTAGATGCTGAAATTAAAATATGGAGATAATTGAATTTTTCTGTTAACAGGCGTTAGAGAGGCGGTAGAGGAGAATGGAGAAGGTGCGGAGAGTGGTAAGGAAGAGGAAGGGGGAATTTCCCGTCACTGCGGGTGAGGAGAGGAGACTGCTGAAAGTAATTAAAGGGGAGAAGGTGGTTGAAAGAAGTAGAGGAGGTGGTTGGAACTGCTAATGAGCCACGAAGTGATGTCCGCAATAAGAATGGCGGATGTAGGGTAAGCGAGGAAGAGGGAAAAAAAAGAAAATGATCGTGGATGAAATGAAGAGAGATTAGAGTGACACCGAGCTGAAGAATTATGCAATAAGACAAGGGCTTGAGGCTGTGTAGAAGATTAGCATTATTATTCCTTCTTTCATGTAAACCATCCTTTACTAGTAAATTACGTGGATAATAATACTGACTTGCGCACGAATATGCAATAAAGGTAATATCAACTGTGTCCATTACCATATCTGTGTCATTCTTTGGACGTGGAAGCGTGCGTAGTTTCTCCGTGGATCGCAGCTTCGTTGTCCGCCATCAGCGCCTCCCTTGCCCCCGCGACTCCTCTGCGGAGAGCTCATGCTGTCGCGGGGGATAGAACCTTCCCTTCGAACGACCATATTCGCAACAAATCAAATTAGAGGAGAGAATCCGCATTCCGGAGTCTCTCCCTTTATCCCTTCCCATCAACCCCACACCCCTTCCCGCTCCACCGCCGGAACGGAAAAGTCGTGCAACCTTATCGCTCGCCCTAACCCATAAACACACCTTAAACCCCGCCCTTCACGCCCCGCCGCCGCATTAACTTATTTGCGCTGGAGAGAGGAAAGGTGCTCTCGAAGGGTCGGGTGACATGAAGATATAACTCAGCCATTCCGTGAATCTGATATATTCAATGCAGACTAGCGGTTTCGAAACATACCGTCAATGCGATACAACTGCTGCGGCAATATCGTAAGAAGCATATGGAGTGTTAAAATAAAAACAAGTAGGTACCTCAGCTAAACCATTGAATGGAGCGTGAAAATCTAAGAAGGAATCTCCTTATAATTTCCACAGATTAAATATTGAACTAAGAAGAACCAATCAGCGAGAGGCTAGAGAGCTGAAGCCGCTGTGGCACTACTAACGTTTAAGTTTTTGTGGGGGAAGAGGGGAGTGAGTGAGTGGGACGACTTCTATCACAAGCCCTCTTCCAAACTCGTTGGTTGGTATCGCCCCTGCAGGTGCCGAATCACCGCTCCAGCCGCTTACCGATTGGTTCTACTTATCAATATTCAAGACTCAAAAGCAGAAAAAATATTGCACCATACTAAAAAGTCTAGGGAAATTTTGTCTTAGATTTTCACGCTCTTTGCATTCTTTCCTCAACTAACATTTTTCCATCTAAACGCCTTAAATATTTTCCTATCTTAGGTATTCATTGGGAAGATAGGACTACAAAACAGAAAACAATATATGAAAAAATTTGTGTGGAGCACGGCACTCTATAAATCGGAAGCATGGACCATTGGAAAAGCTTCCAAAGATATAAACACATTAGCTCCTTACCAAACTACTTACAAAGGACATGAAGGGGAGGATAGTCCAAGCTAAGAAAGATTTCATGGGAAAAAGACAACTGCTGTGCTCAAAGAAGATAGGACTACAAACCAGGAAATAGTATGTTAAAACCTTCTCGTGGAGCGTAGCACTCAATGGATCGGAAGCATGGACCATTGGAAGTACCAGTAGTCGGCAAACCGCGGCTCGCGAGCCACATGCGGCTCTTTGAGTGTGGCTCTTCCACGAAATACCACGTGCGGGGCGCGCACGGGGACGTCGATCAGTCGGGCGACGGGTGACGCGGCGCAGGTGGGTCGTTGGATGCGCAGCGCGGGGGAGGCGCGAGCAATTCATGCTCGAGTTGAGTGAGCCAATCAGTCAGCTGTCTCATTGCGCAGTGGTTAGTGTTAGTCGCGTCCGCAAATCGTGTGCGGGAGATAAAAGTACTAACTCGAAGCATAAAGTTACCTGCATATTTCCAACCAGCTGCAAATCCTATAAGTATTTTTGTCATCATTTAAAAATTGTAATTATTTTGTGCTTGTGGCTTTAATATTATTAAATGAAACATTTTTTTGGGTGCCCTGTTGATATGGCTTCAAAAAACACGCAATGAAAAACGGAAGATGAAAACCGTGAATTAAAAGTTTTGAATCGAGACTTTTTCGTTCATTCAACACATAAGTGGCCTTCCGACCTGCCTTATTTGTCAGTAAAAATTGGGGCATAAGAATAAATCAAATTAGGAGAGACATTTTATAACTAAACACGTGTCATTTGTTACTAAATATCCTATCGGCGATGCAAGACTCAAGAAAGCAGCTGAGGAACTTACTAGGAAACAAAAAAAATCAAGTTTTGTGGTTAGTCAATTAGTTAGAGAATACTAAGAGAGGAAAACCATGTACAGATGGCAAATACATAAAAATTTGTTTTATAAATGCATCCGAAGAGCTATTTCGGAATTTTAAGAACGAAGCAGAAATTCTAAAGTAATTAAAGAATTACCAATGTTTGCGAACAGAGTGAAAGATAGAACAGTCTATTGAATTGAATAATTGAATGAAACCAACCAGCAAGTCGAAGATCTTAAATTTGTTTCAGCTCTATCAATAGCTGTTGACGAGTTTTGTGACATAAATGACAGTGCAAGTTTCACTTTTGTACAATTTATTCCATCTACAGGTCCTAAAGAAGAACTTCGAGGATTGTGGCTACTCAAAGGTCAAACACGAGCAGAGGATATAGCAAATTCTGTTATTGAGTACATTAAAAAAAACATCATATTCCACTCGATAAAATAGTCTCAATTTCAACAGATGAGGCAAAAAGCATGACCGGCGTAAGGAAAGGGTATGTTGCCATTTTGAAAGAAAAAAAATTATCACGAGATACTTACGTACCTTTGCATAATTCACCAGGAATCGCTTTGTGTGTAGACATTTCCAGAAAACATATGCAAAGTAATGGCATTGGTAATTAAGATAATCAACTCCATTATAGCTAAAACTCTTTATCATCGTAAATTTTAAGTCTATTTAGTTGAATAGAGAGTGAGTACGCAGATCTTCTGCGGCATAACAAGGTACGTTGGTTATCATGAGGAAACGCTTGGAAACATTTCGCTTCCTTATAAACAGAAGTTAAAAAATTTCTACTTGAGAAGGATGTTCACTATCCAGAACTAACAAACGATCAGTAGATTCCTAAATTTGATTTTATGGTAGACGTTACGCCTCATCTTAATCAGCTTAATAGTAAACTACAGGGGAAAGGAAACACAATGTTTTTGATGTAAGACGAACTTTTTTCTTTCGATGACAAATTCTCTTTTTGTTCAAGATTTATGAAGAGAAACTTTGATTCACCTTCCAAGCCAGTCAAAAAAACTGCGAAAAAATAGTTCTGATGTTGATATTTGCCATTTCAAAACAACACCTTCAAATATGAGGGAAGCTTTTTTCAGAAGGTTTCAGATATTCAGAAACAGTAAAGTGACGTTGGCTTTTCTAAAAGAAACCTTTTAATGCTACTTTAACAAAATTAAATTTTTTCTCCCTTTATAGATATTGGAAAATTTGAAATGCAATTTCTGGATTTCAAAAAGAAAGAATTGTGGAGCCCGAATTTGAGCGTCTTTGTGCTGATATATAAATATTGGAGAGAAACAAATGTGAACTTAGTTCAGCACAAGTGGTCTGATTTAAAAGACCTGGAGAAGGATGCTATGTTGATTTTTAACACCTGGAATTGTATTCCTGACTGATATATTCATCTGAAAAAAACTAGCGTTTGCTGTTCCTTCCTTATTCGAATCTACATATTCATGCAAACAATCATTTTCAAGCATGATCCTTGTCAAGAGTAAACTGAGAAGCCGTCTTGTTGATGAGAACTTGGAATTGTGCCTAAAATAAAAAACAGCAACATACAAACATGACTTGACCAAAACTTTGCAAGGACATTCAAGGCTATTATTCACATTAGTGTTTGTCAGTCATTGTCATAATTTAATTTGTGGATACCTTACCATTAAATTAAATTTTACCAATAAGTAATATCGGTAATAGTATGATATCATTTTTTCCGGCGTTCCTATAGTTTATTTAAGACTTCAAACTTTAATAAAAGTTTTTTACGTTTATTTTTGGGTGCGCTGTGGAGAGAAAGAAAATGTATTGACGAGGATTGAGAAAGGTATTTTGAGATGGTTTGGACATATAGAGAGGATGTACAACAGGAGATAGACGAAAAAATATATACAAGACGAGTGTGGATGGGAAAGTTGGAAGGGGTCGACCTCAGTGAACGTACCTCAATCAGATTGAGGACGTTTTTAGTAAAGGCCAGCTTATGAGTACCCTAATAATAAAATAAGTTAATAAAAATGCCCCTACCTATTTAGTTTAAGTTTTAAAAATTTTGCTCACAAAAGAAATTTCAATTGTTGCACTGTTGATAAGTGGCTCTGTTAACTAATGAGTTTGCCGACCACTGGTAAAGATATACTACTTGTATTTCCTTTAACCCCTGATTTCAAAGATTACAAATGTCAAGTAGTTCTTCACAAGGTCGTCACATACAGACAATTACAACAGTTGACGATCTGATAGGTATCTCTCCGTGTGTTCTTGCTCCCGGTGCGGCTGAGATACGCCTGAGGTTGGTGGCACCCAGTGGGGGTGGGCCGAACTTAACTGAAAAATCTTATGGGGTAATATTTCCACCCCTCCAAGGACCACTTGTCAACATAAAGGTATCCCGAGCTCACCCACTCCACCTGGACCTCACCGCAACCCTCAACCCCCATCATGTAGTCCGTTTCATCAGTGGATCTGATTACGACTTGAACTCTAGGAGTGCAAACACTTCGTCGTTTTTTCTCTGAGACCCTCATTAATCGCACTTGTGAAATTTTGTATTGTGATTTTGGATTGAAAGTTCTGAAAACGATTGTCAGGACCTTGAAGTTTTGCATTTTTGTATGGTTTGTGTTTCGGCGTACATCTGCTGATTTCAGCTAATGGTCGAAAATATTTATTTCGTTATGCATTCTTATTCCTCACTTGAGCTTAGAAAGAGTTTTTCAAGGGCGTAATTGACGAGAAAATCAAATTCCTTCCCCATGAACGGTATACCGCAATGCTTACGTAGTATTCTTTATTGTTTTATTTGTCATGTAAAGTTTAAACATTTCTACGCTAACTCAAAGCTTGGAACGATCTTATTGGGGTTATATTTCAGTGCTTTCCTTCCCGCAATTTTATGAGAGACCTCTTAAGAGTGCCTTCCTTTCTTGGAGTCATTCCATATTGGATTTTAATTTCTTTCTCGGCAGTTTCGCCATTGTCCTTTCGCTAAGATTACCCTTCACTTCATTTAGAGAAGATATAAATAATTTTCCCTTCCAGCTGTGAAATATTGGCTCCGAGCTCAATGACCCTAAACTTCTTTGATGGAGCATACACAATTTAACTTTGTGAATCATCAAGCGAACTGTTAAACTGCATTTAGTCACAGATATGGAGTATGAGCATTGAGTCTCATTAAGTTCACCGACTCTTCTGGTGAGATCAATATTAAAGGTTTGCGTTAGGAAGAAGGATTTTTTGTCTTCTAAAACGTTTCTGAACTGAGTCGAAAGGGGACTAGGAACGGGAGTCTACAAGAGCGACAACAGGTTCCCCGCCCCCTCACTAGAAGGAGGAACTATTTACCGCTGCATCGCGTGAAGGAATAATGTCAACGTTGCTCTTTGTGGGATTGACAGCCATGTACCCTTGGAAGCAGATGGGATTGTGTGATTCAGTTGCATTGGAGAGTACGCATAGATACACTTGCCTACCGGTGCGTCCATAGACATGATACCTTAGCCCTCAGGGAGTTGATTGCCTAGAGGAGGCATTTTGATTGACTCTCCTTTGTAGATTATGCAGTGTTTGCATCGTGAGTTCAGCACTCCAAGAGAGGGGCAAACGTGATGACGTCAACAGATTTCTCAATGAAATACAAAGATTCCCTTATCTTTATCATAACTAGTTATGGCAATACCACTCTTTTGTCCGCATAAATTTGATGCCTCCTTTTCGAGGAACTGACAAGCTAGATGAACTGCCTCATTACTAAGTGAATGTCTAAGTCATTGTATTTATTTACCCACCGTTTGAAAGAAAATTACATTTTTGGGCTAATGCTAATATCAACCCATTTACAGAAGGAGTATTTTGTTACATTAAGCGTTGAAATTATCCTTTTGTGACTTCCATTTCCACACACTCAGAATACTATTTATATATGCAGACCTTGGCAAATCCAATTATGACTTTGGTTAAAAGTATATCCCAAGGACCACTTTTAAGAAAGATATTATACCTTACACCAGAAGCCGGTATTTAAGGCTTGATATAAAATTTCTAGGGAGGTTTAAACTGAACATAATACTAGGGTGTTTAATATTCCAAATAACATTAAATTGGAACTTCCTTAATCTTTCTGAGCACTTGGCTATTTTCAGTTTTTCTCCAACCAAGTATTAAGCGCTAATGATGAAAGAACTAGGTCAAAAATAGATAGCTATACTTTTTTATACTAGCTTTTTAAGTATTATTGACATTTTTTGCCGTAGAAAACGACTGGAAATTTCTATTCGTATGTAACAAAAAATTAGTAAAATCCATTAGAAAAACCCTTAAAGTTGGCGCTCATGAGCCACATGGCATAATGAGTGATTGCTTGTAGTCACAAAATAGAGTCCGACAAAATCTTTAGTGAACATCCATAGGAATCCCACGGATTAAGTAATCAGGATTGGAAGAGTGCTGTATTTTAAATCTCGTTTTTCATAATAAACACAAGGGCATGTCAAAAATGTTTCTAGAAATTTGAGATGTACCATTGCATCCAACATCAACAACAACCATTGCATCCAACGACTTCTAACTTATTGCCTCCGTTGTCCAAAAGTAATGAATAAAGACCATTGCAAATATCTTCTGCACAACCCGATAAAGGCACAAAATGACCTATGTAAGTAGATCCTGAACATCCTAAACAGATATGTGCTCTTCTTTGACCGTTGTCCGTCTAAATTTGGATCCTGGTTTGACTTGAACAATGGTATCATCATTCCTTCCATCAAAATACACACTTTTTGGTACCACTAAGTTTTCACAGAATTCTTGTTTTAAAGATGTGTGGATTTTGCTTTGTCACGCCGAATTTTGTTCCTATCTATAACCAAAGACTTATTCTCATTTGATATTAAACCAGCGTCAGCTAAAGCTGCAGAAACAACAGATGCGGTAGCTCTCTCACTCAAATTATATCTCTGTGCAACTAATATTGTATTCTCCCAGTTGAAAAAAGTTTTGGATGAAGTTTTTTCTTTTTTCAACGGTGCTGTGGGAACAAAATATTCCTTCAATGAACTTTGAGGTTCAGAATATTCTGAAACTGTTGGTTAAAAACTGGTGGAAACTGATTTCGATCGAACATTTACAAAACAAACACCACTTTGAGAGGCATAAATACGTTTGTAGGGTATTAAATTCATTATTAGAAATCAGCTGATTCACATAGACTTATGATTTATTCGAGCATTTCATGAGTAATAAGCATTAGCTACTGGTCAATGAGAAATATCTGCGCAGATTTCCTATGAAACTTTGTTTGAGTGGTGGGTTTTAAACCAGATAGATATGTTGAGGCTTGTTTCTCAGGCCTAGTTTATTGTGATTATAATAACACCTGATATTTGAATTATGAATATGGGGAAGGCGATTGACAGCCGAGGTTGTTTGCTGTTTTGGTTGATACGTTGGTGAAGGTAGAAATATTTTGGGTAATGGAGGAAGGGTGATCACCAACTGATAGCGAAAGGCGCTAGTGGGTCATGAGTTAAGTGTCCCCTTTGACGGACGGAGTACTTCATTTCAATCGGAGTACTTATTAGAGAGAAGCGAAGAAACCAAGTCGGGATCGCAATTCCACCAAAACAATTTCAGTCACCGCTGGCATTTGACCACAGACCCCTCGGAATATGCAGTCAGGCCAAAGAGAAGTGTCCATAAGAGATATTCTGACTCTCCAGAGGCACTGGCCATCACACGTTACTGAGAGATGTAAATATTAGTCGGAAGTGAAGCACAGACGATGGTTTCAGAATTCTTAGAATCGGATAATGATAGCAATGATCATCTCTCATTTTAGGGGCTCACTCGCGATGAAGGAAAACGTGAGATCAATTCAACCGTCATAAGTTGAAGTCGCCCCACCCTCATTTTCGCTGTTGCATATTTGTGGCCTGAAAACTCAAGTTTCTTCTGGCAATGCTTGTATTACTCTTATGTTAGAAGTAAGTTGGAATATGGATCGGTTATTTGGAATCCCTATATAAAGAAACATATTGTAATTCTTGAGCACGTTCAAAAGAGATTTGAAAGATTTTTATATTTTGTATTATATCATGTGTATCCGCTTTTTGACAATTATGTTTGCTATAATGAATTGCTAAAAGAGTTTGATTTCCAGACCCTACAAAATAGAAGAAGCATAAACGATCTGCTATTTCTTCATGATGTCATCAATAAGGAACTATCTAATGAGTTACTGAAGGAAATAAGAATCATAGTTCCTAATGTTAATAGTAGGTTAGAAAGAACCTTTTACATACCAAGGGTGAATACCAATTATTGTGCAAATTCGCCAATACAAAGGATTTGTGTAATATATAACAAGCATTTCAACGAACTGGACTTATATATAAGGAAAGATTACTTTTTAAAAGAAGCTAAGAATCTGTTTGTGAAGTGATTTAGATTGATTTTTGTGTTTTTTGCGACTGTGACCTATTTAGTGAGTATTTTCAGTATTTGTAATCTTGATTGTTATTATTTTGTGGCTGTGACCAGTTTATTTTTAATTTTTGTACTTACACTTTTGGATTGTTCACCCTATAATTATGTATATGTTGGGCGAACATTAAACGCAATAAATAAATAAATAAATGCTCTGCCTCTTTAGTGTGAACATGAAATAAATTACGCAGTGTATTAAAACAATCGTGATGAAATATTTTATTCAGACTAAAAACTCCCCTAAATGATGTCATGGAGCAGCGGCTGAAATATCCATTAGTTACGGATCAGTCGGAATGCGACCGTTGTTACGATTGTGCTGAAACAGGTCATCTTCACGTAAATGACCTCGATAAAGCTAGCGGACAGAAGGCAGCCGACTAGATTCCATCTGCTAATGTATCCGAAATTCCTCAGTACTCGACTCGGGCAGAAGTCCCCTACCTCATATTTCAATTTCATAACCTCTTATAAGCCCATATCCTCTCGGACCACCTCTTGGTAACCTCTAAAACTAGGGCCCCTACATTCGTCCTTGGGGTATAGCTACCTTGAAAGGTCCTAGCGCAGACCTTCACGGAAAGGAGGTTAGGTTAAAGTGGAGGATATAAAGAGATGCGACGAAGGGGAATAGAAGAAGGCGACGAGAGAGTTAGGGGACCCAAGCTACGTCGTAAAAAAAGTACCCTTATATGCCAGACTTTTAAATGCTTGGCAAGTGGTCCATCACTCATTACTTCGATTTTACCTTGGACCCTAACTTAAAGTCTGTTTGTGGAACTAGTCGATGTGGGATAATCGGTATTGGTAGGTAATCAAACTTCTCGAAACGCCTGTGATCGCAGCAATGAAAGGTGTTTTATCTGACCATCCAAACTAAACGACCTGTCACCGTTTTCTCGCAGTATTTTCGTAAGTTTCGTAGCAAATATATCAAACTCGTCCACTAAGAAGCGCCAGAAACCTTAGCTAGAACAACTGACGCACCATAAGTTGGGAACAGATGGACGGAGGCACCGAGATGTGAACCAAAGGGAAGTGGGTTGCGAGGGGCTGCGCGAGTCAAATATGATTGTGAATCTTTTGTTCGAGTAAAGAGGGTGTTGAAGGCAGGACTTGAGCATTGCTCGCTCGGAGAGGAAGCAGGGAGTGGGGGGGGGGAGTGGTTGGAGAGTCTGTCATTCCTGCATCCGATTTCCCTTTCACTCACTCATGCCTCACTTTATTGCAGTGAAGGATTGTTATATTAGTAGGAGGGAGTCATTTTCCGACGACCAGGTGGAAAGCGTATGGTGCTCCATTCAAAATCCTAAAGCAAAAACAATCTGTGTGTGCGCATATTACAGACCACCAGATACCCATATAACCTCAATATTAGGACTAGAAAGTCAACTCAGTAAATTAACCACTCAAAAAAACGACTGTCATATTATAATCGGTGGGGATTTCAATCTTCCGTCCATAGACTGGGACACGTACAGTTTTATCACTGGGGGGAAAGACAAAGACCTTTGTGAGTCACTCCTGTATACATTCACATCTCACTCACTACATCAATTAGTCACTGCTCCAACTAGAGGGAAAAATACACTTGATCTTTTAGCGACAAATATTCCACACATGGTTGTAAACATAGGTACGGATAAGGGAATAAGCGACCACAAGATAGTTAAAGCTAATTTTTCCGTGAGCATGATCAAGAAACATAATCCACAAAGAAAAATCTACTTATATAATAAGGCTGACTACGAAGGTATGAAACGAGAGTTCCAAAAGTCATTTACTAATTTTCAAAAAATAAGTATCAACAGTAATACTGAGGTTTTGTGGAATACTTTCCTCAACGTTACATGATCAGTAGTTAGCAAATACATACCAAGTAAATGGAAAAGAGCCAATGCAGAGCCTAGGTGGTATAACGCGGAGGTTAGAAAAACATTAAAGCACCAAAGAACATGTCATGCTAGGTTAAAAAGGGCAAAAATTAACAAATCCTCCGAAGAACTATACACAGTCACCGAAAATTACAAAATGTCTAAACTCTTAGCAAAAAAAGCGTGCCGAAGGGCGTTAGCTGATTTCAAAAGTAAATTACTGGGAGAACAATTGAACGATAATCCCAAGGCATTTTGGTCGTATGTTAGGGACACTCAAGGAAATAAATCAACAGTACACACGCTTACGAATATCAAAGGGGAAAAGATAACCAACAGTCTACAAAAAGCCAATTCGTTAAACTCATTCTTCAAAAGCATTTTCAGTACTTATACACCACATCTTTTCGATCCGCAGCCAGTTCGTTCCCAAACATGTATGCCTGAAATTATTATAAATTGTCGCGGCATAGAACAGCAGCTAAAAAATATTAACCCCAACAAATCCCCCGGTCCAGATCAAATACCTGCTCGCGTATATAAAACAATGGCATCAGACATAGCGCCTTACTTAGAATTAATATTTACCAAATCTTTAGTAGATCATGTAGTGCCTAAGGACTGGAGAGTAGCAAATGTCACACATATTCAAAAGCGGCGACAGGGAAGACCCTAGTAACTATAGGCCTATTTCTCTCACATCCATTTCCTGTAAGGTATTTGAACACATAATCGTAAGCTCCATTATGAGTCATTTAGATAGGGAGGAATTGTTAATAAATAACCAACACGGATTTCGAAAGGGTAGATCTTGCGAAACCCATTTGGCCCTCTTCGTTCATGACATCTTGCTCTCGGGTGAAAATAATGTCCAAGTTGACGCGATATTCCTCGATTTTAGGAAAGCTTTTGATAAGGTACCTCACGTTAAGTTGCTCTCAAAACTAGAAGCATATGGAATAGATAAAAACATTATTAGTTGGATTAATCAATTCTTACATGGGCGGGAACAAAGGGTTGTCATAGACGGTATCATGTCAAACACAGTTAGCGTTACATCGAGTGTTCCTCAGGGAAGTGTAATTGGTCCACTTTTATTTCTCTTGTACATTAATGATATTAGTAACGTCGTTAAAAGTAAGCTTAGACTCTTCGCAGACGACGCGGTTGTGTATAGGGATATTAACAATTCCGAAGATAGCGACTCGTTAACAATCGACCTACTTGCTATTCATGCTTGGTGCGAAAAGTGGCAGATGGAACTAAACATAAAAAAGTGCGTAGCAGTCAGCTTTTGGAAAAAGAAAAATTGGCCAGTTAGGGCTTACAGAATTAAAAATACAGAAATTATTCACGCCGAGTCTGTTAAGTACTTAGGAGTCACAATTAGTCACGACCTATCTTGGGGCAAACATATTAGGGAAATATGCGGTCAAGCATATAGGAAGCTAGGCTTTATCAAGAGAGTACTCGGAAAATGTGATGAGAAAGTGAAAGAACGTTGTTATTTTTCAATCGTTAGGCCTCATCTGGAATATGCTGTTAGTGTATGGGATCCATACGAAACGGGGTTGATATCAGAGTTAGATCGCGTCCAGCGAAGAGGAGCTAGGTTTGTGAAACGATGCTACGATAAGTTGGCTAGTGTGTCTGGACTGTTAGAAGAATTAGGATGGGAATCGCTATCACAGCGTAGATTAAATTATAGGCTTAACCTCCTAAATAAATTTCAGGAAAATCATTTTACTGACGACGTAAAAAACATACTATTAACCCCTTCGTACTACGGCAGATTAGATCGCGCCAATAAAATTAGAGAGCTAGATTGTAGAACCGATAGGTATAAAATGTCATTTTTTCCGCGTACCATTCGGGACCATAACAGCTGTGATCGTCGTCATGAATAGTTCGAGTATTGACAATAGGCAGGCAGTTAATCTTTCTCATTATATTCTCCTCTTTCTTATTTATGCATGATATTTTGAATCTGTAGTAGTAGTCTTTGTATCCCTTGCATGTTAGAACGATTGGAGATAGAATGTTTCTTGGGTATTAGATTTGTAATTGGCGCTTTGCATGTGTGGTACGCGGGTTTTTAATGTAATGTCGGTGTTCTACCATATCATTCATGCATGCCTGGTGCGAAAGCACCCCCTGCCACACACCCTTTGGGTGGCTTGCAGGGTATGACGTAGATGTAGATGTAGATGTAGATGCCAAATGCCCGAATTCACCGGCGCGCGCTGAAATTCCCCGCAAAGGACAGAATATGGCGCCTTATCGGGGCGTGCGATCGGGCGCTGCTATGAAACCTACATCGTTTCCTACCAAGGAATCCATTATACTCACTCTCCGAGGGAGGGATTTATGACCACTGCCAAAGACACGGGACGAGAGAAGAGCTGGTTCTAGGAGGAGGAGCACTAGAGACAGTGGACGAGTTTGTTTATTTGGGAAGCAAAATAACATCAAATGGGCGGAGCAAGAAGGAAATAGTGAGCCGTATTAACCAGACCAAGTTAGCCTTCAACAAGAAAAACAAACTCTTCACCGCCAGCAACATTAATTTAAGGATTAGAAAATTGCTATTGAGGACTTTTGTATGGAGCGTTCTGCTCTATGGTAGTGAGACCTGAACAATTGGGAAAAGAGAGAAGGAAAAAATGGAAGCATTTGAAATGTGGGGCTATAGGAAAATGCTGAAAATTCCCTGGGTGGCAAGAGTCACGAACGAGGATGTATTTAAGAGGATAGGGGAAAGACGGTGTCTACTCAGAATGCTAAATAAGAGAAGGAACACCTAGATTCTCCGACACGAAAGCTTGGTTAAGACCATACTAGAAGGTACAGTAGAGGGAAAATACCAGGTGGGCAGGCCTAGACTGGACTACATGAGACAGGTGATGAAGGAACTTGGTTGCCAATCGTTCCGAGAAGTGAAAAGATCGGATAAAGTGAAATATTGTTGCTGATTTATCCTAGGGTTGTAACCAGAGAAGAAGAAGAAGCCAAAGGCTAGCTCTCTTCTCTTCTAAGTACACTTCTCTCTGGCGGGAATATACGATCTTCCGTCAAATTTCCTGCGTTTCTCACTAACGACTGTTCTGTCTTTCGCGGTGCTTGCTTACGACTTAGTTGTGCTGGAGGTAGAATTGAGAACAGAAACGTGGATTAAAGAACGCTTACCTGACGCCGCTTCTGCAATTTTCAAAACATATATTTACACCCCCACAGTATCCCACCCTCATCATAATGTCCCGTAATCCCTTCAGGGTAATCCATGTGAGCAGCGGAATCTCTCAGGCACAATTTTTAATACCATGATGCCTCTTTAATCCTGAACCCACCAAAACCTCGGCGAAGGGAGGAAGGCGTGAGGAGGAATGTCCTTCGGGAGGGAAGAAGCCCCGCTATGAATAAGGCCCTCGCGGTGTCCCTCCCCTTAAGCCGCAGCCCACCCAATCAAGTGACTCCCTCACTCTTCGTTCGTACTACAAATTGAGTTAAAAGCGAAGCACCGAGTGAGGAACACGCACGGCCGATCTACGCGGTATTCAGCTGCGACTAACCACAGCGAGTCTAGATAGCTTTATTCAGGTACATGCAGTTTGCCTCTCATATATCTTATAAGAACATGCACTTTGTCTGTGGCTTGTTGTCAAAGTGAAAAGTTAGTCTGAAAATTTAAACATACCCAATCAGCTCAGATGGAATAATAAAAAGGCACCTTCATGCTTCCATCGTTGATTTACAGCTTCGAAGGCACTGAGTCAGCCGACAACGACATGCTTCCCTCCCAATGTGCCTCCTCCAAGGGATATTTACACTGCTTCAGGACCATTGTGAAGAAATTTAATGCCCTCCCAACCTGAGGGGATGCATTGCATAGTATTTAATGTGATCTCATTTTGATATAGGAAATTTATCTCTTGCGGTCAAGGAGATAATTTTTCCCGCATAAAATTTTTTGTCATCCAAGGACGGCAGTTAAAGGAACTTAAAAAAATACAATTTTTTGTCATCCAAGGACGGCAGTTAAAGGAACTTAAAAAAATACAATTTTACATTCTTTTTAATGGAGAGTGATGAGTATTTGAACTGTTTTCCTTTTTTGTGTCATTTGATTCTTATCGCGAAGTTCCCAAATCTTAGTGTTCAAAAAGTGGTCTCTAATCGTTCAGTGCTAAAAAATTTGTAATAATGAATTACAATAATCTAAGCTCTAGCTCCATTTCCAAAGCTTTTGTAAGTGTTTTTGTTATTTTCTTTTACTTGAATATTAGTAATTAGTTACATAAATAAACGATGTATTATTTAAAATCTTCCGTTACAGTCAAAGAACGGAAATCACTCTGGAGTATCTTTCATAGGAAACGGTAAATCCACTTGTTTGCTGATTCATAAGTGCAACGTGACTCAACAGTAAGATTTTTTTGCGGATTTGAATCGAATATTTCGTTCCCATTTTGCTTAACTAACTTAGCCTCTTATTATTTATTTTCCTCAGTCTGTTTTTCCCATAATCTTGCTTAGTTTACTCTTCAAAATAAGGTCACATCTTGACTATGTTCGCAATTTAATGACTCAAGAATGATATCGTTCTGTCCTTTTATTTTTCTTCACACATCACGTGTTTCAGTTGTCACGCAGTCATCATCAGGTTCGTCTGCCTTATTCGATAAGTATGCGACGGAAATTGCGTTTTTACTCGCGCTGGGAACAATATTTGTTGTATGAATACGTTAGACCCGTCTATGAACACAAACCTTGGTATTCTCCTAACAAACCCAGTTTCATCTTTATTTCTGTGTTTATTCCCATGCTTAACACCCATATCCTACTTTTCCTTTTATCGCCAAATCTTATCAGCATTTTGTGTCAATACGGACACCTGTCACCGTCCAATAGTTTCGTCAAATATTTCATCTATGATTCTATTACTACCGGTCAGTGTTTTCTTTAATACCTGTACATGACTGTGTCTGCTATGTTTTTCCTCAACGAGTCAATTTTGCGATCGATTTTGACAAATCCTTATTGTTTCATCGTTAGTAGTTAAAGTCATACTGGTTCCTTGCCAATTTTTCTTCAACTACTTTTTCACCTCTTATTTAGTCTACGAATTCCTTTGCACACGCCGCTAATCGGAGCATTTTGCAGCTGATCTTCATGCTTCTTATTGTAAACTAGCAAAGGTACCCGTTGAAATTCAACGGGGAATGTAAGAAAGACAGGACAAATAGGTTGTAGGTTCGAGTGGTCAAGAGGTGGTTTTTTTTCTAGGCAAATCAGTTATGATTTTAGTTTTATTTTTTAACTCAGCAGATGAAAACCGCATTACATTATGTTTACCGAGTTTCAACATTCTTTTGCAGTAACATATGGACACTAAACTACAGGCCATTTGCATTCCAAAGGCTTTCCGAATTAGTATAACATCGTGGCATTCTCCTGTTTTAGATGGGTCCAACTTAAATTGGTCCACTTAAAATGAATTTTGCCAATTGACAAATTTTAAGCTATCCGGGACTAGCCACGGAGTTTCACTTTTACGGAGTCACCCGTTCTCTGTGGGAATTTGCACATGAATTTTGCCAATGTTAGGCAAAAATATCCCTGAAAATATCGTAATCAGCAACATTTCAGTGTACGGCCTAGATTTCCACTGTAATACCTATCTCTACATATAAAACACAGCCGCCATCGTAAAGGTCCCGTTTCCCTTCTAAAGCTAATGCTAATTCCACGGTTACCAAGGAAATATCCTATTTTTGACAGAAGTAAAATTCATGATTTGACATTAAAAATGCGATTTCTAGGGAAATTTTATTTTTATAAGAAAATTAAATGATAAAATAAGAAACAGCAATCTTTTATCCATCTAATGGTGAAAACTATAGCCTTCTATATTTAGTAGAACTAATTAAAATATGCAAAAAGAGATACCTCTGCACTTGAAACGAAATGTTTAGACTTGAGTTTTTCAAACATATAAAACACCAGACGGCCCAATACGCTGCCATTCAGAAATTTTCGAGACATGTCGTCGGCGATGAATCTCTGAGTGAGATTGGTTTGTCTTAATGTCGCTCCCTCCATTCCTTTCATGCGAACATTTTTTGCTTTCAAAATATTTACGGTTCTTACTAACCCTCTGGGGATGTCAATTTGTATGTACATCTGCTAAATGAGATTACACCCGAAAAATATCAGCATTGTATGAGAATCTCCATATCTCAAGGAAATATTGGGATACCCTTGCTCGATCCTTCTCAAAGCCGATTATTGCGTCATTACGGGGAATCTGAGAGGCGCCACAGCCTGAGACGTGGTGAAGGAAAGAAACTAGGAAACTTGCACTGTCATAGCCCAATTTGTGGCCTTTAAAAAATATCCAATAATTGAAAATTTACACACAAAAATACTGTTTTTCACGTGACTGAGGCGTCATTACTTTTCTTTTACCTCTCTCGTCAGTTATCGTAACAAAGCACTCAGTTGCTGGGTGGAGGAAATGGGCGTTAGCATGCGCAATAAAACTCAAGACTGTGCAAGAAGTAGGTACTGGACGCCGCGCCGTCAGTTTACAGTCTGAGGTAATTGGATGGGTCTCACTCTATTAAGATAAAAGGCTGAGTTTTTACATTTTCTTCCTGGCCCGGCCTTATCTTGGGTAATCTTTAACCACCCGCTGACGTATTCTTGACGTTGACTTAATGTTAGCTCAGCGTTTGGATTTTGTATATTTTGATCAAACTGACGTTTAGGCGATGAGAGCGTTTTTGATGAAAGATCGTATCAGCATCGGTTTTCACGCAGAGAAAATATTTTATCAGAGTTTCATACCGGGCCTAATGTATGTATGTCTGCCTTTAGTAACTCTGTTATGTTTAGTAAGTAAAGTAACTAGTAACTTTAGTAACTTTCGGAGATTTTTAATATTTAAATCCCTGTCTCTTTAAATGATACAGGCCTATAAAAGTACCAAGTCATATCCATTGGTGAGTTCATTTTTTCCTCACTGAACCACATTAAATATATTCCTTAATTTGTGATACTTTACTGAGAGAGATTTCATAATAATGTGATTAAGTATTACTGACAATGAAACAAAATTTACCCCAACTACGGAAAAAACACATTTTTAAATGTCTTTTGATGTGAATGATGCCATTTTTCGGTATTTTTATACTGCTTATTGCGATGTGGATGTTTCGGCTCATGGGAGCTAGATCGCATATTTTGCCTTTCTTTTGCAAACAGTAGCAAGATTAACAAAACAAACAATGTCAGGGGTAACTTGGTGAAATTTTTCCACGATGGAAAAAGAACAAACTTGGCGAATTCCACTTGTAAGTTTTTTATTTGACGACCCGGATTTCGACAGTTTATGTCATCTTCAGGTCACCTTGCACCTGAATATGACATAAACTGTCGAAACCTGGGTCTTGAATGAAAAAAATTTACAAGTGAAATTCGCTAAGTTTGTTCTTTTTCCATCAAGTAGCAAGGTTTTATCGTTGAAAACTCTTCCGTGCATGACTCATCTAACCATGTCCATCTCCTGCTTCTGCTCTGGTTGAGCATTAGGCAACATCAGCGTGGCTTTGCGCGGGTCCACAAGTAAAAAAAAAGTTATAGGATAAGTTTATCAATTTTCTGACACTTATTCTAGGAAGGAGGCATAGAGTTTCGGGTTTATTATATCTGGTTAAAGGTAACCGGAAAGTGACCTGGGCCTTTATAAAGTTGATGTTAACAGAGAGCCTGGGTTTGGTGAATTTTATCCAACTGCTGGTTACTTGAAGTGGGCGTCATCGATGGGAGAAAGTATCAACTTCGGTTTCTGTGCCGAGAAATTACTTAAACAGAGGTTTTTAACCTAGGCTCGGGTTGTACTTTCACCTTGACTTTACTGATCAACCCTTCACTGGATGAAATATACTGAATTACAATCACACATTTGAAGTATCCTATCTTGTTATGCTTTGTTCTTAAGTATGCTCTCTCACTCTCAGATACTTAAACTCTTAATGAAAGACATTGATAAGTGCCGTCATAGGTGGATCAAAAACGAAGGAATACAATCATCAGAATAGTAAAACAAACAAATTTGATAAAAGTTAATAAAATAAATAATAGTTGGTGCGGAGGCTTTGACAGTGGCTTGATATTTTGGATCCCATGTTTTCCGGTGCAACTGCGTGCGTCAGCGTTTAGATGACTACAGTTTTTCCTTCGTTTCAGGAGGTCGGAGAGGCGGAATTAGTTGTATCGAAATAACCTCTAAACATTAGGAATACCGCCATCTATCAATCGAATGCCCGCGGTACTTTCCTGGCATAACTCGGTACTCGTAGTGTAAAAGCATGCTCGAATGCAAACGAGAAAAATCCATATCTTTCCCGCGATGGGAGGGGGCGAATGGAAGTGTTTGGGGGTGGGTCGGTTGGGGAGAGCAGAAGGTTCCGTCAACTTCGTATTGGCCCGATAATGAGGCGAGTTGGTTCAACGTTTTTTCCTCCCCTTGCTCCGTTTCGGTGGAACGAGGGGCAGAAAAAAATCCATACTCTCCCCCTACCATTTCTCCCCTCGCTCTCGATGGCAATCGCCTCCACCGCCTCTGGTAGGCAGGGGGTGGTTGGGTGGGTGAGGAACGGGGGTGGGGGAGGGGCGTTGTAGCCGCCGTGTCCTTATCTGCCCGCGCTTCATCTGAGCCCCTGGAATTGGTAGATGACCTCATATAAAAGCCTCAACGACCTTTACCCCATCAGACGGTAGTGATGGGAAGTGCGATGATGGAGTGTTTTCCCCTCCACCCCGAAACACGGCATCCTTGGAGGGTGCTTGCCTCTCAGGATTTACGCGGTCGTTTATGAGATGAAGAGCGCCGACACCTTATAATCACAATAACTTAACAGGAATGATGTCTATCTGGCATTACTGGTGACGCCAAGGTGTGGTATTTTCTCCCAATCGCCTTATTAGTGCTCCCAATTAATGTACTTGTATAATATATATACTGTACATTAATATGTAATGTACTGGAAAAAAAACTAAATTGGTTTTACTCATAGAGTTTGTATAGCAAACACTCAATACAGTATTGTTACTCGGATGTCATGCTCCTAAGAAAACCTATCTTCAATGTGGGTGTCAGATACCATTTTAGCGGGTTGGTATGAATGCGTCGAAGTATTATTAGCAAATGCTAGCCTCACTACTTCAATTATGGTCATCACTGTTGCGGATCAAATATTTCAGACTTGGACTTTGATGCATTTCTCATTAATACTAGGGTTACAGGCAAGGACCTTTTATACTTTATTAGAAAGAAAGTTCATTTTTATTTATAATGAAACTCACTTTTGATCGATGATGTTTACGTACTCTAAGTAAGTTGTCCTTGATAAAATCAAAATACGATCAATTCACTCGACTTCACGAATCTTCCTAGTTAGATACAACTATAGAGTAAGTACAAAATTGTTCATGGAGGTTTGCTTTAAGGAGGAATCACTGAGGACTGCCATACAATGGGGACAAGGATTTTAAAAAATAATGCTTACTAGAGACCTTAAAGCCACTTACTTTCATGTGTGAAAGAATGATATGCTATGTATTCCAATGCTGTTCCATAATTCTCCAAGGAGACAGAAACTCCTTACAATAAAACCTCACTTGTTGATATCACCAACTTGAAGTTGTTCACTAAGTCCTTCATTTTGTCTGTTCTGGCCCTTAGGATGGTATATTTGGAAAGAGTGCCATAAAATTCTTCATCCAGAGAAAATATTTTACACTTGGTGGTTTGAGTGACCAATGGACGTTTGAGATGCGTGAATAATCTTAGAAGTTAGAGGTATTTCATAACCATATTAATTAAATGATTCTGAGATTTTTGAGAAGTGATGGTACGTACAATTATGCCTTTATTAATAAAGAAACACTTTCCTCAATGAGGGGTTGAACATGAGATGTGCTTTGCTTTAATAACAAATTCGCCATGATGGAGGAAGCCATTGAAATGTCGACCAACAATTATCAAACCTGGTGGAAAACCCAATAAGACTATATTAGCGTCATACGCCGGGAAAAACCAAATCATATAACAAGACCCTCGATGTTGAGTTCATGAAATTCCGTCAGCTTCTATTGCCGGACTTCGTCTTGCCATTGCAGAATACGGAAATAGAGAGAAAGCTTGTATGAGACGCATGGAAGACGCCTTTTATACTTACTTGCATTGTTAGAAATCGCCAGAATCCATGATGGATGAAATGCTTGAAGTAGGTATCCGTGAAAA
The DNA here is from genome assembly GCA_963169105.1 of Ceriagrion tenellum. Lineage (NCBI taxonomy): Eukaryota > Metazoa > Arthropoda > Insecta > Odonata > Coenagrionidae > Ceriagrion > Ceriagrion tenellum. The sequence continues at coordinate 24,057,403 of OY720632.1, forward strand.
AATTTTACTTCTGCCGCGGGGGAAATATTCGGCCTTTTCTTCATTTATACTTTAATTTAAAGCGGACGTCGTCTTCATTAATGTTTGCTTTCCACCGTCGACGTCCTCCGGTTTGTATTGCGCCGCGCTTGCTTCGCTGCCGAGGCGCGCGTTTCTCTCTTCATTGTTGCGTGACGCCGCGGCGCGGAGTGTGGGGAAAGTTTTAATGAAATTCTTCCGCCCTCAGCGAATGCGCATCGTAAAGCCTCCTTTGGCGCTTTTTCATCGACGGAGATCCACTGAAGCACACGTTGAATTGCGATGGTGGGAACAAAAGGGTAGGAAGGAGAATTGGGGAGTGGGCCTTTTAAGTATTTCCCTCTCTTCTTCCCGCAGAGGCGTGTGGTCTTGAGCGCCTTGGGAGGAAGGAGGGTCGCGTCCATCCGCATGTGTATACTGTGTGCTGGTGGAATAACTTGGTGAAATTTGCTTGCGCGATGCTTGGCGTCGAGGAGTGGTAGGCTCGCGTGGAAGGGGCTGGCAAAGGGGTAACGTGGAGGAGACAGCTAACGGTGAGCACCCTTTACCACTTTACGACGTGATTGAATTCAACTTGGGACCCTGGTCATAAAGAATTAACCAAAAAAATTAACAAATTGCAGCCAAAGGCAGCACGATTCGTTAAAAACTGCCACGAACGAACATATAGTGTTACAGAACTGTTAGAGGGATTAAGGTGGGAGCCCCTAGAGACTCGGAGGCTGCACGCTAGGCTTAGGCTGCTTGATAAATTCAGAACTGATATTTTTCAGAGCGACACAGAGAATATTATCATGACGCCTCATTACTTATCTAGGTCTGACAGAAGCGATAAAATAAGAGAGATACTCTGCTGAACAGATAGGTATAAAAACTCGTTCTTTCCGCACTCAATAAGCGACCACAATACAAACTGAGCTCCTCCAAATACACTATCATAGGACATGTTACCATTTCACCTCCAAAACTTTTAGGTACATCTTTACACGGCTGGTGACCCACCACACCATGCCATACGCCCAAGCGGTGGCTTGTGGGGTAGTATGTAGATATAGAACTTTTGAGGGCAGGCAGGCGCTAGCAGCGAGTTTTATGAATCTATTCGAAGTTGCATAACAATTCTCTGACAGAGTTTGCAGTTGATCAGAGTTGCCCGTCTAAACAATTTGATCAAGACCCACAGAGATTCGGCAAGTAGATATGATTAACTGATTCGGCATATTGATGTTGGCAACGAAGGATTGCGAACGTTGGAACCATGGTAGTCAAACGCTGAGATTTTCCTGCTTCTCTTTGCAGAGCCAACTTTTAGTAAAAAGAGCCATATTTTCACTTAATTTCACTTAAAAGAGCCATATTTTCACCTGTTGCCACCATGCACTGCCACCATGTTGCGCTCCGCTGTGCTATGTGATTACGCACGACTTCTCTATCCCTTCAACCCCTTCTTTCTCCTCCGCGGCTTTATTTACAGGTTTTTCATATTGCTTTTTGTTTCTTTTCGTTCCCCTTACACGATGCCCACCTTGCAGTATTTATTAAAACTCATTTCCGTGGGATGCCCTCATCATCATCATCTTTGGCACTACACCCCATGTGGGGCCCTGGCCTTCTTCACAACCTCCTTCCATTCTTCTTTGTCCTCCGCTACTTTTCTCCACCTCCGGTTCCCCAGCTTCCTCAAATCCTCTTTCGTGATCCGTTAACCTGCTGGGTGGGCAATATAAAATTCCCTACCCTTGTCCGTGGCAGTCGATTAGAATTCGTAGCAATTACTTTTTCCGAGATGAGGTTGTTAGCCTCATGCTCAACCCCCAACCTGGAGGGCCGGGTATTTGCTCTCGGAGTTCCTTTCTTCTAGATGAGTTACTTTCGCTACAGCTAGAGAGCCTCATCTACCCTTCTTTGGTTCATCTTAGTTTGGTCTTTCACCTTCAACCTTACCGGCATGGGTGGCCCTGCCGGGAGTAAACTCCCGCCGGCATCGCGCTCAGGATCACTAAGACTCGCAAGCCATCCCACCGCGACAAGGTGTGAACCATGGGAAGGATTAAAATATCGGTCTTGCGTCTATTAGTGCTTTTGCCGGCCGTACTTCTATCCTCTTCCCATCCTTCCAAGGACGAGTCTATTTCTTCTACTTCCTCCCCTTTCCTCCACATAACCCTACCCTCTCTCCCTGCATTTCCACTCCATTCAACACAATAGCCAACTCCTCGCAAACTCCCTTTGTGTGATGTGGCATTTAAAAAATAGTTAACCACTGTAAGGCGATTGTCTCAAAAAGACATGTTTTCGGTTTTCTCGACAATTACCGTTAGTTGGAGTACCCCGGGCGGCCGCTAGGGTCATTCGTGGCAATGGTGTCTACTAATTGAGGTGAATATACTATCTCCCGATTGAAACCTAATAATGCCAACAAAATGATTGAAATACGAATAAGATAGCGATTGAAATACAAAGAGCAGATTTTAGTTTCAATAATTTTTTCCAATGGCTGGCCGCAGTTCTCTAACAGCTACTAGTATTTGAACAAGTAGAAACACCTTTAGGAATCTTTAGCAATATATTGAATGAATAAAAATGCACATTTACCCTTAATGACAAATAAGAAATCAGAAAAAATATCCTTTCTATCTTTTCTTGATATGCATCAATTAGAATGGTGATCGATGGAGAAATGAGAACAACTTTCGAAGTCAAATTGGGCAGAGTATACAGGTATACAGGAACTATGTCGCCGGTATTTAAAAAAAATCATTTTACCATTTCGTTTCGTGCGGCTCAAAATTTACCTCAATGCTGATTAATACTGCAGCAAAATATGTTTCTAGTCTCCCTGCCGACATCAACAGCGAGCATTCCCTTTCCCACCACATTTACATTCTACACCTGTGGAAGACCTCAGTGTTACTGCATAGAACGCGGAATCTTCCACGACATCGCTTTCTTCTCCACAATGCTCTCTTTTTCACTTCGTCTCGCATAAATTTCCTGAAAATTTTATCTAACGCTAGTGGAAGGTACTCGTTGAAATTGAACGGGTGTGAAAAACATTGGACTTATATTACAAGAAAACCACGAGGCCTGAAGAATGCTGTCAGCGTGGTCATTTGAGGAGTTCTTAACCTATCTTGTACGTTGTGTTCGTTGTAGTAGACACACTGACCGTTTTTCAGTTGCACGTAGAAATGAGTGACTGTTGGTCCTCTTTCATGCACGGGAAACTCAAAAATCGGCCCCGCAGGCTCATTACTACTTAAATAGCTCCCAGGTTGATAGATGGTCACCTCGTCCCTCCGGTTCTCTTGAGCCATCTTCTGAGTGTATTAACAGCATGATTGCTTCCCTTGTGTAAAACAATATATTTGCATTCAATGACTTAATTGAGTTGCGCGATTCAACGTTGATATGTGCGTTGAGCATCTTAATCAGGATCGGAGAGTGGGGTACAATCTAGCTGTTAACAGCGTCAAAAGGAGCTTTCGCAGCAGCAGCCATGTTAATTTGACCCATGATTACTGCGTCTCCCAGACCGCGCCTTCGGTGTAAAGGGTAGCCGTAATCAATGGTTTTCGGCTACTAAATCAAAAATATATGGTGATTCTCAGTGCATTTGCTGAGTGTCATGTATGGATGTCCTTCACTGAGCAGAATTTCCCGTTCTTCTTTCGGGTAAGAAGTGTAACCCACACAATCAAAATCAAAACACGTGCACCAATTTCAGTATTAAGTTCATAAGAATATATTCTATTTAAAAAGTCATTGGGCCCAATTTACATACCACTATACATACATGTATACATATTTAACCCAAGGTCAACTCTAATACTTGTTCAGCGTGCACCAAGCTTCATGCAATCCCATTAACCAAAGTTTTCTTTCACTTATCCCACACTGCGCCAAGGTCACCCTCCTCTCTCTCAGGCTCGCGGCATTCCGGATATCTAGCCTCTCGTCCTTCCTCTCGTTCACGCGAACCTCTCCTTGCTCATGGCGGCCCACAAATTTTAAGGTCCTCTGCTTCCGCAGCCACAGTCCGCTCCTCACGGCAAATCCCTCCTTACTCTCGGTACGGGATATAATAACTCTCTTTTCCTCTCGCACACGCCGCGTGCGTCCGCCCCCAACGGCAGGTTCCTTCTTACTCCTTTTCCTATTGTTAACCCCGTCCCTTCCATTGGCGTCCCTAGTGACGGCCCTTGTTACCTTCTCGCGTCCCGCTTTTCCCTAAACTTTAATTGTTTACATTGGATTGGCGTCCCTAGCGACGGCCCCTCATGTCGATATTGTTATGACCCAGAGTTGACCTTGAGTCTATATTTACAACGTTACAGAAGCATGTAGTGACATCATTATAATTTCTGCTATCTTAAAACAAATTGAAGTTTTGAAACAGATGGGTCTATATTTGAACCAGATATATAGCAGGTTACCCGTCCATAGGTTGGGTTAGGATGAAACTTGTGTCGTTCTTTGCATAACCCGATAAATACCACGGGGAGGTGACCGACTTCGTTTCCCATTTTTCTTGAAATATCTGTTTTGTATTTATGTTTTATTTTTTTTCGTTTAATGTTTGTAAACACTGAATATCATTAAATTATCTGTATCAACTCATGAAAAAATAGACTAATGCACTATATCCACAGCTTTTCCCTCAGGAATGTTGATAAAAAGATTGTTGCCGCTCGAATCGCGGTAAAGTTGCCAATGCGTTAAACAGCGGGTTTCCAAGTGAAGGCCTGCCACTTGAAGAGACTGCCCTTGTGAGTTATTTATTGTCATAGAAATCAGATATGTCAAGCCCGAAAATTGGGGAAATGACGCTGAGAAGCGTATCTTACAGCATCCTTCTCCCTTCGCGCGTGCCGCTCATAAGGAGCTTCATTAGATCACTGGTGGGCATGTCTTTGAGCATCCAAGTCTAATCTTTGTCGTTTTTCTTGCGAGGGCTCATTTTCTCGCAAAGAAGACATTCCCCTTGCTCTAGAAGATTTTTTTTTCGAAAATTTACTCTTTTTTCTATTAGGCACGTTGATGGATATATTTTTCAGTCCAAGGAGGGGGAACATAGCTGCAAGTAAGAGTCTTGAAGAGGCACCTCGATGATTGAGTCAATATAAGTTAAGTGCAATTTAACACTTTTAAACATATATGTATAAATGATTCGTAACGTTTATGATGCGGGAATTGGCCGTAAAGACAGTTCGCGATCAAAATGAGAGGCACACGGTTCCACTACGCGTAACACATCTGAGTATTAAACGATAATTAACAACGTTGTGTTTGTTGTAGAAACAGAGGCATTATTACCGTTACTATTCGCTGCACGTAAGTATATTGCACATTTTATTGCGTGAGTACTCTATTTACTTTCTTTTTGTGTATCGTTTACTACGTTAGTGTTTTCTCATATACATGCAGTTCCCCTATGAGAACTACTTTGAGAATAGACATTAAAGAGTATAGTTTTTGTAAATATGCATTGCATGTATTTATTACCCCCCCCCCGCCTTCAGAAGCTATATATCATGGAGCCCTTGGGACTCTAGGCCCTTCTTATACAGATTTCCTTTATACCTCCTATCATGAGCCGGCAGGAAAACGTGATATTTTAATGCTATGTGCGTGATCATTCTTTGAAAATTAAATCTCTGGTTGTCAAGGAAATATGCTATTGTTGATTTTAGAGACAAAAGTGAGATTTTTCAGCTAAAAACACAATTTTCAGACAAATACGAAGCGTAAAAGGATATAAATTGAAAGAATTAAAAACTTAATTTATTCAGCCATCTGATAAAAAAAAATCAAATCCTCTATCTTCTGTAAAAGTACTTTTAAAAAGCAAAAAGATGAAATCAACGCACCGAACTCAATGCTTAGGGTGGACCACCTGGGGTGGGGGGGGGGAGGGGTCCCAGGGGTCTTTGGGGGCCCTGGGAGCTTTTTAAAATAGCCTTTTTTATGACTATATATATTTTCTATCTACATACTCAAACTCAGCTCAATCGGTTCAGTAGTTTTTCCGTGATGGAACAACATACATACAGGCATACACCATTACATTTTTACATATTAATAAGAATTAAATCCTTTCCTATCTCATTTTCAATGGTTAGTGTAGATTTATCTTCCAGGCAGCCATACTACCCTCTGATTTTTGTTGTTTCAACTCCCATTGCGGCCCTCTATAAGTAGCCGGAAAATGAATAGTTGGGGTTGATTGTTGGATTTTTAACGCTGCTATTTCTGTGTTAGCTGTGAACATGGTGATGAGTGCCAAATGGGCAAAACTTAGTTATTATCTCTGGCAGATTAGAAAAATGAAGAGTTGCTGGATGGGACAGAGGTCTCTATATCTGATAAAATGAGTTGTCACCAGTGGCAAGTTATAAAACTTTGGGTGGTACAGTATTCTCTGTACCATTCAGTAGATCTTCATTTTTCTAACCTGCCAAAGATGATAACTCATTATAGCCTATTTTGTACTTAGAACCCTTGACACAGCTGACACGGATTTCTACTTGACTCTTCCACTGTTCACGACCACGTTTTTTTGCAAAACAACATCATCAGATCAAAAACTGCAGCTAAACCACTGTCGCGCGCAATTGCTATTATTTTTATGAGAGGTGATCTATCGATACACGTACGTAATTTTAGATGAGTGAAGTAACACCTGCACTAATACTTTGCCATTGAAAGTCCTTGTCCCCTTACACTTAAAAATTAATCAGCTCAGTATATGTCCTCCCTATCTTCATCCTATTCATAAATCCTTTTCTCTTTCCTCTTCTTAATGGCTATAATAAACCGTTGCACCAAACACCGCGTTGTCAGCAAGTTCCAACTTGCTTGTCGCGAATTGAATAGTTGGGAATAGTGAAAAAAATGGCTATTTCCATAATGAAGATGGATCAGAGATATTTTCCACCGCAAGTTTTGTTCTAATGTAGATGACTTTTAAATTCAATCCGAAAATGAATGGCTTCCTACCCAGTTTCATTGAAGTACACGAGTGAAGGAAGCGGCAAGTGGCAGGAGGTGGCGAGATCAATCTGGCGAAATTGCTGCAGTCATTCAATACAACAACCTCCACCCAAGAGTTGTACTTCGGTGTCATCGTTCATCCTGTATTGATGTAATTTATCTCTTTCATAACCTTGGATTTATACCTTGTAACACACGGTGTACAATAATATAACTGTAGATTGCGTTACCATTTTGTTTTATAACCATTTTACCACCACGAGGTCATGTTCGAGAAAAGTTAGCACCCAGAAACCTCCTCCTTTGAAAATAACCTCGTAAAAAATCTTAAGACTCTCTATGAATGGATCTACCTAGAAGTAATTTATATGATTCCAGAGTAGGGCTTTAAATTTATGACGGGAGGGAGGGAGAGCGCGTAATACTTGGTGTCGTCACTGCACCGAATGCAGAGTGGCGCCGATTGGAGTAAAGAGGGCGCTTCTACCTCGAGCCGCGATAATTAAATGCCGAGCATCATCTTCTCGGCTTGCTTGCAAGAGTTCTTCTTGAAAGAAAAGTTGGAGTGACTCTCTTTTTCCCCAAAATCGCCAGATTAAATTGCGTCTGCAGTTTTTGAAGTGCCCTCAGTTCATGACAACGACAAATCCTCAACGAACTCTGTTTACTATCGAGTTACATGAGGATGGGTTTGGTGTGGCGGCTAGAGCACCGGGGTAGGTGACTAGATACCAATCCTGAGGGTTTAGCTTCAAATTTCGCCTGCAGTGAAAAACTTTATCGGAATAGCCGATCTGTGATCGAATGAAATAACGGGGCCGAGCACTTAGAAGTTTTTAGCAGATAACCCGTCCGTCAGGTAGGACGTTGAGGTGGTTGGAGCGATTTTTGTTACGGTGTAGCTTTATGTTGAACTCAACATACCTGCTTTCATCATTGATATCTACTGAAAAAGTAAAAAAAAAATCATAGTTGGTGATTTGGGTTTTCGGCAATTATATGTTATTTTAAGACATAGCCTCATGGCACCAGACATATACTTCGTTAGTGATCGATTAATATGCTCAAATTTTCTCCTACGCGTGAAATAATACATGCATTAGATGTACATGGGATCCGTACGAGGAAGGTATGATAAAAGAATTAGAGCGCGTGCAAAGGAGATCCGCTAGGTTTGTTAAAGGCCCTTATGATAATTGTATTAGTGTTACGAGGTTAATAGAAGAACTAGAATGGGAATTACTATCAGAACGCAGGTTAAAATTTAGGTTAAACCTTTTAAGTAAATTCGAAACCGATTTGTTCACAGATGACGTTAGATATATATTAAGAACCCCTGCGTATTATGCTAAGTTTGACCATATTAACAAGATTAGAGAGATGGATTGTCGTACCGATAGATTTCAAATGTCATTTTTCCCTCGTACTATCAGAGAGAACAATAGGCAGCGTAGCAAAGGGATAGGTAGGTGAAATATAGTTAGAGTAGTCTGTAGTGTATGATGCATGTAATAACAACCACTAATCCATTTCATATTATGTAGATACTAACCATCTAGCTGCATGTGACCATATTATCTAGCATGTCTCCATTATATATCCTAGTTGCATGTCAATAGTGCATGTTTGGTGATCTTTACCCCCTGCCACACACCCTCGGGGTGGCTCGCCGGGTATCACATAGATGTAGATGTAGATGCATTATTATCCTAATAGTTGTTAACAAAATTCAAGGTTTCAGAGTGCGTCCAATGTTCAAAAACAGCGTATTTTCTGAAAAATTCCGCGTAAATTTCGAACACCGCGCTGAAAAGTAGTTATAAAATGTTTTAACTAAGGACAGAAATGTGAAATATAATTTTGTAACATTTCCCATACTGACTGTGTGTATAGTAGATTCCATCGCATGTATTGATGCACTAAAGTCGAAGGTTATCCAAGAATTTTACTCGAGTTCATTTAAAATCATTGAAATTTGCACTCAATGACCCGCTATTACCAATCTAGCCACCATAAGCTGTGACCCCCCTCTACGCCTTCTGTTCAGGGTAGACTAACTCCGACGCCGGATTTCTCTCCACCCTTCCTCACGTATCACTTCCCTAACCCGCCTGTCTTCGATAGCACAAATTGCCTGACATGCCGGTTGCCTTCCAAACTGGCCAACCATTGATTTTTATGCAGTGAGTATTCGCATTCATGTAGCATATTAACGATACTCAGCTCGTGATTTTTCGATTTTTGGCGGTAGTCCAAGCACTCCTACTAAGTTCGAAATCACATCAAAATGACGCTGAACTTCTAGCCCTCTCGGCCAAAAGTAAACCAGCTGTAACATCGGTATCATAATGGAAACGTCTCTTGAGCTCTATTATTTCCCGAGAATGCGCCACCGGAGCAGGTTAGCTTGAGAATGTCTTTAGGTGATGGCTCGTTGAGGCTAGAAATTCATTGTTCTTCCCTTAGAATTACTAAAATGAGTGTGGGGCTCCATTAGAAATTGTTGCAGAAAATTATGCATTTAACATGAGTCGCCATTTTATTGGGGTCGTTCACTTGAATTAATAACATTTACACCTAGAAAAAATTCACTTTAGTTTCTTTATTCAAAATATTATACGATAATTTGTGAAGCGACTTAAATTCGAACCGTGAGAACAGCTCTTTTGAGGAATAGATTTGTCAAGCATGTTTTTCGTGAAGTAAACAATGGATATACGGTAGCTTCGACAGGGTTTGGGAATTTTGAATGCCATTATTGATGATTAGGGGCGGCGCCGACAGTTGGAAACAGGCGAAGGCCCTCTATTTATTATGCAGATACCGAGCAGCATACCTCACACACCCGAGAAGTTTTACAGTTTATCACAACAAGCCTTGTGAAAAGTATCTAATTTAAGAACAGACCATGGTGGTGTATGATTGAAATACCAGAGGTAAAATTGCCGTCGCGCTCGATTGCGATTTCTTAATGGCGATTTTTTTCCATTTCCGATATTTAAGATGCAAATTTCGATGCCGATAAAGAAAAATACGTGCTTTTTATATGCTTTTACTGAGACTACCACATTATTTTGCTTCAATGCATGTTTAATCAATGTGGGTTAGGACTTATCGGCGTTGCTTTCATTACACACAAGAGGGGGACAACAAGGCGATATTTGGTTTACTTTTTTCTCTCCCTGAATTACAAAGTAGCCCAGCAGGGGAATCGTTAGTGAACTAGGCTTTGGCCGGTAGTATTCTTTATAACAAGTGCCTCTAGTGGCAGTTTGTGGGGGAAAGCACAGAACCGAAAGGCCCTGGACATAACCGAGAGGACCCATTTTGGACTCCACGCATTTGAAGTTGTCGCAGTTTGTCAGAGGGCTTGAATTTTGTACACCAATGGGCTCATTGCTGTTTGAGTATCTATCTATTCCAACCTAGCCTCCTAGCATTAGCTCGAGTGCACAGATGTCTGAAAATATTAATTTTAGTGTGGTATGAGCAATACAATAGCATAATGTACTATTGTTGAGTGAGTGTATTACAAAATCAAGTGTAATGTGACAGAAATAGGTGACAATTACAACCTTACATAGTCACCGACGAATTATGCTGATAGCTATTTTTATACCCAATGCCAAAGTGATTAACTTGGCTCTTAAAGTATAACAGAGGTTTACTTTGGAAATATAAAATAAAAACATGAACCCCGGACTATTCAAGGAAAAAAGATGAAGCGACTGATTTAAAATTGATGGGCTGAAGAAGTGTATGTACCTAATGCTAAGAAAAGCCCTCAAATGCGCTGCAAGACGGTATATCACGAGATCCGCGACGAGTTACCCGTGGAGGTCGGCGTCTCTAAAGGCCGAATTTGATGGCCTTAGCAGATGATACATTAGTTACGATGGCCATCAAAATGATCCGAAGAATCCCATCAAAGCGATCATAAATACGATATCGAAAGATCGCATTGGAGGACCACGTGGGATCGTATTTATGAACTTCGAAGTCGATATGCTCGCCAACACGTGTGCCGAGGACTCGTATCTTGCTGCCGGTTTACGAGACGTATTGGGGGACTCCGAAGCTCATTTACTGGTTACCATGGCTTCTTGTTTGCTTCTTGCAAATGCTTAATCCCAGGCATAAATCCATCGTTTTTCATTCTGTGGCAGGAAGTAATAGCAAATACAAGACAATAAATTTCCATCACTGATATGTTTTTGGTACATTTTTCCTCTTTCTTTCATATATCTGGACGCATATTTGAATAATTTCAGTACAATATATGGTGTGACTATCATTCAGAATAACAAATTATATTTAAAGATGATAAATCCTATGACGATAACTCGCCTAAAATACAAACTAGCCAACTGCATACGCATTCACTAACATATAAATATTTTGTCACCGTGTTCGTAGTAGTTAGTGACTGGTGCTATCATGATCAATAATTTTCTCTGCACTCGTTCTTATTGCTTATTCACTTTTTCAAAGTTATTTTCCTTTGTCCTAATTTCAATATGAGAACAGATATTTTATTATCAAGGGATACTTTAAGGAATATTTGGCCTCGGACAGAATTGTGCTGCTTTTATCATACAATTAAATCTACTCGATAGTTACGAGAGCATTCACGGTGAATGGCTGCTTTTCACCCGGAAAAAAACTGAAAATAAACCTGGGAAAATTAACAGCACCTTCGTTTTTATGTACTTCCCGAGGGCATAGAATGTCGGACATGTATGAAGACTTTCCAGAAGTGATGACATAGAGGGGAATCTAGCAGTACTTAATACAGATTTCTTTATTTCATAGTTCTTTTATATAAATTGTCGTATTAACGCTCGACCAAAGTTCAAGTTGCGGGGCTAGTGATGTTAAAATCAAATAATTAAAAACTTTGCTCTTAAGCAAGGGCACCACCCACAGCGGCGTGTAGACTCCGAAAATGCATGTCAGTTCACTTGTCGCACCGCTTGGGTAGATTGTTTCGAAGTGACCATAGTGTCGACCTGAATATTCTACCTGAAGCTTCGGCATTAAGGCCCAGAAACTGCAAAGAGCTGATCAATTTACATTGGATCTACTGCGACATCCGACTCCATATGGAAGGCCTATCGTGTCTACTCGTACTTGTTGCAAATATTGTACGTTTTCGGAAATTACCAGCGCTACGGTGTCTTCATGACATCACCTCACCATTGTATATGGTGACATCACTTCACCATACCAAATAGCTCACATTGTTAGCGGGGAATATTGTTGAAAGTAGGATTATTAATAAATTATGCAGCAAGATTATTATTCGGGGATCGGGTTGGTGTAGTTGCTAGAGTACTGGCTAACCATGCGGACGGCCAGGGTTCAAACACCTGCAGAGGAGGATGTTTTTCAGAGGAAACCCGATCCATACTTGAATGTCTTGTGGAGGGCACTTACAGTGCAGTACTCCATCTGTCGGATGAGATGCTATACCGTGGTCCCCTTGGCGCCTTTCGTTAAGAGCAGGCTAATGCCGACGCCGGGTTTCTATCCACTCTTCCTCCCTTACCTATCCCCTATGGCGCAAATGACCTTAGCACTCAGTCGCCTCCCCAAAAATTCAATCCAATATTATTATTCAGAATTGTAGGTTAACATTTTAGATCAAAGATTTGGAATAATTTTCTTCAATGAGAACACAGTTTATGAAAATACTAAGTTATACAACACTGAGTCACTCGGTCTACGTTATGAATTTTGCTTACATTAAAGAGGATGCGCTTTCTAAGTTTTTTTTCTAATCGAAACAAATCTGCAGGACATTTTTTTAGCCTTTAAGGTGATCTCAATTTTAAAAGCACGATTTTCCCTTGTTCTACTTGACGTTTATTCAGAATCAAAGAGGTGGTTAGCATACGACGGCGGTTACTCTGTTTACTTATCGAGCTCCACCGTTATTCCTGGCGATCTAGTATAGAATATACGAGTAGATGATGAACAACCAAGTCAACCGTTCTTGAGGACTCGTATGGCTCTTTACTGGAAACATGAAGCAATTGACGCGCGATATTAAAGGAAAGGGAACGCGGGACGCTTAAGGAGTGATTAGGACGCTGATAGAAAGAAACCTAGAATGTGGGCTGAATGTTTTTCCTTGCTTTATAGATTTTGAGCGGGCGTTTCATAGGGTGGACAAGGTGAAATCAAATGAAGTGCTGGTGAAATTAGGGGTCAACTGGGGGGACAGGCGACTCATTTGGAATCTTTGTGTTAGCCAGATGGCGCGAATTATGGTATCCGATGGTGAATAGGGATGGGTCATGATAGAACGGGGAGTGCGGCAGGTATGCCCACTATCGCCGTTTCCTTTGTGTGTTATTTACGCCTTATAGCTGTTGCATTAGCATATTCTAAATTCATCTTTTATACATATATATCCACATCAATTCGCCGTATTCAGGAGAAATGGTAAGAGAAACATGGAGGGAGATAGAGGTTTTAATATCGCGCGTCAATTGCTTCATGTTTCCTGTACAGAGCATCTGATCTTCTTTTTGAAAATTTTCTAAGAAATCGATATTTTCTCTCCACCGTGCATCTCTTGTTCTCTTTGTTTATCTTCGGCGCCTGTTGTATAATTCCTTGTATTTTTTTCTGAGCTCTGTGTTTATGCTCTGATATTTCTTTCTCTCCTGTACAGCCATTATCATTCTCTCCGTAATCACGGTTTTCTTATTTTAGTTGCACTTGCTATGCCTACGATTGCAATCGCCGCACATTGAATTGCCGGTTTCGAAGTTCTCCATTCATCATCTGCCGATCTCACTCCGCGATCCGCGCCCATAATTTTATGAATCTGCTCTTTTTCTACATCTACATCTACTTATTGCCCTGCTAGCCATCACAGGGTTGTTTGGCAGGGGGTGACTTAATACCAACATGAACTACAGTGAAGAAATTTACTTTCACCAACATACAGCCCATAACGGGTAAGATAAAAATGCTACAGAAACCACCAAATTAATCTATAACAGTAGGACGGTAGTGATTAAGGAAGTGAAATTTGCAGATTATCAAGCTTTGGTTTGTCAGTCAGATGAGGGACTACAGGCAATTATGAATTCATTTGAGGTGAGCAGTGCGAGAGGTATAGGATACAGGTAAATAATAAGATGAAAATGATGAGATTTTCTTAAAGTAAGAAAGCTGTAATGTTTAATAGAGTGGGAGGGAAAAAATAGAGCCAGGAAAGCAGTTTACTTATCTAGGTTGTATTTTGGAAGAGAATAGGTTCAGTCGTAGGGATAAAAGGAGTAGAATTGCAAAAGGGGAGGGAAATGACGAGGGTGTCTGAGAAGAGACGTAAAGAAAAGGCCGGTGAAAACTCTGATTTGGAACGTGGCGCTATATCGGGTGGAGAACTGGTCAGTGCTCATTTCTGAGGTAGGATATACGTAGACTTGAGGCGTCTGAGATGTAGGTTTGGAAAAGGATGGAGATTGAGCTGTGTAGCGAGAAAAACGAACGAGGAGGTATTGGATATGGTCGGAGAGGAGAGAAAACTAGTGGCAGAGGTTCTAAGGAGGCAGAGGAGATGGATGGAGGACGTGTTGGAAGGAGAGAGAATGTTGAAGACAGTAATAGAGGAGAAAAAATGGGAAAGAGGAAGGAAGAGGATAGGAATTCTTGATGAAATAAGGAGAGGGAGACGATGCAAATAATTCAAGAGGGATCTAATGGCGGGTCATCCATAGGGGCCAAAATGGAAGATATCCCAGTAGAATAATAACTGTCCAAAAACCTACCAATTATCTGGTTGAATACTCGGGTGAATGACAGTTCGCATATTTTTGCAGTGTTTCGGAGCCGAGGGAAGTTTTCATCCGCCAGCTGGACCATATCCTTCGCGTATTTGGCGATAGAGTCCCCAAGTTTCGGCAGAGCGAGAGGGTTTATTACTTATGGACTTTGATTTCAAAAGCAAAGGGAACGAAGTTTCTTCCGTCTAACAAACTTTTTTCTTTTGCTTTTGTTCCATTGACTCCTGCCTAGAAATTCCAAACCCAATTTTACCGTAAGTGTTCCAAATTTTTTTACTGCAATGCTTAATTTCCGGGGATAAATTCATTAGTTCGGCATTGTTGACTCACTACCCCCTTATTGGAGCCAATTCTTGGATAGAAACCGAATATGATTTTACTCTGCACAGTGTTCCGATGTGATTACAATATATCCACTTTCGTTCTTAAATTTTTGCGTACTTACACGTGAGTCGCCAAACGCATATCCCGAATGGATTACTCGTGTCACTCGTACCTCGACTACGCCGTGAACATTTGTGACCCTGGTCAAATAGATTTAACCAAAAATTTAATAAAATACGAAGGAAAGCAGCGCGCTTCGTTAAAAACTGCAACTGTTGTACATATTGTGTCTCAAAACTTTAAGAGGGATTAAGGTGGGAGCCCCTAGAGACTCGGAGGCTACACGCTTGGCTTAGGTTGCTTGATAAATTCACAACTGATATTTCTCAGAGCGATAGAGAATATTATCATGACTCCTCACTACATTTCTAGGTCTGACAGATGCGATAAAATAAGAGAGTTACACTGCCGAACAGATAAGTACAAAAACTCGTTCTTCCCCCCAACAATAAGAGACCACGATAAAAATTGAGCTCCACTAAATACACTCCTATAATAAATGTCACCATTTCATCTCCAAAAAACTTACACCTTTAAACGGCTGGTGACCTAACACCCCATGCCACACGCCCATAAGGCGGCTCGCGGGGTTTTATGTAGATGTAGATGTATCACTCGTTGCAAAACGCCTGTGCAGTGAATGGGAAAGAAAGCCTCTGCTCTCACCTTTCCTTACCTTCCCATCCAAGTCCAGCCGCTCTTCTCCACACCACCGGCCCAACATCCCTACCACTCCCGCCCCCTCGTCCACCTGCGTTCTCCGGCGGCAGCGGTGGCAGGGAGCGCAGCGCTGCCGCCTCCTGCCGCCCCCGCTCTTCGACCCGTCCCCGTGCAACCCCCACGCCCACCCCTTCGAGAGCAGAAGTCCGCCCTCTCCACTTTCCCTTCCACCCCCTTCCCCCGGGCTTTACCGACTGTTTATCGACGGATGGAATGGAAAGGAGATGTGCGGGAGGTGGGAGGTTGAAAGCAAGTTGGAGAGTGAAGAGGTGGAGAGGGGGAGGGAAGGGGGAGGAGAGGCATGGAGGGGAGGGGAGGTTAGGCCACTTAGTGCTGCCAAGAGAAGAGGGATAAGGAGACGTCTACTTTGTACTCTGCGTGTTTTCATTGAAGGAGAGCGAGGCCTAAGGTGGCCTCGGACACGGCTCTATTTTATGTACACGAATACACTTAATGGTCGAAGGCATGACTTTGTGGAATGTTACCGCAGACATGACGAAAAAGAAAAATCTCTTAGTATATTCCACACTTAAAACTTTTATTCCCGACCTAGGTTTCGATTGCCTTGCAATCATTTTCAAAGGTTTTCCAAAGGTTTTCAAAAGACCTTTGAAAATAAAAGGCAAGGCAATCAAAACCTAGGTCGGGAATAAAAGTTTTAAGTGTGGAATATACTACGAGATTTTTCTTTTTCGTCATGTCTTATGTACACGAATTGGAAACGCGAATGCAATTATGCTGCTTTTAGTTTTGGTTCCGTTATGGCCCCAGTTAGTACGGAGAAATTGTTGAATATTCAAATCTACCAGCCAATATTGCAATTTTCCGTCATTTTTGGCGATGAAAAATGGGACAACCACTTACCCCCTGGTCTCGAACTAGGTTCCCCTCGCTTCTTCGCTTTAAGGTAGTCCGAGCGAGAAAGTTCCCTAGTCATAATAGAGACAATATTCGAATTATACCTTTTAATTTCACCAGCAGTCGGACACATGGATTAAATATTGCATTATTAGTGGTGCAATAGTATAGTTTTATATGACGGAAATGGTAAGTTATTAAATGAAAATATGTAAATGAGTCTTTAACTTAACTCATTTTTTTCGCGCGGTGCGTTTGAAACTCCTTCAAAACAGAAGGTTTCTTTGTGATACCCAAGAACCTATTGAGGTGACAATATGATTAATTTTCAAAAATAGTTGAGAAAATATACAAACTACACGCTGTTTGTTTTTTTTACGAGCTTTAAGTGTTAGAAATACCTCATTTTGTAAGAATGGCTCTCTAGAGTGCATGCACGTACCGTTTCCCATGTAAAAGGGCTGGTATTTTTTTGGCAAATATCTCGGAAAGTATTGTGGTAAGGGGTTAAGTTTTGGTTACATTAGAAGGGTGGTATATTTTTCTTTAAAATGAGACCAAATTCATTGATTTCTAGGTAAAATGATATTTTGCTCAAACTACCTTAACATCCGAGCTTCAGCTTTCAATTAACGCGATTAGAGGTTAAACCCACCCTCGCCTCTCCGCTAACTCGGCTATTCCATCTTGTTTTTTCTCTCCTTAGCAGTGTTATCAAATATTATGGCTGATCATTTTAATAATTCGTTAAAGAAAGGAACTGTTTTTGTAGAGTATCTTAGGGTGGCGATTCAGAGTTCAAATAGAGCGCGGAGGAAAAAGAGAGAGTAAATTCGCCAACTGAGTCAAGTTTCATTATTTACTCGTCTCATTGGGATCCGACCTTCAGGCGTTTTCGCGCGTTGACCGTCTCACCACCCCGACGGAGCAATCTTTTGAGCCGAAATAAACCAAAATTCCTCACGGAGAGAAGACTGTTTTGCCATGCGTATTATTTTGCCGACAAATGCGAAAAGAGCAGAAGAAGATTCGAAAAAGAGCTTGAAAGCATAACTAAGTGGAGTGCGCGATCGACAGTTAAAATTGCAGTAAAAAAACACGTCCAATGTTATTTCGGGAAGGAAATCACGTGACCTTAGTATCCATAGTTGTAGCATTTGTTAAAAATCATAAAATGGTTAGAAAGAATGGTTTTAAAAAGTTAACAAGTTTGCTTTTCATTTTTTTCTTTGCCTAATTAGTATATTTTATATGCGCCATATGTACGGAAGCTAATCATTCCTTATTTGCCCCGATTTCTTTACCCTTGTCTTCCTTTCTTGTATATTGAACCAATAATCTATGGATGTGATCCAAACGCCCTTAATGAGACTTGTGGGTTTATTCACAGATATAAATATTATGGTAGAAGAAGGAGTTTAATAAGCCTGTAGATAACTCTGTAAACCTAGGGTTAGTAGTTTTTAATTTTATATATACCAATGAATATATTTCTCTAATCTCACATTTCAGTCTATAGTTCGGTGTTTTAATTGATTATCAAAAAGGCAAGATATCTCATGTGGCCAGTGAAAAAAAGTTTTCTTAAAATACTGTTTAAAATAATTTTTACGGTATTTTATGTAATGTATCTATGAAAGGTACCAGTATTGCCGAACAAGAAGGAAAGGAATCAGTGCCGAATGGAGATGAAAACGAGCAGTTCATAGGATAATGGGGGCTCGGCAAGTCGAACAACTTCAAATGCCGGACTGCGAATCGAGCTAATGGCTGATGGTTGACTGGCTCGCGAGGAGGAGACCGCAAGAGAACGCTCTCTTTCCCTCCCTCCGGCCGGCATTCCCTTGATCCCCGCGGAGGGAAATAAGGCGGGGGAGCGGAAGCATCAAAGGGCGAAACATATGAGCGCCGGTATCCCAAAATTTTCCTTTTTATTGCTTTTCAAGGGTTCATCTCTGGACACGAGAGATGCAAGTGGAAAGGCAAACGCGAGGCTCCAAAAAGTGGCGAGTCGATCGATTGGGTGACTCCGTATAAAAGATCACGTCGAGTCACATCCTTCATTCAATTTAGAAATGGAGGGAAAGGCGCTTGGAAGTGAGCTTCTTTGAGTGAAATAGTCGAGTTATGCTGTTTTCCTCTTCAAATCTCTATGACGATGCTGTCAAGGGGGCGACTTTAATGTACTGACTCCGTCAGAAAACGTCAATTCAATTCCACTACTGTGCGCTATGATATTAACATTACCTCCGCTGTCAACTTCTTCGAGACTCTTAAGATAATGCATTTTTCTCCGAATCATCATTCTCCTTTCTTTCACCAATTATATGCGTAAAACGACAATCCCTATCATAGATGCGGAATCGTAACAGAAGATCGATAATGTACTGAGAGAAAGTATCGAATGAAATTTACCGATGCCACATAGGTATCGAAACGAAAATTTTGATAAAATTTAAGCCTGAATCACACGATACTTGTCCTTGTACAAGTCTGAGGATGCTAGCGAGTACTGGATTTCTAGTACGAAACCTAGCATGCTTGAAATCTTCCTAGGAGCTATCCAGCGATACCGCACTTGCACAAGGTCTGTTTAAAAGATCTTTGATCTAATACAGTCGCGGAAGGAGTTTGGCGACCGAAATGGATGATTTCGAACGAAGACGATGACTTTTAGCCGCTGCAGCTTCTCAACCTCAATTACCTCAAATACCCAAGCCATTGTGTTATGTCGTGAGGTTTGAGTTGTTTATTTGGTCGTGGTAAATTTTAATTGTCACGAGGGACTATAGAGGCGCTGACATAAAAAATTAACGACCGCATTCCAAACAGCAAAGGTGATTGGTTGGCGGCTACTTGGTCCTATTAGGAGCAAGTATTAAACTATTATCGCACCAATTACGAAAACAAGGATACCAGCTAGTATGCTAGCGATCATGCAGAATTTCCAGTATGCTTGGTCTGTATCACTTCATACTTGACCTTGCACAAGTCCTAGTATGCTAGCTAGCCTCCTCGGACTTGTACAAGGTCAAGTATCGTGTGATTCAGGCTTTAGTATCGAATGTACAAGTAACATTACTAAGAAACGAATTAAAATCAAAGTTTTCTCCGACAATTTGTTTCCGTAATTTTTTTTCTGAACAATGTAACAATGCCTTTAATTAGATTATTCGTTGATAATGACAATTGCTTTCTTTTCAGATTAACTAATTTTTTTGCCAATCTATTGACTGCGATACTGTACGTAGCTCTACTGCGAAGTAAATGCCATACGTGGGTAAGTAAAAACGAGATGCGATACGCATCTGAAAAGAAAATTCACCAATTATCAGTTATTTAGGTTTGTTGGTGAAATTTTTTCGAAGAATGAGCGATCGCCTGGTGAAGAAAACGGTAGAAAATAGGAATATTTCCAAGCAAGATGCGCGAAACACTTTAAAAAAGGATGGTGCTGAAATTAAGGCCACAAATTACTCGAAATCAATTATTAATGGATTATCCCTCACTTTTGGTAAACCGATTGGGATTCCTCTACCAATGTCACGGTCAATCGGCCCCTTACTCTATTCGATACCTAAGGTTTCGATACCAAGGACAAGTATTCTCTCGAGTAAATTATCGAAAGAAAAGCATTAAGTACTATAGCGCGTGGGATATAAAGGAATATGTATAAAGAGTAAAGTATCGATAATAATTATTATTACTATTTATCTGTATCCCTACTCCCAATGACAAACTTTTGTAATGAGAGTGCATACATTTGAGTATGGATCCAAGAGGTATTATATAAAAATATGGCACAATAGCAAAGGGGAATATTAGGATTTTTATGCCATTAAATGCCATTAAAATACGCAGTCGGCCATGTGGAAATGTTTAGACATGCATTTTATACATAGAAAACAATAATATTTGCGGCGGAATTTTTGCGAGACCTTTGTAGCTTGTCCGTAGAAAAATATATTTTTTTAAATTTCTTAACCCTTTAATTGCGGCATGACGTGATAGGACGTCATTGTTGTCTTTACGCTTATGCTGGTTACGTGATATCACATCAGGGATACCAGCTTTCACTAGGCCCCATAGTGAAAGCTGGAACATTCACAGTACCCATGACTTGAAATGACGTCATCAGCACCACCATAAAGATAACCACGACGTCATATCACGTCACGCCGCACTCAAAGGGTTAAATATCATTGAATTAAATATCCTCAACATTTATGGAGTAATTGCGCGCGATTGTCATAATAGGTTGAATTTTGACTTGACTTAAAAAATGGAGGTTTAATTTTGGCGCATCCAGATGTCATATTATTTTTTCTTTTCTCTGGAGTGACACATTTCTGCAACGCGCATCGACGGCCGAGGAGAGTCGGCCAGCCATTGGCCCATACAGGGGTGATTCGGGTATTTCCCCCTAATGAGAACAGGGCTGCAATTGTGCTTAACCCAGATGATGGTTAGGGAACTTTCTCCTGGAAACTCGATTTTGAAATTACCAATTTGAATGGACCAAGCTTGTTTTGTCAACTGCAGCTCAGGTATGAAGTGCTTCTTATTAAGACGAAGCTGGAAAATTTGACGCACAATCCTTTCAGGTTTTACTGATGTTTTTTTTTGCTTTGTCTTCAAGCGGTTTTCCGTATCACTCGTTGCATGTGGCACAACCGGCGCTGACTAATCACCCAATGCTGCAGCTGACCAGATGCTGATTAGCAGTTGCCCTTTCACTGTCATATCGATTAATCAAATTTGAGGCAATGAACCATCAAAGAAAGTGGCATCTTAGTCTTTGGTTTCACTCAATAAGTTTTTCCACAATTGCTTGGATGTAAGGTAGAACCTATGTCTGCATTTACTAAAGAGATTAAAAGAAACAGACCAATAGTGTCGCTGTTCAAATATCAAGGCTCGATCCACGTGACAACAGGTGTGATATCAAGGAAGTTTTGGGCTCATTTTTAGTGACGTATAAAATTCCTGCTCGGTATTTCCCATAATATTTTGTGTGTAAAGTGAATGGTTTTGAGGTATGAACCATAAGTCACCAAATGAAAGGATTCTCTTCAGATGACTAAGAAACCTTAGCTATAGTTCTCTGTCTCCCATCTGAAAACTAACCCTGTCAAAAGTAAAGACATTTCTCCAACTTTATGTCAGTAATTTCCAGTATAAGTTTTTGGATTATAGTTCTGGAATAACTTGTTTCAATCAATCAAAGGTTAACTAAAGGATTTAAATATATTTTCTTGTAGTTTTTCCATTAGTTTTTAGGTCAATTTTATGAGGGGAGCCGGCGTTCCCATTGTTACCCTCGAGAAGCAAGCGAAAAACGAGATCAATTCCGAATCTAAGAAAATTTTGGATTGACTTTGGCGAGTAGGTTTTATTCATTTCCTTCCGATGCAGATTCGGAAAACCATCTTTTTGATCTCTGGAATAGTTTTTCCAAAAACGCCCTCTCTAAGGTGAGGGCCACAACTGTGTGCATCTCCATTCGTTTAATAGCGAGTCATTAATATGCAACATGAGTAGAGGAACCGCCAATTTTGATTACCTTGTTATTAATATTAGTCGTTAATTTTACCAGGTCTTTCACTAATTTCTAAATTCTTGCGTTCAACGCATTAAAATAGCCATTGCATAGTTACATAGCCTAAAAAATAAACGTTTTAGTCAGTAAAAAGAACAAGAAGAAAAGGAACGAAAAAATTACGCATTGTCGTAGCAATTAGTTCGGACTCGCCTTAACTCAGAAACTCTTTGGGGAACCAACTGCTGTTACCAGTAAAATCGTTTAGAAATAGAAACTTCACCCCCGCTCTTTTACACAAAAAGGACTTTGGGAGTTTATTCCATGTTATTGCACCTGTAACACTTTCTAAACTCACCACAGAGTAATCAGCTGAACAATACCATGAAATGGCAGCGTATAACTGCGAGTTCAGACCAATTTTGAATTATTACGCCAATAATTTTCCTGCATCGTTCTTGTCGCATTTGCACATCAGATGAATGCTCTCTCGAGCAAATGGATGTCTTCTATCCTTTCAGTAGCACCTTGAGCCCAATATCCATTTAATGTGCGCAGTGGAGCGATTTCTATGCACCATATTCGTAATTTACTGTCTATGTTGTAAGCTACGTAAAAATGGTAACAAACCTCACTTAAGCAGACATTCTGAATAACCGTATTAAATGTCATGCATCTTTGATTGTCCCTGGTCTCTGACAGTCCCGTGTCCTCCACCGTAAATACCGGTTAAAAAATAATAATGAGGCACAAACCAAATAAACAGCTCGGACGTCATGCTAATTGCGTACAAAATTGCGTTATCACCAACGGAGCCATCGGAATGATGAAAAGTGAGCTAGAATAAAATTGTTCACCGATGAATGAAAGTATTCACCGAATCGCTTAGTATGTTGTAACGTATCGACGCTCTGACCCTTTGTTTATTGGGTTTTTTAATAGTATATTTGTGTTCTCTGTAGTCATTTTGACTGGATCACACACTTTTATTGCTGTTTTATGTTGATTTAGCATATATTTTCACACTTTTTTTGCTGTTTTTATGTTGATTTTGCATATATTTTCAATACTTATTTGTAACGAATTTAGCCATCTCAGAGAATATAAACGGCGAAAATTTAACCGTTTAACAATGCATAGAACTTTCCAGAAGCTAACGACTCAGCGACAATAGCATAAGCTGAATGTTCTACAACATGCAACAATGCAGCCCACGCCTGGCTATATTAAGCGCGCACCGTGGTGGACTCGAGGCATTGTTTTTAACAGTTGCTCAGTTCCAAGGACGAGATGCATCATCCAGCGCTGTAACAGCACAGGAGGATGCAGGGTCACGGAAAGGATGAGCGGCAAGGGAACAGAAATCAATCACCTCAAAGAGCACAGCAATAGCATCTAACCATAAGTATTAAGAGGACCTATTGTCCTATAAAGGTTGTCTTGCTGTATTGGTATTTACTTATTTAAAGTGTAATTGTATTTCATGGAGAGAGTGAAAAACCAACGAGTAAGCAACGAAAATACGTGGGGGATAAAAGTAATTTAAAGTGATTTGTTGTATACATAAAATTAAGTGTTTTTTTATGTATGTACACGTTGTTTGTGGGCTTGTGATTTTTTGTTTAAGGGTATCAATTGTCATGTGTGCCAAAAGCTAATTAAATTTACATACAAACGGTATGTTGGTGCCCATCAACAACATCATTCAGAATTTATTTATTTATATATTACAATATTAACTTTTATTTCCTAGTTTTCTGTGATTTATTACAACTTCCCAACTGGCGAATTGCCGTCGGAATAATTTGAATATTTGAATAAATATACAAATTAAATATTCTGACATGATATAGAACGTTTGTAGAGGCTTAATATATCCAAAATGCGCTTAAATGTTTTGCATTTCTTAAATTATTTGTGATGAACTTACTCTTTATTTTTTCTACGTTTTCGCTTTGTTTGAAAGGTATAATTGATCGCCTATATTATAAACCGATTGCATCCTTTAATCTAGTAAAACACATTCATATTTTTTTTAAATTGAGCATTACAAATTTTGCACCAAAAGTTATAAAGAAATTGCAAATTATAATTATGGATTTTCATAGTTATTCATAGCTTAAATTCACAATCTTTTCTATTCTGTTATTTCTTCACATTTCATTGATGGTAAACGAATTTCGTCTGATGACTTCTCAAGCCTCCCAAATTCTGTGGCATAACGGATTCACCCATTCAAAGCGGCTGGCATAAGCAGTTCGGCTCAGAGACGGCAATCGTAATGGGTATTAAACTCAAGTTTAGGACCGGTAGGATCCAATTTCTCAAGTTTCGACTCGAGCCCAAGATTAAACTTACACTTCTAGGCCGCAGCGAAGCCCCAGCTATTTCAAAACCACCTCCAACTTCGGAAGTCAATTTAAATCTTTTCAGGCAGCACCTCTCATGGATAATAAGGCACTCTTTTCATAATTGTTCGGTAATAACTCGTGTAATGCTATCAGCATATTAAGACAACCGCCAATACGGAAACAACTCAATATTTAGGTATAAGCTCACTACCACTTCAATTCCTATAGCCATTGCAAGACGGCATTAGATTGTGTAACTGTATTGTGCTAACTTATCATCAATTTGATTCTTCTAGTTGCAATATATCGCGTGTTGGAGTCATGTTTGGACTAAAAGAGGAAAAGTCACGTAGGTGCATTCCACATTATTCAACAAATTTCTTGTCCTTTGTTGAATTAAGTCAACAAAAATGTCGTGAACATTGCCAACCAGTGGTCAAGCCATAAGGTCTTGTTCCAGCAGAGCATTCATCGTTAACAGTGTTATCAAATGGCAATAGCACACTCCTGCAAAACATGGGTTCTTAATCCAAAATATACGAATCTAGTCACAAGTACAAATGTTAAGTCAGATTATTGGACGATTTGTAAGTATTTGGGATGAGATGACTTTAACTTTTTACATTGATTGACATACATACATATGTGGTTGTAATAATAATTTACAATTGAGCTGAAATTTGCTGGCAAAGGAAGTTAAAATTGCAGAAACTTGGAAATGATTTTGTTTTGAATTGATTATATTCCAATACTATTCCAATTCCAATACTATGGAACCTTCTGACAAGCCATGTGGCTTAGAAGGTCCTGATTTTAAAAAATGCAATAAAGGCAATATTAGTTAAAAATAAAAATTTTGACATTGAGAACTCTTAATGCAGCGCCTGGACGATAGTATTCCAAATGATACCAGATACCAAAATACTTCTAATGTCAAAGCCATCAACAAAACAATACCAAGTTTGCTTTCTCATGAAATGGTGTACAACTAAAATCTCTTAGAATCATCTCAGCCTGGTGTTTTCAGCAGTAATAGCGGTTCATTTCAACAGCTTGGTCTCAAGCTTCTCGGTACACGTGACCACTCTGCTACCCCCATCACAACAGAAATTTCACCGACGCAAATGGAACAGTGAAAGGTAAAAAAGATATTAGAATCATCTATCTCCGCGGGTAGTGAGTGGGTACTTGAGGATCTTGCTATAAGAGAAGCACACAACTTCTTCCATTCAGTGACTTTCCACACAAAGCTGCGTATAAGCGCAGATATATCACTTTAGAAGAGAAACGAGGGGTTATTACACTTTTTGCTGAGTAGATTTTATAAAGTTGTTATAAATACCTGCTTTTACTTTTCCGTTCAAAAAAATCTTTTCTTTGACATTGTTCAATTCTCTTGAAAGGCGAAAGTAGGTCTCTCAGGCTTTTAAATATTTTCCAGCATGCCTTCAGTGAGTAGATAGATGTAATTTCACCCTCAACTGTAGTTTATTATGGTGATAACATTCATCGAAAGCTTGAACTCTCATTCCATTTGAAGCTCAAAATCGTGCTTAAATCCAGAGTCCCACGCATGGAATTAATGAGCTACAGCTAAGAGTGAGAAATGTCACGCTAGTTTTCCCATTCTGCAAAAAATGGAGCACTCAACTAAATGAAAATCTTTGGATCATACAATCAGGAATGAAAACTCCTACCTAACTTAGTGTAAAAAGTCGAACTTAAGCATGACGGAGGAATTCATTGTGGAATATATATTATCAAGAAAAATCTCTTTGACGTCATGCTTAAACGGAGACAGTAGATTTAATTGAAGTTTATGATATCAAAGACTTAATTATCACCATAAAGGCAGACAGATCGTGGAGGAAATACATTTTAAACACTTTTAACAACAACAATAGCATTGCATATTTACTGCAATAGGTGGCTGGAGGATGTAATAAGGGGTATGGGTATGTATGGGTTCCTTGAGAGTGTGATAGAGGGGAGGATGTTGGGTACGCGGAGATGGGGAAGAAAGAGAATAGATTTCTTGGACAAGATGAAGAAGGGTAGATCGTATGTTGAGGTGGTAAAGGAAACATGCACTAGCGGTAGTTAGGCCCCTGAAAGTGTAGAAAAACGGAAAGAGATTCTCTGACTTTCATCAAAACCTACCTTTACCGGTGGAATGCTTTTAAAAAAATATTCTCGATGAGAGCCCTCATTATTAACTCTTACGAAATTTGTTAAGTAGCCAAAAGTCAAATTTGATATGAATGTGCCGATATGCCATATGAGGCCGTTTTGATGATGGCCTCATGAACGCACATCGAAAAATAAATATTTGGTGAGTCTTTCATGCTTTTTTCATAAGATGTGCATTTTTTCTATGACAAATAGTTTCAGTAAATTAGGTTCAATAAAGAATTTATTTTAAAAATTCTTTCCCACGCATCAAAAGTACCTTTCTAAATTTTCATATGCAGCTGGAGCCTAATAATGTTAAGAACTAAGGAAGGTCTTTTATTGTTGACTTCGGAAACTTTTAATATTTTTGTCGTCGTCTTTGACTGTCTCATAAGATTTAAAAATCTTGGATAATTTAGTTTTCTAAGGGCATGGGCACGCGCGGCTGATGCTCGAGCTAATCGCATACAGGGAAGGTGTATTGGAGGAGAGAATAGAGCATGACGGAGGAATCATCTCGCTAGGAACAATGATTCTCGAGGGTCGATTGAACTCGCGGACTGCTCAAGGCTAGACTCACATCCCTCCTCGCATGATGCCCCCTTATCCCTCCTTCTTCAAACGGTATTAATACAATCCTTAGTCGTAGAACTTCTTGTCTGTCATTTAGCCTCAATGGCATAGAAACAAATAATGATATAAAATTCTAGGAATCAGTGTATAGTAAACGAATGATTATTCAAATTCTGCGTCGCATAACATATATTCGTGCCATCACAGCAAGAAAGTCAAATAAAGCATTCGAATTCACATGAGTGAGAATGCACTAATTTGGTGATTTCCTCCATCTTTAGTTTTACTATTTATAAGAATTAAGATTTTCCCGTAGTAATAGGTTTATATATCTTTCTCGGGATTCGCACTGGGTAACATTTTTCAACGCCGACTTTTCGGAAAAATGGCGGACACGACGGAAATAACACATGCCTTGAAAATGGAAGACAAGTCGTTTTACTATTTAGCTATTTGAAGCAGATGTTGCGCAAACTAAGGAAGCGTATAAAATTGACATTCTTTATGGTCAGGAGCCTTATCCCAAAAAAATGAATTTTCTATCTCACTATACGAAGACGTGTTATTTCAAAGTTTTCCTGTCACGGAGAAATATCGCTTTAAAAGTCAAGCCTACAGTTTTTACGATGAAATGAACAAGACAAAACATTAACTCTCATTTGAATGGGAGTGATCTCAAAATTCTCCATGCTGGAGATGAAGAAACGCAGTGTTGCTTGACGACCTGCCCGATTGCATCGCGTTATTCACTTGTTCGCCGTGTACTCTGCCGGTGGGATCAAAGGGGATCTTGAGGGAGCGCGTTGCACTTCGTTAGCATTCGTTGTGAGAGCATCTCCTCGGCGGAGTCTCTCTCCTCGTCACTCGGGAGAGAAGTTCGTGATGGCGGCCTCTCGCTCTCTCGGAGCAAACAAGACAGCGAAGAACACGTACAGGCATTCATTTTGGAGGATTGACAATCCTTGCTTTTAACAAAAAATGTGATCTTCTCGGGTAAAATTGAGTTAAAGAATTGGGAAAAATCAAGTATAAGCACTCTTTTGCAGTCTAATTTCAAACACAGACCTAAATATTCGGTTTAGAATCGGGAAATACTGTCGAAATATCTGTTAATTTATATTATTTGAATGGGATAAAGTCTCTGATTGGCCTTTAGGTAGGTAGAGTGAGATTTCACTCCACACAAAGTTGCCTCAACTTTGTCTCAGTGCATATGAGCAATATCATCTCCCGATTGCTGGCGAAATTACTTATATATATATTTATATTTGTATATATATATTTATATATATACATTATATTGTAATTGTATTATATATATATATATATATATATATATATATATATATATATATATATATATATATATATATATATAATACAATTACTACTAACCATTTTACATGTGATATAATGAGTCTGTAAGAAGGAGAGACAAATAAATAGATAAATTTGGAAGCCCTGACTCAAAGATCGCGTTAGGAGAGCCATGGTGTGATAGAGTTAATGATTTTTAAATTGCTAACAAAATAAATTTACTAGCTGCCGTAATGCATTTTTATGAACCGCTTAAAAACTTGATGATTCAGGCGTTTTGGACGTAAGTTGTGAAATGAACGAGTGAGGTTGGATTATCAAATGTAAAAATGTTTCTATTTGCTGTGAAACTTGGCCACAAAACTTTTGTGACATCGATATTACTATATTTACGTCTCCATTACGATTAGAGAATTATTTTACCCAATTACCTACAACTGATATATTTTCAGGAGAGGAACCAACTTTTATGAGAGGTTATTCTTATCGTTTTGATTGTAATTATGAACCTGGAAAGTCATAGCGAAATTCTTTGCCGGAGGATTCCTCTGGACTACAATGTTGAGCGAGTATTTGGTCGACGCCCGCCCATTTCCCAGACTCCAATACCTCACGGCGCCCGGGGCGGCTCATTCAAACAGTCGCCCCTCTGCCGAGGAACGGCGCCGCGGCGCGCACCGCACCCGCCTCTTCGCAGCGGGAGAACAACAAAAAAAGGGTGTGCCGGTCGAAACACGGCGCATCTGCTGTTTTGCCGTTTCGTCGAGCGGAACTTTGACGCCGAAAAAAAAACGGAATGGCGCGAGGATGCTGGGAAATGCAAATGGAGGAGAAGAGGAGGAGTGAGTAGCCCTCTCTCCTACTTCTACTCCTCCTTGTCCTTTGTTGTGGTGATGCACTCAGACGCTCTATGTGCGTGCGTGTTCCCCATGAGAGTTGAGTCGGCAAAAGGAGATTCAGCGCAGTGCGTGCGGATAGTCCCACATAAGCCTCGTTCTCTCCGCGTACTGCACGTTTGCACTCTGGGCGAGGAATAACCCCCCCGCCTTCCACGTTCTCCGCACCCCGCCCCCTCTCGTATACGGAGATCCGTCCGTGCTCATTAAAAAGGCGGAAAAGCTAAGGAAAGAAGCGAGAGGCCTGTCCTTCCGGGTTAACGCGGTAACACGTTCGCCGCAGAGCAGCCGAAGCTTAATTTTTTCCGTCCTTTCATCCCCGAATGCGCCTGCCTCTTCTTGCGAAGAAAAAATGAAAGCCCGCCTGCTGCACTTGGCGTCAGAGGGAGAGAGGATGCCAAATGGGAGCGGGGGTGGGTAGACCCGCGCGTCGGGGTGGATGGATGGTGATCCGTGGAGGCTCACGAAGAATTGCAGAAACGGGGATGCATGGTGCAGCCCGGATGTCTCCCCTCCCTCGTATGTGGCGAACGTCTTCTTTTAAAGATCGTGATTGGTGTCATGTGGTGTGCTTTGGTGCGATGGGTCGATGATGAGCTATAACTGGAATGCTTCAAGGTCTTCATGGTTGTCATCCACTTCATCGGCCGAGTAAGTCATGAATTCCGTTACATGGCCTCTAATACTAAGAGGCATAAACTATGCCTAGGACAAGATATGAACGAAATATTGGATCGATATCCCATTTTCTCAAGAACAGTTTCACTCATTCATCCATTGAGTTAAGCCTGAATAGAATGAAAAAAATAACAGCTCGGCAAGTAAAAAAAAATTCATTTCCAATTTTCTAATATTCTGATAATTGTATCTATGGAACTGTATATAGGTCAGGTTGGCCGAGTGGTCTAAGGCGCCAGGTTTAAGTTCTGGTTCCCGTGAGGGAGCGTGGGTTCGAACCCCACACCTGACATTAACTTTTTGGCGATGAGTTTTCCAGCAGACTTTCTATCCGTCTTATGAATACATATATGTGATATGGGGAGAAAATGTAGCTCATATATATCTTGATAACATTTTATTTCGGCGTAATATAATGTGCTTCAATGTACAAAGAATTTGAGTAAGTGAACCATTTGAAAGTTGTATCACTACCGTACATTTTTCCCATGAATTACCCTCGTGTTTGCCAGCTACCTGTTTGCTATCGCATTGAATCATTAACCCCTCCACTGTGGAGCGAAGTTTGAGCCTTTTCCACTATCCGCTCCACATACGGCGCTGTTTACTCTCCCTCGCCCATTATCGCTTCCAACGCCTACAATCGGCGTGAGAGTCCACGTGCTATTTCAGGTATCCACCGCATGTACAACCTGCTTCATGGGCATTTGTAATTCGTAGCAGACTCTCTTCCCTTTCCTAAAAAGATCAATCGTTTCCATGATTATTTTATTCGCAAAAATTCCAATCAGTTTTCGGTTTAATTTTAATGGTTAAAAAAATGTCGCTTTTTCATAGAAACATACTCACGGAAGAAAAAAATTTAGTTTTGGACGAGTTATACGATCAAACATTTTATAACACGAAAAGTTTTTGCTACATAATTCACCTTAAGTGAGAACGATGCTATGGTAACAGGTGAATGGCGTTACATTAGAAGTATTCGAAGATTTAAATCCACATAAAAAGAGTATAAACTGAACGATCCTTATCCAATGCCTCTTTAACGCCAACTGGATGGTGAAAAAGGTACTTCGAATTAGTGCGTACGCGCTAACAACTCCAGGGGTCGTTTTTGGTGCTAGTGTTTAGGGAAGGGCAGGCGCGAAGCTGTTTTCCCGCGCTTTCCTCTGATTGATCCACGTTGCCTCTATGGACTTCAGTACTGGTTTCCAAGTGCTGCTGAGTTGGAAACCACTGTCTCTGTTGAGTTTTTTTCTTCTCTAGTCGGATTTCAACGGCTTTTTTCACCAAATCTGCATTGCATTGGGCTTGGGCTGAAATCTTTCATCTCTCTCTGTAATTTGTAATTTTCTGACAATGGAACTGAGCCCAAGCCATGAGATGAAACTACCTAAACCCTCTCTGTAGGACGTCAGAACTGTCTACAACCTGAGAATATTTTTCTAATATAAATCCTCCTACTGGCACAGTCAGTACGCCGTAGTAAATACTCGAGTGATGAAGTCTGGAGAAATACCATGATCCTGAAGTTAATGGAACTCATAAGTTGAATTTCAGCATGTTAGTTTTAAAAAAATATTACCGAAGGGACTCCCGAGAGGGCTCCCGGCGTGAAATTCTGTTCATCACTTTACGGCCGTCTTCACTTCTTCCCTCCCGGTTCGATGTCCGCACTCACCACGTGACTTAGGCATTAATAATGCGCGAGTATAGGCAATGCTCGCTCCCTTCGCTGCCCTAGAAAATTAACCAACGTTCCTTCTCCAGAGAGGTGACCTCTTAGAGGTCCGTATTCCTCTGCGGTTGTTTCCTCCCCACCGTAGGCAGGGCACTCCTCCCCATTCAAACACCACCGGCCGCCGCCGCCTGACCCTTTTTTTCGGTCTCCTTACCCCGGTTGCGCCTCGTTTCTTCTTTTTTTTTCATTTCGCTGCTTCGGCACAAGGGCTCCCCCACTACTTGCACGTAATGCGCGGTTGATGGCTTCAGTGGGCAGAAGGGGAGGCAATCCTCCCAATTCCCCAAAAGTTAGCCCCACCTCCTCCCACCCCCTAACGTCACCTCCCCCACCCCGCCCCAATCCCTTTTCCACCACTCAAGGATGAAATTTTAATAAGCGCCCTTTTAGATGCGCGCATGAATTGAAGGGCTACTCCTTCAAGTTGTGCGTACGCGCGTTAAGATCCCCGCGCCCCCGCCAACCCTCTCTTGTTTTGTTCTCGTGAGTATCTGCACGGGTCTCGTCGGGAGCTTCATAGACCTATGCTGTCGGCCGCGGTTAAGGTGGTTGGAGCGGTTATCGGGATTCATTGAGCACACATTTTAAAAATTTTTAAAATTAGGACGAAAATATCATTGCATCACGCTTCTCACAAGTATATCTCATAATAGAAATGACGAGATTTAGAAGTAACTGAATGACGAAAGATTTATATTTAAAGTTTTTGTCTTCATAAAAGTATTCACATCACTTGGGTTTACGGCGTGGAAGTCCAAATTTAATCCATAGCATTATGTAAATACATGTTGTTTACTGGTCGTGCTACCTTGATACTTGCTTGCGTGTGGATTGTTGACACGTCGCCAAAAAATATTGCCTAGAATTCCGTAAACAAACAACTTTGTCGGTTGTAGCACCGCCTAGTGACAATAGATGGCAGTTCAAATGTAAATACAGTCTACAAATCGTAAATAATCACGTCTTACCGGTTTTACTAACCAGTAATCAATAATGCAGTGGATAAAAATGTAGTACTACGCGCGGGACGTAATTATACACTTTTAAAATATTGTTCGATCTACAGATATATTTAATTCACCTCCAAATTCAACAACACAAATGCACAATTAACTTCTTAGCACTTCGTGAGTATCGTTCTACGGTAATTTAATAATAATACGAGGTTAAAAAAATGGAATGAATAAGAAGACATTTACCATGTAAATGTTAGGTCTCAAAAATAGCCAGCTATTATTCACAGAATCAGGTAGTTCGTATCTCTTCAACCGTTTTTGAATATTCACCACAGTCTCATGATAACAAGAATGAACAACGGCCATTTACGAGTCGACTGAGAAGACTTTTTTCTAAGTAGCGCCAAGGACTGGGTGAACTAAAAGTGGAAATTTAGGCAACACGTTGCCTAGGCAACGATTCCAAACATTTGAATCCATTATGTAAATTCATGTTTGCTAGCTACCAAAACAATGATATGGAACGTATTATTTCGCGTTTATATGAAAATATGTACATGTAGAATCAAATCATTTTGCCATAAATCTAAACGCCTCAAGCCCGAATGTTAAAAATAGCGTTGAATTTCAAAGAAACCAAAGCGGTGCCATGCAATTTTTTCACTTTTATCTACATATATTTTACTAATAAGTACAATTATTAAAAGTTTCTTCCAAATCTGCACGTAAACGGAAATCGCTCTAACCGCATTTAAGGTAGTTTTAGTGAAATAGTTCCCTAGTCATGATGGAGACCATATTCGAAGTTAATGTTTTAATTTCTGCTGCTATAGGAAGCATGAAATATATATCCCATAATTAATTATGTAATTAAATACATTTTTGCAACTGAAATTAAAACAAATTCAATAAAGATATCTATGTAAGCTTTGAACTTGATTTTTATTCCACGTGGTACGTTTAAAACTCCTTCACAACGGGGTTTTTAGTGATATTGAAAAAAATACTTCTGTGACAATATGATTTATCTTAAAAAATAGTTTATGCACAGTTAACTATTTTTTACGAAATTAAGGCGTATAATTTATTTTTGTACGAGATTCAGGTGTGGGATTTTATATTTTTAGTTTATTTTTTTTACGAGATTTTGGCGTGGTCATTTATAAAAATAGGCCTCTCTGAAGAGCATGCAGGATCCATTTCCCATATATATGGGCACAGTTTATTTTTCGTCAAAAATCTCGAAAAGTAAGTAAGGGGCTGATACTTTTGTTTCTTTGTGAGGGTGAGATATTTTTCTTTAAAATACGACCTAGTTCCTTCACTTCTAGGTGAAATGATATTTAAATCAATCTACCATAAGGGTTTTAGGGCATGAGAAATCCATTCGGCCGAAAGGACTTTAATGAGCTCTGACTTTTTAGGAAATTATAAATAAGTCTACCAAAACAGACCGGGTCTGTCCCATAGGGGAGATAGTGATTAAACTTAGTTCTATGGGGAAAAAATTCCCGCAAAGTATTTATGTGAGTTGAAGCCATGTGATAACATGATGTGTGAAGTTTTATACAATATTAAATATCTTTCTCGGGCTTCGCACCGGGTAATGTTTTCAAAATCCGCCGACGAGAAAGATATTTAAACATAATACACCGGGAAAATCTTAAATCATTTTTTATACTATACTTTAATGTTTAAATGTCACATACCCGTATTCCCCTATTGTCTTGGTTGTCAGTATTGGTCGAGGAAAAACGTTGTCCGTACTTTCATAGTTTAAAACTTACACCACACTCCCTCGTGGGTGTCTTCTCACAATTGTCTGGAAATTTGTTCGGAATAGAACTGGCGAGTTCTGTCGTTTCCACGACTCCTTCTATATAGAAGTTTGGACTCAACCTAGAATCGTATGTTAATTTAAATAGAATTTCGACGGAAATTTTTTAATTTTTTGCATATAATGGAGAATACTGAAGGTATAAATACTATGATAAAATGTATTTTTGACTGAGAAAAATTATTTCTAGAATGAATGTGTGCTTGTTTTGCGTGAAATTGGCACCTGATGATCATTCTATAAGTTATAGGGACCTGGGTATATAAAACCTTTCATGAAATCAAAAGCTAGGTTATCAATTCTAATACTTAGCTTGGGATAGTTTCTGTTTAACTTAATATTTCTTATAAAATATATGAAAGTTTCTTAAACATTCATTGAAAATATTTGCGGACATAAACATGTTATCAAGAATTATACTTTATTTTAAATGAATCTGTTTGTTAACATTGGATGACAAATTTTGTAACGCAGAATATGAATGTCTGGAGAGAACCCATTATGCATCCATCCCTCGCTCAGCATCCATAGTCTCAGACGACCTGACGAAGCAGTTTTTCTTCTTCAGCTCTCATGGTGCTCATTTTTTGGTAAAACTGGATACTATTAATAGTACTACGTTTATGTTTCACTGATGTTTAGTTTATGACTGTAAGTTAACAACATTTCCGGGGTAAAGGAGCCAGTGTGATGTTAAATGGTTGAATGTGAACATTACACTTTGAGAAAAAAATACGTCCTTATCTATTAAAAATATCTAATTCTCGGTCGTTGAGTTAAATAATTTTTTCATAATGCATTCCGTGCATTAGGCTTTCCATAAGCTAAAGAAAAACACTCCCCAGTTTCCAACGAATACATGGGCTAATTATTTTACCGAAAAATAATATGGGAAACGTCGGGGTAAATCGATGTGCCGCCGATACAGTTATACTTGTCCCTCCTTCCCATCGTTGATGGGGTTGTCCTAGTCTACTTACTGATTTAGATGCAAAATACACACTTGGTCCCTACCTTGGTCATAAAGATATAACCAAAAAAGTTAATAAAATACAAATGAAAGCAGTGCGCTTCGTTAAAAAATTCTGCGAGCGTACATATAGTGTCTCACAACTTTTAGAGGGATTAAGATGGGAGCCCCTAGAGACTCGGAGGCTACACGCTAGGCTTAGGTAGCTAGATAAATTCAGATCTGATTTTTTTCAGAGCCACACAGATAATATTATCATGACGCCTCACTACATCTCTAGGTGTGACAAAAGCCATAAAGTAAGAGAGATACACTGCCGAACAGATAGGTACAAAAACTCGTTCTTTCCGCGAACAGTAAGCTATCACAATAAAGATTGAGGTCCACTTAATACTATTTTAGCTGTCAGCCTTCACTCTCCGAAAAGCTGAGAGTACGTGTGGTAAAACGCATCTGATCGATATCTCAACAATACCAATTAGTACAACGTTTTACACAGCGGAACTATTGAGACGGTTTCAAAAACCCCAGAAAATTGATGCATCACAATCTTCGGTGAGAGCATCTCTACGCCAGGTTCGTACAAGTACAACCCATGAAACGTGTTCATGAAAAACCCACAACTTCTGGTTCTTTATACTACATCATTCTTATGATATTCGTTTGGTGGAATGGGCATGAGAAAGAATGACACGGGTAGCGACCTCGTCAATTTTTTTAATGCATCAATCAAATTATTTCGCCTTGCCATTATCTCCCAATAGAATTGCCCTCAAGTCACAATAGTGTCTTCTTCTTCTGGCCAAGGGAATTAGTTTGCCGAGGGTCATTAAAGTTTCAGGGAGCGGAATTGCAGATGTTATCAATCCTTAGAAGCAGCATAGGCCGGTGCATATCTAGAATTATAAAGGTCTTCATTTTCGTGAGTGCAAGACCTGGCGTTGAGGGAGGACGCAGGATGTCACACGGGGGTAGGGTATGGGAGGGAGGGTAGGAAGGGGAGGTCAGCCATTGTCCTTCCTCCTCCCCTCTCGCCCCCTCCCCACCCCTCCTCCTCCCCATCCATCTTTCTCCTGGCGGCCCGGCATATTAAAGATCGTTAATGGTTTCACGTGGTCGCCCTGGAAGCGCCCGAAATGAAACCCAATTACATGCACAGCCTGATTCAATGGCCGCCCTTCTGAAAGCGGAAATTAGACGGAAGGGGCGTCTCCTCCTCAGGCGCTTTTTCCCTCGCTTGGATCCCGAGACATTCCACAGGGGGGCTCGATCAATCCAATCTTGCAGTGCTCGCTGCTACGCAGGTGAACAGATTAGTCGCTATGAAGCTGTTGGATGAATTATTCATCTATTAAGCCAATATTTGCACGAATTACACTCTCTTTTTGTATTATTGATACGGATCTAAATTTATCCATACCTTTTGTCACTATTTGCATAGGCGATCCACTTGTAATGGAAGGTTTAGGTGAAGGTTAAATCAGCTCTGGTAAACTCTTGGGAGGTCACTTCTTGTATTATTATTATTACTATTCATATTTGTTTTGTACGAAGCAAATCATCCCATGCTGGCAATTTTGTCGTCAATATTAGCCCGTTAAGGAGAGGGAATTCATATTATAAATTGGTTTTTCTTCTGGACAGAATGACATTTCTACTGGAGTCTGAAGGAGATGGTGTGGCGTAAATTACCACAAATTCTAAATTGTTTTTAATAAGACAAAACACATGACATTATTTAAACAAACCAGATGCCTATATATTTTGACCTACATTGGCACGAACATCCAGAGAGACTGGGTGCTCGTGCCACCCTAGACGTCCGCTCATAAACACGACTGTCCTGAACAGCCCACCCGCGTATATATACACTAAGCCGGCCAATATGGCCGACCTAGGCAAAAATCGTCGGGAGGACTGTCCGTGTGAGACGGTCGGCAAGTTTGGACGCGGATGGCACGAATCTCCTGGACGCTTTGCGCGTCGTATTCTTTATTATGTCTAAAAGCCAATCAACATACAAGTCATAGTGAAACAATAAACCTATGCCTTTCTTGACGCTATGCAGTACAGAAATGTTATCAATCATTTAACAAATAGTCGAGAATTCCGGAACATTCCGC
Organism: Ceriagrion tenellum; assembly: GCA_963169105.1. Classification (NCBI taxonomy): domain Eukaryota; kingdom Metazoa; phylum Arthropoda; class Insecta; order Odonata; family Coenagrionidae; genus Ceriagrion; species Ceriagrion tenellum. The sequence goes on from OY720632.1 coordinate 24,095,328, forward strand.
TGCATGTGCCGCATTACCTGTAATGTGGCAGTCCATTCAGCAAAATATAGAGACATCTGGTGTATATGGCATCTTGCGCGTTCGAGCATCCTCTCAGTCAGCGCAAACAGTATTTAATTAGACAAAACACATGACATTTAGTATAAAAATAATTCAGCGGGGTGACCGAAAGACCAGCAAACCTCTCGCAGGGGGTTGATTTCGGGAGGAGGTACAGGTGTCGACGGCCTCCTGCAACAGCTGGGGAGAGTTCAGCGTAGAGCGGCGTGAAGAGACTGGTCACGACTGCTCTGTATACGTGCACGAGAGGAGAGGAGAAGCGAGAGAGAGAGGCAGGAAACCATTGAGTCCGCGCTAATGCTGTCCTTTGAGAGGGAAGGGGCGATGACAGCTCCACCACAAACACATTAGGAAAATAAAGAAGTACGTTAATGGTCTGGGCGGCCAACATGAACGCGGAACAGATAGACTGTAGTGGAAAAGTATTGAGCAATCGGAGTTCCGTCATATCTTATTGCGAATGGAGTTAGATGGAGTTCACTCGTTCCACATTACGATTCTTATTACTGCTGGAATACTCGATTGCGGGTCGGAGCGAGTGATTGGGATAGTCCTCAAGGCAGAATCTGAGACCATTTTAATCGATCTAAGCCTAAATTACCCTCAAGAGTCTAGTCGCGATAGGAAATTAGGGCGAAAGGCTTTGGCGAACTTTGACAGATCAGAGACGATATTGAAATCTACCTTCCAGAGTTGAGTGAGAGACATTCAAAGGGAATTAAAATATTGTGGGCTCGATATTTCATCTGTCGATAGCAAGTCCTCTGCATCAGGAGGTGAAAATATCTATCTTGTATGATGTGTAATGTTATGCCCTCCTCCCATTAAAATATGAGCATGTTCATTGAGACATTTTGTATTAGCCATTGTGAGAAATAGAATGTAAACGGCGGGAATGAAAAAAACGCGTAAAATTTAAATAAATTTATTTAAATATTAAATTTTCTATTCAAATATTCTTATCCAAATGAGTTTCTTTACTTTTTCACTATTACTTTCAATATTCATATATATTCAAAGCATTTTAAGTTAGAAGAGTGTCTTTTACTTGGAGGCACACGAAAAAGTTCAAATTCTCAGTTAAAGAGGACTCTTGGGCATGCTTAATGGTTACCATTCTCTTTAACGGCAGTTGTTGGAAACTCGGAGATCTAGGTCCGAATCCTAACATTCCTGAATGATTTTTTGCAGTCTAATCACACGCATTCTACTTTGATGTGGATGCTGATTTGATATCACTCTTGATTATATTCTAGATCTCTACTTGATTGGCACGCTCTATTTCATGCTAATGGCTAAGTCGTTAGAACCTTTATTCGAAGAATTTACAAAAACTATTATTTGAAATTATAAAGAAATTTCGAAAGTATAAAGAAATTTTGAGAAATAAAGCAATTTCGTTAGTAATGAGAAATTCCGTTGTGCATGTCGGCAGAAAAGGAAATATTACTGTCATAATTCTTAGTGCCTGTTTTCATAATATTCTCCGGAAAAACTATCCAGAAAACGAAAACACTTTTTAAAATATCTTTCAAAGGCAGAATAGATATAATGTACATTTCCTCGTTAGCGTTGTCTAGCATCACCGTCAAGTTATTATGTGAACCACCTTTAAAGACTGAAGAAATCATTTGACCGACAGAAACCATGACAGTTTTGCGAGTAGTAATGAAAATTGCGTATTTTGTTTAGTCTAAAAATTCCGATAGTGACTGTCCTTATTGTGTGCACTCCAAGTTTAAAAGGCTAGAATCGGTCTGCAGCGTAAAATGTTTTATTATTGTAACAACCGCATATGTATGTTCGCGCTGATTAAAATCCTCGCCTACTGAATTGCCACCCATCTAGGGCTGGATCATCAAGAGTGATCACTTTGTGGTGTTATATTTCTTCTGTTTTTTTTGGCTGGGAGAAAATAAAAGGGGAACACTTACGGCTGTCGGGCGGCTCTGAATCCTGGGGTGATTAAGCCCCTTTAGTCAAATTTTGAGCAGAGAATCCATCCACCGGTGACCAACCTCGCCTACTCCCTCACCTCCCTCTGGTCTCATCCGAAGCCCAGGGAAGGGAGCGGTGGTGCTCCCGCCCGGCAGAGGAGGCCATTAGCGAGATCCCCGCCTTCCTCCCCCTCCTCTGGCTCTTACTTTCAGCCCCCCTACCCCAACAACCTGTCCCCGCGACCATACACTCAGCCACCCACACCCATGGGAAGGCGGGCCCGCTTGCGGGGCCGGGAGGGGGTGGATTTGGTCCGGAGGGGGGATGGGGTGAGGTAGAAGGAGGAAGCGATAATCTCCCATGGAAGAACTCCATCCAGATGGTGATTTCCTCCCACCCTTTGGGTAATTGTCCCCAATCCAAACCCTCTCCCAATGGACCGTCATCAAGGCACGCCAGCGAGAACGACCCGAAAAGTGGACGGCTCGTCGTCACCACTGCCCTCCTCTCTTTTACTTCTCATACATATATATATTTTTCCTCCTCCTCCCTTTCTCCACTCCTCTTACTCTCTCTTTCCCATCACTCCCTCTCTCTCCTTCCTCCCTCCAGGTGAGAGAGAGAGAGAACGAGCAAAGAGGCTCTATCGAGCGAGGCGCGCATCGGCAAACGGAGTTTTTGGGTGTCGCCAACACGGACGACAGTCCCTGGACCAACGGCAGTCTCACTCAGATCGAGCCCCCGACGATAAGTCACATTGTTGTGCAAAAATGTGGCTTTAGGTCGGTTTATTTCCTCATTTAAAATGCTGTCATGCTAGACGCTGAGACACCTTTCATACATTTACGCCAGCGGAGCCTTCTGATATTTTGCGCTATTTTTCTTAAAGAAATATTTTGCAAATTCCCAAAAATGCTATATTTCTGCAGAAAATAATATTATCTGGAGCTTACCCCATTTTAATGAATTGTATGCGTTTGGCAGTTGGGGACATGTAGCTCAATTAAAAGCCGGAGGAAATCCACAGGTAGGAGTTTAGTTAAATAGCTAAAACATCCAGATTGATATGGAGAAATCCATGATCATGTTCGGGAATAGACGGATGAATTTTCATTTTGGAATTATGTCATTTTGAAGGAAAAGAGGAATTCCGCTGTAAACCTATTTCCACGACCATGGTTTCGCAGTGGTCCACAAATCAATCACCACGTGATCGGTGATCTGATGCGAATGGTCACCTAATTATGCTATACCTCAGGTAAACCATGATTATGTAATTAAGTTTAACCAGGGTACTGTAGTTTTTGTGCTAACCTCCGTACTTTTGACCGCTTTCCTAATCCCGGATGCCATTGAATGCTACGATACATACTAAGAAGCCGTTATCAACACTGAACAAATAATGTATTCAACCTCCTGTATTTTATTCTTTCAGTATTCACAAAGATTTTTTGTGATCCTAACTGGATAGCAATAGATAAATATTGGTTAAATAAGAGAAGAAACGATTGGGCATCAAGCGTGCCTGTTAATAGCTCCCTTAGCATTGTTGACCATATTCCGACGCATACAAATTTTACTCAAATTTCATTAATTTTTTATTTTATTTTATTTAATAAAAAAATAATTTAATAAAAAAATATTATTTAATGCAATTTTATGATAAAGAGGAATATGGATTTGATTATCAAAAAAACAGGTAGGAATTTTTAGTAAAGTTCATAATGTACCTCAATTGCTACATTTTAAATATATGGTGTGAACTATTCTGATTGAAATTTTTACCACAAATCGCTGGATGGAATCCAATATATTTTGTTGTTACAGCATGATGATACAGGTGCTAAAGTAGTCTTGTTGCATGAAATATATGCAGAAATACATGAAAAGTTCTACTTATTCTTTCATTTAGTTTTTGAAACTTAAAATTCGTACAAATTACTCGTACGTCTCTGAAGAACACTTTCGGATCATTCGAGGAATATCTTCACGCTGAAATATCACTTTAGTAATTTAGTTCATTACCCTGCAAAACTAGTTTGTTATGGCGGATGGAGTAAAATATCTTTTAAATTCTTGCATCGCATAAGGGAATGCATCTCTGTGCAATGCCGCCATTCTGTAGCTAATACTGATATGACATTAAAAATTGCCGTTCATAATTAAATAATGGGAACATTCATGAATCAGGCTTTTAGATTTAACTCAAAAATCAGTGGGAAAAATGGTTTTATATGATGCCCTACGCAGGTCATGTACACTTTCGTCCTCTTTCAATTTCTCCTATACGATCATTCGTGTAGATGATGTGATTTTTGTCGAATATTTAGTTTTTTTGCCGAGTGATTGAAAGGAACGCAAGATTGATTTTGATAGAAATGCAAATGTGTTAAAGGTAAGACGAAGAATTTTGAATTTAGAAGGTTTTTAATGAATGTTTCGAGAGTAAATTACTGCCAGATGGTGGTCGGGAGTAATGGAAAATTATAAGCCCGTTAAAAAGGAGAAGATTTCAATATTTAGTCCCATTGTTTTAGGTGTATTACTTCGTGACTTTTGATTTGAGGCCATAAAGCTATGTTTGAGGAGGACTTATGCGTTCGTATAATTTTCTTATCGCTAAAAATATCCGCAGGAAGCTCAGCTGTTGCATTGTTATCGGTCTCTCTCAACACCGCCCAGTGAAATGTGGTGCAGTTCAATGTAAAACCCAGATGGTTTTTATCGGTCATTTTTTTTCTACTTGAGCGAGTGGAGATACGACCTCCCACAGAGTGAAAAGCTGCAGCAGGAGGTGTTAGATAATGCTGCAATAGGCGAGGATGCGAGGGAGATATCGCCCCTTTGCTTCCATTGTTGCCAGGTCGAGTGGGATGGATTTTCCTTTGTCCCGCTTGGCGCCATCATCTTTCGAGAAGCTGCGCCGTGTCATCAATTCCCTGCATGGGGTGAAGTGTTTCTTTTTCTTTTACATTTGGGCTCAAGGCTTATTCTCCCGACTAAAATTCTATTCTCTCGGCAAAGTTTTTCTAAGATTTACGTGCAATCAATATTCACTGGCCCACTTATTTAGCGGCCCATACGGCATTCACGTAAGAAAACCTGAGTGACAATGGGCCGTATAAGAAGGTTGTGAGAGAATTTCAATCCTGAGCTCATCTCAGAAATTGCTAAGCGCCACTGTGCGTGGTGACTTGAGAGTCTACAAAATCATGAAAAATTCGGTGCGACTTAGCCATAATTCTAAGAAACTGTTTGAGATCAGAAATTGCTCCCTGTTCAATCATGTTTCCTAGATGAGCTTACATTGAGAATGAAGACCACTTGCAATGATTTAGAAAGAATAAGTTTTTAGGAATATCACCAGGGAGGTGCATTTGTGGAAATTATGTTGTTGAAGTAGTAGAAATTTTGAAAAACTTGTTGTGGGTTTAGGTGCGAAACTTTGGAGCTAATATTTGGGTTCTTCGAAAGGTACGTGTAAATACACTAAACTAATTCGTGAAAGCTACTGTAGCTTTAGGAAAGTGAAATTTATATGATCTGGTGCGATATAAAGTGTCGAGAAGTAAGTTTGGTAGTACGGGGCACTACTCAGTACTATTAGCATGACAGGCAGCTCATTGGCCTGGCAAAGAGTCTCTAATTTGACTTCCAGAACATCTGGATTATTCTCATGGCAATTTCTGTGACTAATTCTGGAGGGCCTAGGAAACTGTCATTGAGTTGCTAATATCCTTTTTATTATTTGAAATAAATATTCCAAATTTCTTGGAGGTTTGCCCAACGACTAAGAAAGCCAATGGTCTGTGGTTAAGTCATAATTTTCGGCAAACGTGAAGATGTTTATTAACGGACTATGAGCTCTTTCCTTTGGGCTAAAGAGGAGGACAAAAATGTTCATTACTTTGAATACCCTGATGACTATTTTCGAGTTTGTTACAAATTCAACCAAATTGTTAATAGTATTTCCCGCCCATTCATATTCACCCGTAGCTTCCCCCATTAATTTATTAACTAGAGTTACTTAGTGGTATGGGGTGCTGCACTTCTAATTTTTAAAAAACTAGTTACAATCCCTAGGGGACTTTTCTTGGCGAGATGCCACTATTTTGAACGCCTCTATTCTCTTCATTATTACCGTGGTTGCAATTTCCCTCCTGACCTAATTAGCCACGCATTCGTGATGGGGGAAATAACAATCCAGACCTCGGCCTAACCAACCAAATGCCGCTTGACCCCAGTCCTCTGTGGGGCGCGAACGACGAGCCTTGTTTTTTTTCGCGGGGAAAAAGAGACTAAGTGAAGATCACGGCCTTAAATGTGTTCCGCTTAAATAAATAACTTAAAAGGCCTAAGCAATGCTCTGATGCGGCCGAATTTGCGTCCTTTCTTTAATTTTGTTGCTCAAGCGCCAATTAACAAGCTGAGTGGGGGTTGTTTTTTGCGGAAGTTGGCCGTGAGGACTTCATTTCACTCACTCTGTCCTCTCAAAACATTCTGGCCGCGCAATGGCGGACCTCTACTACCACTCCTTAATTTTTACGGCTTGCAAAAATAGAGTACCTGCTAAAATGATGATAAAAAATTTTTATAGAAAAACAGAAATTTGTGGAGCCCATTAATATATTTTGGCGTTAAATTTGATAATTTGACAATTGTTTGTATGACTCTTCATGGCTAATCTATATATATAAAAACGAATGTATGTCTGTGTGTCCTGTATGCATTACTACACTGTTCATCCGATCGCCAAGAAACTTTGGAAAGTTGTTGAGTACACTCTTGCAAAGGTTTATGGTATAAAAACTTTTTAATTATCGCCCCCTCTACCCCCCCAAGGCCCTCTTAATATTTCGAATACTTTTCGCGCAACAACGCCCGACGGGTAAGCTAATAATCCTAACCTCAGTTTTAATCCTATCGGGCTGAAATTTTGCCGAGTAATAGTTCAAGGCAGGAGGAAAGTTATAGGCTACTTTAAAATGATCTCAGGGCCCATAAAAGTCCCATGGCTCTCTTAGGTGGGCCCTATAGGTGTGAGTCTCAGGGCCCTTAGATGGTTCGCGGTACGTATCGGGTTTTGTGCAGTGGTTTCATTTTTTACTTTTTTAAATTATTTCCGCTCAAGATAGAGAGTTAATTAAATGTCTGAATGAATGAAGTTTTTAATTCTGTCAATTAATTATCCTTTTCACTTCGTAATTGACTGAAAATTGCGTTTTTAGCTGCAGAAACACATATTTTTCAGTGAAATAAACAATACCATATTCGCTTGACAACCAGATTTCGGTTATTGCTGTTGGAATTCATATTGCTTAGTTGAGCCGATTAGGAATTCTAAGCATTGGAATTTGTACATCGGTTAATTATTTCGTTTTTTAAAACAACTTTAACTAAAGATATAGAGTTGAAATTCATTTTATCGCATACCCGAAAGCATGATACTACTAAAATTAGTGGTATCATGCCCGAAAGAATGAAGTTTCTCTCTTTTTCAATCGATTTTTTTACGCATTTTCCTTGACAACCAAATAAACAAACAAAAATAAACATCAAATCAAATCTTAATTAACGAATCGCCAAGAAACTTTAAGAAGTTGTTGAGTACACTCTTGCGAAGGTTTCGAAGGTTGAAGGTATAAAAATGTTTTAAATATCGCCGCTCCCCCCCCCCCCCAAGGCCCTCTTAATCTTTCGAATACTTTTCGTGCAACAACGCCCGACGGGTAAGCTAATAATCCAAACCTAATTTTTCAAATACGATCTTTATTTTAACCAATGAGAGATGTTCTTATTTTAACCAATACAAATTGAGAAACCATTGAATTGTTGTGAGATCGCCCCTGAAGGTTTCTGAATTATTAAATCCATTTTACATTAGGTGGAGCGCCAGTCGTTTCAAAATATTAGTGTTGGCACGCGAGATTCGCAAAAAAGCGAGGAGCGGCAATCAAGCAAGCGAAGCAGATCTTTTACGAGTTGCTCAATCACGTGCATCAGAATCATATTAGTGAGACATTATTTGTTTTAAAAGGTACGTAATTTATTTTTGCGTAAAATATATTTTGGTGCCTTGGTTTCTTTGTCTGATTATTTTAAATTCTTGCATTCGATTTTCGTATATCCTTCGCTTTTTCCTAAAATTGTACATTTTAGCTCGAAAATCTTTAATGTTTGTACTGCTTCAGCAAAATAATATTTTATTAACTTGGAAGCCCCAGCATAGGCATGGAATGGAAACTCATGGCATCATTTGTACGTTACAAATTTCTGTGTAGGTACGAGGAATTCATTGGACTGAGTCTAAAAGTCGTTTAGGGACCAATTTTGATTCCGGAAAAGATTTTTGGGTCAAACCATGAAAAGTATAAAAATCAGTGGGGAATTCAGGATGGAGTATTTTTTTTTCAAATTTAAGTAGGCAATTGGAGGAATTTTGTACATGCCAATGTGTGTACTTTTTTCATGTTCAGGAAGCAGCATACTTTGTAAGTTTTACTCAGAATATTTATTGCACGACCGGTTTAGTTTACAAATTTAAGGCTGAAACTATTGAATTTGTTGAATGTGTACTTTTTATATGTGTGCCTGCTAAGAAAGAAAAAGAGGCAATGCAACGCATGCCGGGCACAGCTAGTTGATGATAAAATAGCTTTTTATTAGGCGAGGTTGTATATAGAACGACCTAAATCCTGAAAAAGTGAAACACAACCAAATAACTACGGCCATAGAACTTCTGATGCTCACATCGTAAGCATTTGGTCGCATTTGAGAAGCGGTAATCGGATAGTAGGTGTGCCGTGGCCTTAGGTTTAGATCTGAAAAGGCTGGTTGCAACTCATGCTCAGGGTTGTTTTTTTAGGTGGTCACCTATTACTGCGAGGATAGTAATCCACGACGCCTATAAATCGACATCCTCGATATTCCAAATCTCTTGGGCAGAGCTGATGCTAGAGATTAATTAGCCATACTCTTATTGGCCGTTTTTTGTTTAATTGTTAATGTGAGAAATTTTATTTGACATATTGGAGTTTCAAGAAAAATAATGAGTGATTTTTTAATAACCCAATGGTTTTATTTTTGAGCTCTAAGCGTCTTCAAGAGAACAAATTTTAAAAATGTAAGCCTGCAAAATCATGGAAAGTAATCCTGAACGTTATAAAAACGTAACATTTGATGATCTCCTTATTAAATTTCATCAGAAACTTCTCGAGAAGTTTGTAAATTGATGTTTCGACATCACATTTAGAAATTTTGTCTTTCGACCCTGGACACCAGCTCATTAAAAAAAGTATCGATTTTCATTCCACACATAGGTACGATCCATGAAAGCGGTCACAACTTGAGCAGTAAACTGCTGATAAAAAATGTATCTATGCTTACTTCGGAATAGTACAGTATTATTGCTTTTAATGATAGTCAATGATTAAACTATAGTCTTCTGGCTTCTATTTTGTATTGCCACTTGTTGCATTAGTTGAAAAAACACGAATAACTATTTTTCATTGAGACTATACACGTCTCCGAGGTTTGAAACTATGATAAAGTATAATACTTTGTGCTTTAATTCAATGCTTTACTGCTTAGACGCGTTTCACAAATAATGGCATCGTCAGGTACATGACAAAAATTTAAACGAAAATTTAAATTCCATATTTATACGACGATGCCGTAGCACGATGAAAAGCGTCGTACTTAAGTAATTTTGCAGATAATTTCAAAGTAATTTACTTTATTATATACGGGAAAATTAAAAACTTTGACGAAGCGAAGCTTGCCACAGCCTCATCTCCGAGGTTATTTGATAGTTATCATTGAAAAGACGTACCACTGCCACCAACAAAAAAAGGCTGCTAGAGAACAGTGAGCGTGGAAAAGCATTCTTTTTTTCCCATAAATCAGGATGCTGGGCTAAATAACTGTGATTTCCGAACGTAAATGTGGATATCGAGCACATCGAGGGACACGGTAGCTATAAAATCGGACGGAATGAAGCGTGGAGGGGTTGACGGGGGACGAAGCACTCGAAACAAGGATTGATATAGTGCGAGGGAGAATATAAAAATAAGGGTCCATGCAAAAAATTGCTGATGGGACAATCGATTGAGTAGGTGGATAAAAAAGTGTTCTCACTCATAAATTTTAATAATGGTAATTATTTTTTATCACCTCCGAATTGGGGAGGAGGTGGGCGCAAACTCCCTCCCTGGAACGAATAAGGATTGAGACAGTTTTTTTGAATGCGAGATAAGCTTCCAACTTTTCGAGCGTCTACTATTATGTAATCGAAATGCACTTTTCATGAATTTACCAGGTTCTTTGGTACAAATAAATATTTGGCTCTAGCCTTTTTAGTGAATAATAGAATTTTTTATTTTTCCGTTTTTTTTTTCGTCAATAGCATCAAGATTGGCCTCATTAAATTAGTAGCATCGTCATCAGTGACATGCTCATGAGTACTAAACTCTTTCTCTCGTTCTTCGGAATGGATTGGAAAAAAATAAATGAGAAAAGTTCTTTCAAAAGGTCATCAGTCCACCCTTGGGATTCACTCACTGCCAGAATATGACATTTTTAACTACGCTAAATGAGACAATGCAGTGTTTTGTCATTTCCACCGATGGATAGAAAAGCTCTAGAATTTTCATTTGTACGTGTAAATAAGTCTCAACCCAAGTGCCAACGTTTCAGTCGGATGATTTTGTCTCGCTGGAACTTAAGCGGCCACGGCGCTTCGATTTCATGTTAATTTGATTACAAGGAAAAGATTGTTTCTCCCGAAATAGTTGAGCCTATCATTCTGTAATATTCGTATTCAATTCTAACACTCGGATAGGAATGAGTAGTATATAACAACCGTTTAAGACTGAACTTCTGGATTCATAACCATCCTTAGTAATGTAGAATAGAACCCCTTTTCACAGTTTCTTAGATGATAACATGTAGAACTGCACAATTATAATGGAGTTTCAATCATAATAAAAGCATTTTTGAGAACTTAATTTACAGTTTCATCGCTGTTTTCCCCACACTAATTCCGCCGTTAGAATATTTACTTTACCATAAGCTAAGATGGTTTGTAAATAAATTCACTTTGTAATATTCCACAATGCTTTTGTTATTCCGACCTAGGTTTCGACTCAAGTTCAGTCATTATCCATAAGTTTTCATACTGAAGATCACTCGCAGAAAATCAGTAAAATAGTTAAGTATTTGACATAAAATATGTATCATTTACATTAAAATAAAGATATATGGTAAATACACTCGAACATGCAAGCACAATGAACCTCCTACTTTTTGGATATCTGCTATTCTCTTGACCTTACATTCACATGATTCTTAGCCTGCAATTCTCTTCTTCCGCTCACATCTTTCGTAAGTGTTCGGCTTCTCTTATTCAAAGGGGAGGGTTAGTCTTCCAACAGCAGTAAAGTTTTCAAGCCTTGGTGATTGCTCGAGAATGTCTATGATCGGTAGACTATAAACGGTGTTATTCATTGGATATTTCGCGGCCGGCATTTTACCGGCACGAAATAATTCATTTTCAAAGCCATGGCTGCTGCGACATCTGTGTAAAGATTGCGGTACACTCTAGTACTTAGGCTTGAGCTTGCAGTGCTCCAGAATATGTGTTGTGCAAAGGTTTCTTCATGATAGGCAATAGAGGTCCATTGGGAAGAGGTTGTGTGTGGAAAAGAGTACATATTATTCTATCAAAAAAATTTCTTTATTCAAAGCAACCTTCGCTTCAGTTGGCGCAAAAATTGAGATGATAGACAATTGTCTCGAGAGTACAACCATCCATCCACCGTTCCATCCAAATTCCAACATCAATCACACTTTTCATCATTGAGAGGTTTTAAAAATCTGATGCTCTAATGCAAACTCAATTCTCTTTACTACCAATGGTACTACAGTATTGCTACAATATTCCAATAGTTAGAAATATATTAATGTAATTAAAACAATGAGAATGTGCCCCTTGAAAGGTGTAACAAATGCGATGGAGATCACTTGTAGCGGACAATCTTTGCGGTAATCTCTTGTTGACTCATAATATTTCAAATCAGATGATTCTACGAACAATAAGACACCAGTGCCTTCTTGTTACAACGTGGGCTTCTCGCTCGCAAACTCAAAGCGCGAATGAGAACAGAGTGACGGGTCATGCGGAGATGATGGCTATTGCGGTGCTATTATGTAACTCTTCAAGACATGTTAGCGACATCTATTGCTTTTGTTATTTGCTATGAACAATTACGAACGGAAAACGCTTTTCTGCGTATCATACTGTACGACTTGTACATTCCATCTATTATGGGAAATATCGTGATCTCCAGCCACATGCCTATTAAAATTATTTATACAAAGAACCGAAATACCGCTAACTATGCATCATTACGGATTTCTTATGTGAGAATGGATTTTTGGGTGGGAGAGATTTATCGCATACAAGGATTTTTGCCGCCAACAGAATAAAGGCTCGTCCTTGACGAGTGTGAAAATAGCTCTGTAGTCGCGGATTCATTTCTTTGAAAGAACCCAGGGGCTGTTATCAGAAAGAACTCGAAACGGTTGAACTTCGAAAAATCCGTAGATGCGACATCGCAGCCTCCTCAATTCACAAACTTTATAGGAGTCCTATTTGAAATTTTTGAAGCTGTGGCGTCATAATTTCGTCTCTGACGCGAAAGTTGGAAAACCTGATACCATACCGAATAAACGCCCTACCCCCCCATGCCTCCTCAAGGACGACTCCATTGGCTTTAACAGGAGCGCTGCGTAAACCTTTACCCTCTTCCACCCCTTCAGTTCTCGAACGGGTTGTATACTGCGCGCAGTCGAATGCCGGGTCGAAATGCGAACGATTTCCGACTTTTTCCAACCAGGTGTCCCATCCCCCATCTCCTGCACCTCCTCAATCATCCCTGATATACTCGTATATTCGTACCTGTCCCTCCGCCCTCGAATCAACCCCCCCGCGATCACTTTCCCCCCTCTACAAATGCCCACCACCCATCGGCCTAACCCCCCCCCCCTCTGGCTGGTCTTGATTCCCCCCTCTCCGAAATCCGGTGGCCCTGGAGAAGTAATTAGAGGTTGGAAATTGGCTGGAAGGGGCTCGAAGGGGTCCGGTAGGCGGGGATAGGGGATGGTGGATGGCAGGGGCTGCGTCTGCCCTGAGATAGGTAGAGTGGTGAGGGTGTCGGTCTGGACCCCTTCTTGTTCCCTGGGCCGGCCGCCGCCGCCGACAGAGTACCCTAGGGGTCTCCTCCTCCCGGGGGCCATACCTTCCCCTCACTCACCTTCGCTCCCCTCATCCCCCCTCAACCCTTCCTCCCTCCATCGGCTCTCCTCTGCATCCTTTCCAAACATCTCCTCTTCTTGCGTTCTCAAGGACTTCTCCTCTTATTCGTCTCTCTCCTTACACTCCTCCTCGCCTCTTTTCCCCATTTCTTTCCTTTACCATTTTGGTAGACTTCAATGTAAAATGAAACTATTTTCTTTGTAGGCCTGGCTTCTTCAGCAAAGTCATCTATTGACTTTCTCTAGAAGTGCGTCTTTGCTGCCGTTACTCAGTACATCTCTAGGATCTTTGCAATTGTGGTTTACCATTTCCTTTTGCTGCCTATGCCGTTGGCCATTATCGTTGCTTCCTCTGCCTTACGACCCGATTTCTCGATCCAAGGGCAAATTAAGGATCCATAAAGTTAGGGTGTTGAATACTTCCTGGTATTCCCTCAGTCCCTCTCTACGCGATACGGACGATTTTCCGGAATGAAGAGGATAGCCGAGGATAGAGAGAGGTAGAGGGCTGTCGCCAACCAACCCTCATGGATTGAAAACTGCAGAATAAGAAGAATTGCGTTTCCTTTATGCACTACATTTTCCAAAAATCACACAAGATAATGTTCTCAATCCTAACAAAGCGGCATCCGATTATCCGGCGGCTGATAGTGTTCCAAAATTATCGGAAAAACCAATACAAACTTGGATGACGGGCATCAGAGTACATCTTCGTTAATGTGTATGTCAAACAGATAGAGAATTAGAGGTTGGCAACGTAGGTTTTTAACCTTGAGAACCCTGGCGGTGAAAAGCGGTGACTGCATTATTTTCCCTTGCGAACGAGTCAGGAGGTTTTGACAATAATTTTTGAAGACGTGGAATTGAAAGTGTCCTGATAAAATTGTGGACCTTTGAACCTGGACGTTCTTTAGAAACCTGATTTAAGATGCATATCTTTTCAACAAGCAAAATTTACCGCAAAAATGGGGTGTGGGTAGCTGTGCCAAGGCAATGTCTGTGGGTTGGGCGTAATGCGTCAGCGATAATGTGTGTGCTAAACGGCCACGAAAGCTCTTGCGCTGTCTGGCGCGTTCTAATATCATACGACTCTCCTGTCTTTCCGAAGCTTTTACTATCCGTTTTGTTAAAGATTATAGCTGTATAATCATCACTATTGATCGTTCAATCCTAGCATTGGTTGACTGCAGCCCTCCACCCCTCCCTACCTAATGCTAGGTCCTTTACTTCCTAGTAGCTCTTCCTATGATCTATCCTCTTTATTTGGCCTATGTGTTCATTCCTGGGTCTTCCTCTGGTGACTTTTCCCTCTATTTTTCCTTCGATTTATATGTAAAATAGTAAAGAAATATGGAGATGGTTTTGCAGAAGATCGTTTTCAGTGGAAGCTCTTCTGCCTTCGAAATAGCTCCGTGAGGGAGAATCTCCGCGTTTGACCACCAGTGTTTGCTTGGTCGCAATCTTCCATTGCCATCGTAATAATTCTCGAAATGTTTTTCTCAACTTTCAAAGTGATCTCTGGTGATGAAAACGGCTTTAATTGGTTCCTCCGATGGGTTACGAGTACCATCTGCATGCTCTGATCCAGCTCTCTTGGGATCGTGAACATTATCGTGTAACGTGCTGCTTGTACTTTCCTCCTCTCTTTTAACAGCGTTTCCCTTCATGTTGTATCCTCTCCCCTCCACTCATTTGCAAACATTTACCCTTACATCCACCCCTCCTTGATGTCACATTTTGCACACGCGTCTTCCACAAAGAATTACTACCGTGGTACCTAACTAAGGCTAAGTAGACCCCCTATCTTAGGACATATCAATGAAGCTTTGTATCTCTCCAATCATTTTCGCATTCCGCAGTGAATGTGCCGGCATCTGAAATTTTCCTTAAAAAGATATATAAATATATTTTTGTTCGGTCGTCTGTAAACAGCGGAAAGAGATAACCAAGGCCAGTTTAAAAAAATCGATTGAAGAGCTACCGCCAAGATTTTTTGTTTTGCTGCTCAATAGCTGCCCAGGCTACCGAAGTCGCGAAATATACGGGACGGAAATTTTCGCTCGAGGCCAAAAATGGCTGCATGGAGCGTCGAGACCCACCTGCGCTCACTCCCATTCATGGTGCCAACTAATTTTCGCTTAGCGGCCTCATTATACATTGAACGTCACCATCTTTGTTTTAATCTTGTTGTTATACAAGAATTTACAGTGCCGGAATAGATTAACCTACGGCCGTTGCATTACCCTTTCAGTCTAGCTATACATACCACAGCCGATGTGATAATGTTGCTGTTATATGCACCTTGGCTGGCTTTAGTGAAGTATCGTGAGGAATAACTCCGTTGGACTCCATTCCCTCGTTGGGTGAAAATTTGTTCTTCGAATTTTTATCTACTAGATTTAGTATTAAAAACTACACCGAAACCTTTGGCCAATAAAACAAACTATACTATCTATTCAGTCAATCAAGCCATAGGAAATTCGGATGATCAATAAGTTGGATATTTTTTTCCTCTTTCCTGTAAATTAAAATATCGGAGGAAACGCAACGGTGACCGCTGAGACTTCTACCTGATCCAAGCTCATTAACATCCACCAGCCAGCGTGGTCCTTTGTTTCGTCGGGTCTCCCGAGCTCTGATCCTTTGACCCTTTCGCGTCCTCGGCACCCATAGTCTGAGCCCGTACAGCAGTCAATGAGTAAATGCCACGGCCTTGTTTCTATAGAACATTTCAAAGTTGATTACTAGAAAAAAGCAGAGATTATTTTCCTTTTGAGGAAATATTTTCACGTATTATTTTTTTTCAAGCCCAATGAATAGATGAAGGAAATAAAAAAGCTAATTTGAGGTTATGGTTTGCTCTTGCAATTTTCCATTGAGAAAAACCAAATTGTACGTTCGATTAAAATAAGCCCTGCAAGTATTCCTTTAAAAAATATATTTTGGCCAACACTTGGATTTTAGAAAGTGCTTTTGGGAAATTCTTCTTTTCGTACGTAAAATTGTTTCAAAGTGATCAGTCTGTGAATCAGTGACTCTCAACAATGGAAAATCGAGTCGAAACACTGGACAAAGGCTGCAAGAACCCACCATACATTTGTAGTTATTAGATTAGAGGCACTGAGAGCCGCTGCAGATAGTTCTTCGAGCCTAAGACTGTAAGAGGTACCGTAGCTCATCTCTGTCACTTTTACTTTTCGACGTAGAACGCGTGGTATCTTCGAGAGCAATACACTCAAACAGAATAATTGAAATATTGACATTTCTCTTGACTCAGTTGCATGCGCTGGCGTGCTCCTTTAAGACGTCCCACCGATCATTGTCTGTGTTTTGGTGTGTTTTTGTCGTTTCGGCAGTCAGGAGTTAAAATTCCCCGTGGAGCCGATATCGCCGCCGAATGCCAGGAACTGTCCCGCGCGTGCTATTCGCTTTCGAGACCTTTGGCACGCGATAGAGAGAATAGCGGGGGGTGGGGGCGCGAGGGGGGAAGTGGGGTCTTGGCACGACACCGACACCAGCGGGGTGAGAACGAGACACACGACAATAGCTCTGCCTCACCCCCTTCCCCTTCTCCACCGGCGAAACAAACGACGGGAAATAAGACGCTAGGGGGAGGGGCCACACGCGCTGCTCCGCTCGAAATCTTTTCATTGATCGAGAAAAGAATGCCTTTCGGTCGTAGGATTCGGAGAATTGCAACTCTTGAAAGCCATTCAAACGAGGATAATGTATTGTCAGCGCTGCGTGAGGAGAAATCCAAGAGTAGAGTTATCGGCCGAATCAGGTGATTTTCGTGTCGCTTGTCCTTGTTGACTTTGCTTGAAACTATTACTGACAACGAGATAATTGATCATTGCACTATTATGTCCGCTGCCGAATCAAGTTATACAAGCCTCGTTTATCCTCATTGATTTTGCATGAAATCTTCTTGCACCAACAAATGGTAAGTTATTGTCAATTTTCCTCGAAAAATGAGTGAAAATATAAAAAGAAAAAAGGGTAAAATAGAATTTATAAACCTTAGTCTCGAGATTTCGAGAACATGCTGAATATTTTCTTATGAAAGAAACTGCTTTTAAGCCGTTTACGCGATGCATGTACCCACGCAAGTATATGCATGGAAACATTCACTATTAAAATTGCACTGTGGAAAAACCCAAGATGGCGCAAATGTAGGAACGCGTGACCATTAAGTAGCCCCTGTTCTAATGTGGAGCATTTATCCACGCATCTGTCGAAGCACGTATTTGTACGGGAAGGTGCATCGTGTAAGCACGCCTTTTCGCCACGCTAGATTCACATGATGTGTAAACGTAACCGTTGCATCTGTCTAAAATTTAACGATTCGTCTGCCTTGCGTGAGGCACGGTTGTTTCGGCCCGGCCTCCTCGTGTTTACCCTCACCTCGCAAGTGGCCTTTGGCAATGTCTAAAAAAAGGCCTTGATTGAGACCCAACTCCTCGTCATGTGGGCGGCCAGACACGCATAACTGAATGAAATTCACCTATATTGACGTAGTTTTATTGTAAGGGAACCAATATAATCCTTCCAGTATGGCAACTTTCGGTCACAAGCACTTCAAACGCAGTGCTGAAATATGTAGATCCGTCAATACACGGTGCGCGGGAAAAATATCAAAGAGAAAAACGCTGGCAACTATATTTTAAGTTTCTGCACGTGTAACTCATTTTTGGTTTTTATGTTTGACCTTGATCAAGGTAAGTATTTGGGTGCTTTACAAACTTTGATCACACGTTTAATGGCACCAACTACCGTTTAGGTGAATCATTACTGTCGAGAATCGTGATAGAAGTAATGAAGAGGAGTCCTTTGAAGAGCGAGGCGACGTTGACATTTCACCATATCGCTCTCTTGTTCGGTGAAATGAATTTACTTGGTCCTTGGTACAACATCCGTAACCATCCCCGGTATTAATGTAGTATTACGTATATAAAGTAATGTAGGGAATATAATTTTTCCAGTCCGCTTTCATGTAGCATGTGTTTGAATTCTATGTGGTTACCGTAATATTTAATAAACATTTCAAAGAGGAATTGATGAGAGGGGGTTTGAGTAGAGACGTTAAAAAAAGGCTGGTGATAACTCTAATAAGGATCGAGGCGTTATACGGGTGGAAGACTTGGTCACTGCAAAGGGAGGATGCTCGTTGACTTGAGGCGTTTGAAATGCGGGTCTGAAAAAGGATGGTGAGGGTGTGTTGGGTGACGAGAACGTCGAACGAGAAGGTATTGGATTTGGTTGGAGAGAGGAGGAAGCTAGCGGCAGAGGTTTGGAGGAGGCAGAAGAGATGGGTGTTTTGAAAAGAGAGGGAATATTGGAGAAAGTAATAGAGGGGAGAACACTGGGAGAGAGAGGAAGAGGAAGGAAGCAGATAGGAAATCTGGACGGAATACGAAGAGGGAGACGATATGAGTAATTCAAGAGAAATGTAATCGTAGGTCATTCATAGGAATGAAAACAGAAGGATGTGCCATGAATTAAGACGTGAGGTTAAGTACTGTCCAAAAACCTACCAATCAGCTGGTAGAATATTCTAATAAATAAATCGCTATGTTCAGGGAATTTATCTGTATACTTCTATCCAAATTTTGTCTGATTTCCCACCAGCGGAATTGTTGCCAGTTAAGAAAATTTGAACGCAAATCCTCCATTTTCCTGTTTTGTACATAAACGGCTATATTCATACTTTTGTTAGTAGTTAATCTGAAGGTAATATCACCGGTGCTTCCAATATATTAGTATTTGTATCGTCGTCTTAGCCTCATAATACGTTTTCAATTTCAGGCGGAATTAGCTCAGATAACGCTGAGATAATGGCATACCGTATTAGGACTGAAACTTGATGAGCAGCATAAGATACCATAGCTCCATGGGAACCCTCACTCAGATCAGGAATAAGTAAAACCTTAACCTGAGTTAGGTTCAACATCCATGATTGCGGCCGGAGGTGTTCACGGAATGGAACACCTCTAGCATGAAATGGTTGCTCTTAATTTTGCGAGAGAAGTATTCGTAATCAACCGTGAGACTTTAAAAGCCAAGGACGGAGCATTTGTTTTTTTCTGACCCAGTAAAAGATCAATCGATGACGATTTGAAGACGCTAAGGGCCTTTTGCTTTGCAATCGCAATCATCCGGCTCATGGCAAGTGTGTTAGAGAGGGTGTTTATGTGTGTGTGCTTGCTAAAAGGAAATGGGAAGAGGTGCGGGTGGTGGAGGGACGGAATCCGCTCATCATTTTTTTTCATTTTTCACCCGGCAGTTGGGGGGTATTTAGCGAGAGCGTTTTGATATTCGATGGTGATGACTGTGCGGGCGATGGCCTTTTTGAATCTCTCTCTGCTTCTCCGCCCCTCGGGCGAGATCACTCTTTTGACGCGATGGTGCCGCCTCCCGGGGGTTGTGGGTGGAGGAGGAGCATGACGGAGTGGGTGGGATAATAGGGGTGGAAAAGGGTTTTTTTCCCCCATGAAAGGGGACCTACCTTCGCACCCCGCGGGCAGGGAACGCAAAATCTCTTCGTCCTCCACCTCCACACCCCTCTCCTCGCCCTTCCCCTCCTTCTCAACCACCCGAATCTCTTCCCCTCGCTCCCTCCTCCTCTCACCGGGAAAACCCATTCCCTTTCCTCCCCCTATCTTCCAACCCACCTGGCTTCTCTCTCTCTCTCTCTCTCTCCCTTTTCGCCATTCGATATAATCCCATCCACCCCCACACCCGCTCGCTCGTGGGGAAGCCGTCTGGTCGAGAGATAGGCGGGGGCGGAGCGGAGGGGCGAGGAGGGAGGGAAGGGGTGGATTTCCGTGGGGTAGGGGAGGGGTTTCTTCGAAGGAGAGAGGGAAGAAGAGGGGTGGTTTTTTTCCCCACCCCTCCTGCCGGTCATGTGCGGGGAGAGGGGATGGGGCGGTGGGTAAAGGTGGGAGACGGGGGGTGGGTGTAGGTGAAGCAGTCACGGGACCTCCTGCCCCTCCCCACCTCACCGCCCCCGTGACCCACCGACCGACCCACTGCCGCATTTCGAATGCCCCCGCGCGAGTGAGTGGGGGGCGGGGGAGGAAAGAGGGGTAGGCGTATGGAGGAATGGGGTGGAGGAGGGGGAACTCCTCATAACACTCACTCAGTCTCCCTCTCTCTCTCCCTCCACGTCGCATAAAGGGTTCGAGAGGGAGGAAGAGGAGAGAGTGATAAGAGCATTGGGTTGGGGTTAGGTGGGAGACTCAACTCCGCTTCCCCTCTTCTTTAAATAATACTCCTCCTCTCCCTCCCTTGCCTCCCCCTCTCTCATGAACGAATTAAGAGGGAGAAGGAGGTGTCGTGTGGGAAAAGAGGGGTTAGATGGTGAGAGGGGAGGTGGTGTTTGAGGCATTTGCTGGCTGTTTGCGTCGCTCCGAACCGATCTCAGCGAAAGCTCTAGGCAAGGCATTAGGGCAGTATGGACAGTTTGTCCTCGACCACTGCCGACAGCCGAGTCAATTTTGGAAGGTATTTGGCATTGAAACATGGTAGTATCATGTAAAACTTCACAACTGTTGGAATCATACGGCTCAAACTTGCTTCGATTCGAATTATACGTTTTAATTTCGCCAGATGTAGGACACATCAATTAAATATTGCATTATTAATGATGCAATAAATAGTTTTACGTGACAAAAATTGCAAGTAATTAAATGAAAATAGCTAAATAAGTCTTTAACTTGACTCCATTTTTTTTTTGAGCGGTGCGTTTGAAACTCCTTCAAAACGGAAGCTTTTGTGATACCCAAGAATTTACTGCGGTGAAATATGATTAATTTAAAAAAATAGTTGAGAAAACATACAAACTACACGCTGTTAGTTTTTTTACGATATCTAAGTGTAGGAAATGCCTCATTTTTTATAAAAGGTCTCATTTTGTAAATCCTGTCTCACTGGAGTGCATGCACGTACCATTTCCCATGTAAAAGGGCTGGTATTTTTTGGCAAATATCTCCGAAAGTCATGCAATGAGGGGTTAAATTTTTGATGTCGTTAGAAGGGTGATATATTTTTCTTCAAATGAGACCATATTCGTTGATTTCTAAGTAAAATGATATTTCGCTCAAACTACCTTAAATGCTTGACATTTATTTTTTTCCGTAGTGACACGTTTACTCACAATCTTCTCCATGTACTGGATAGGTCTGATTTGGTTGCCTTGTCCTTACTTTCCCAATCTAGGGCTTGACGCCACACGCGCCCCCCTCACATTGCACTCGCCCTCCAATCCACTTCACACCACTTCTCCCGCCGCTCTCTGATTCTCTCTCCCCCTATCTTCCTCCTCGCCCTACTAGTAGGAAGGGTAGAAGGCTTCTCGTCCATCTGCCATCCTGCATCGCCTCCGCAGCCTCCTCTGCTCGGTGCTTCTCTTTCCTTCTGCTCGCTGCCGCTGCTCTTCTTGCGTCTCTCCATTAAGTGGAAGACAGTGTTGGTCGGAGCAGAGAGAGGTGCCTTCTCCAGCTGCGTGCGGGCGAGATAAGGTGCGGAGGGGAACCCAGAACACCAGGCGCCAGGCACCTCTTTTCCCCCCACCTGCCAACTCCTCCTCCCATCTCCAAATCTCCCGCCGTCGCTTTATTCGAGGAATCTCACTGCGCGCGTAATTCGGACGCGATGAGGAACAACAATTTCCTCGATCCGAGACCCCCTTCTCTTGCCCACCTCGATACCTTTACCACCACCAAACCCCGATAGCTTTAAACCTGTCAAATAGAGTGAACGCCTCTCTGTTTTTAAAGTACGATCTTTCCTCGTGGGCGGTGGCGCTTAGCGCACTGTAGCGACTGGTTGTTGCATTGTATGTCCGGTAGTCGACAACATCTGGTCACGTAAAGGTCACTACAATCCATAGGGTAATAGGACGCCTCGGTAGCTTAACTGGCTAAAGCACTCTGCCGGAAATTGAGGACCCCCGGTCAAGATGGATGATTTTTTTTCTGTGGAATTCTGCACAATTGTGCATTGCGGGTGACTCCGTAAAAGTGAAACTCGCCGGCTAGTCCCGGATAGCTATAAATCTGCCCTTCTTTCATTTATCCTCCTCCACTCCCGCCCCCCTCACACCGTCTTCACCATTCCACATTGTCTCCCTCCCTTCCATCGCCACATCCTCCTCCATTCGACTCCACTCTCACACCCTGACTTCCCTCACTACACACCCCCACACACTCTTTTTCCCGCGCCTCCCCCCTTTCTTTCCTTTCCCTCGACGCAACACTTTCCCCTCCCTTTGAATTCTCACCTCTTTAACTGGAGAGTCGAATAGAGGGAGTGAGACTGGCTCCCGACACTTGGTTGTAACAAGTGTTGTTGCTCTTCTTTGTACTTCTCCCTTCCTCCCTTTCCTGTGTCCGTCTTTTAATTCCGTCAGACGATCGTGGCGTGTCTTGTTCCCAACAAGAGGTATCACCCTTTTCCTCCCTCTCCCCTTCACGTGTGACTTGTATGCTTGTCTCTGGGTCCTGTTGATTTCCAATTGCTGAAGTGCGCTGTCCATTTTTCAGCAGAGCAGCGCACTTCAAAGCACGTTGGGGGCAATGCAGATGTGCGATCAAGTCCGCTTGGACTTTGATAATCACGTCCTCGATAGCTGTTGATGTTCTTATTTTCATCAATAGTGCCAAATATTGGTCATAAAATGTTATTTAATACTTTGCTCGGAAAAATTAATTTTTAAAGGCAGCAGTTTGAATGAACTTTTTTAAATTACCGACGATACTTTTGCCCTCTATTTTGTGCTTCAAAAAAATGCTAGAGTGCGTCCAAGATAATGGCACAGTTGACATAAGTGCCGCCAATTAGTAAACATGTTCGATGAATTTTGGGGAGGGGAATCGCGTGACCGAAGCGGCTATGACAACATTTGTTAAGTATCATTCATTCGTGAAAAAAAATTGTTATCTCTCCATTACATCCTAAACTAAATCAGTACGTATGCTTCAACTGCGCTATAGTGAGCTCCACCCACTGGCAGATGACGGGATGTTTCGCCAGCACACGTCGTTTCATTCACCGTCGTTTATGTGCGCTGACAAGCGCTGATATAATCTGATGTACACTTAATTCAGTACTTTGAGTCGAAATATTCGTCTCTCTTAACCCTCTCGTACAATCCTACTCAGTCATTCTCCACTTTCATCACATCCCACCCTCCCCCTCGCGCTACATGCTGCCATTGGCCACAACAGGGGTGTTTACTCGCGCATTAAATCAAAAATAATATTTCTGTGTCATTTAACGCTTCTCTTATTCTGAAATCAGTATTTTATGATTTTTTTATCGCACCGCATTCATGATCCTTCCTGATCATGATTAATTTGAGGAACTGTAATGTTAAATGAGTATCATATTACCAGAGCGAGGTGCTCTCAGAACCTCTGATATCGTAGCACTAAATACAAACTGATCTCATGATGTTTTCCGCTTTTCCTTTCGTCGATCCTTTCATTTGGTCACTCTAAGTCCCCCCCTTTCTCTACTGATCTTTCCAAAACCTTTCTTCCTCCCCCCCCCCGTTCCTCTCCTTCCCTCTCTGACCCACCCTCCGCACAAATTCGCGTGACCGTGCGTTTCGATCTCTCCCGATTCTCCCTCCTTTATTATCTCTCATCCTTCATCTTCCCATTCCTTCTCTCTTCCGTCGGCGTCCACGCCTCTCCCCAAAAGAGCGCTGCCGAGCGGCACGACCCCTTCACGGCTTCGGGCGAATCACGACTCTCCCCCAACAATCCCTCTCCTACTCCCCCTCCTTCGCAAACACGTCTCTCTTCCTCTCTCTCTCCATATTTATTATACTGCCTTGTTTTCTCTCACGCGCGCGTGGGCCCTCTCATTTTTATTTACCATCCCTTCACCTGTTCCCCCTTTGCTTCGGTGCCTTTATTCTTTTGAGCGCCCCCTTTCTCCTCCTCTTCCCCTTCTTCCCGTCATCCTCCTCATTTCGCTCTCCTTCCGCACGACTCTCCTTCTCCCTCTTTCTCGTTCTTCTCCTTCGATTGTTCTCTTCTCTTCGGATGCACTTCGTCAAACTATTGTACTCAAAGATGGACGGATTCGCAGGCCAGCTGAATCGGAATATGATACAGAAGAGCCACGAGGCCATTGAGTGGTAAACTAAAGAAAGAAAATGATAGAGGGTAGCGGTAAAACAATATTCATATCATGAATTCAAGAGATATGGTACTCTTTTCTCGGTTTTTTGACAGTTTTTTTAGTTTTTTCAAAAACATTTCAAAAGAAAAAAGTTAAAAAACAAACTGTGAAAAGAGTACCATATATCTTTTGAATTCATTTGGATGGATTTTCACTAAGTAATGCCTGAAACCATTGAGTTAATAATATTCATATTGGACAACTAATGCTGATAATAGGTTATAAGATTCCGCAAAAGTTCCTAACGCAGACTTGAACAGCAAGGAGGGGAGGTAAAAAAGGACGGGGTGAAAAAAATGATGGAGGGGAAGTGAAGGAAGCAACGAGAGAGAGAGAGAGGGTAAAGTAGCGGAACCTAACTACAGAGAAAAAAAATCACGATGTACCTAAATGCGAGGAAAATAGTAAGATTCGAAACGGGACACCGGGTAATAATGAGTCATCCTACTTCTTAAAGTGGTTGTTTTGGGAGCAATTAGAAAGGGTTTCTTACTGACCCCCCTCTCAAAACAACTTTCCTCCCCTTTTTTGCAGCATCATAAAAGTTCCGTAGCCCTTGTCTTCAACTCTTCCTCAGCCCCAAGATTTTTTGCGATAACTATACGCACTCACTCCCGCACCCTCCTAATTTCGGCGGTCATTCCGCTATTTCCATCACCCTATACGTGCAGTTTCTTGCTGCTGCGAGGCTCTCCTTCTCTCCCCGCATTCGCCTCCCCCCTTAAACGCGACCTCCACCATGGAAACACCGATTTCCTCCCCTTCCATCACCATTGTCAAGTATCGTTGGACTCGGCTTCAACTCTGCAGCCGTGATCCACCTCTTGGTCCAGTTTGACGTTTCGCAGTTCTGCGAGTAGCAACGCATAAAGTACGTACGAAATGAACTCAGTTGTCGATTCAGAATGAACGAAAGTAGTACTAATAGATTTTTTGAGTCAAATATGACATGGAAAGTTTCTTGCGTGCCCTTCAGGGCAGTAAATAGGCTTCATATACACCGCGGATCTTTTAAAATTGACTTGCTATTCATCTTTATTTCTTCGAAATTCCGTTTAATTTTTTTTAATATTTATAATATATATTAACTAATACATATTATTATAATATAAATATAAATAAATTAATAAATAAATAAATAAATATATATATATATCTAGGAAAATATTTATATCCTGGAATTAGAATCATGTATGTCCTAAAAGTTTTATTCATCCGATATGCTATTAACTGATTTTCTCGTCTTCTCTTGCCTTTCTGATGGGAGTGATTATATTTTTATTTAATATATCTATGGTTCCTATCGTTTGTATGCCCCACATCTCTAAAAATTTTAATATGCCTACTTAGCCTTATAAAGGAATACCTCGCACGCCTAATTGCAATAGCTTTTTTTAAATAAAAGTGAAGGTGACACAAAATAACGGTTACAAACATACAGAGAAGAAATGACATCGCAAAAAATTAAAATTTGAATGAACCCTAAAAAAATCATTCTCAATAAAAATAAAAAACTGAATTGTTATATTTCATCCCCTGGAATGCTCTCTCAAACCACCAATGAACGCGGCACCTCTGGTTTGCAAACCCTATAATAGATATGCGGGGATCGGGTTTGTTTAGTGGCTTGAGTACTGGCTAACCACACGGGAGATCAGGTTTCAAATCCCTGCAGAGGAGGATGTTTTTCAGAGGGAACCCGATCCCTACACGAGTGTCTTGTGGAGGGCACTTTAAGTATTGTACTCCGTCTATCGGATGAGACGTTAAACCGTGGTCCCCTAGGTGCCTTTCGTTAAGAGCAGGCTAATGCCGACGCCGTGTTTCTATCCACCCTTCCTCCCTTACCTATCCTCTATGGCGCAAAAGACCTCAGCTCTCGGTCGCCTCCCCAAAAATCCAATCCAATAGATATGCGGCCGAACCATTGATACGGAGCCGAAAGAGCGTGTAAGAGTACTACAACTCTACTCCGAGCCATTCCTGCGCCACCTTCCGTCTCTTTTCAACGTCGACCCATCGCTTCTGTTTAACTCCCCCCGACCAAATTCCTCCTTTTATCCCTTTCACCTCTCTCTCTCGCCGCGTGCTCTGCACCGGGGCGATCATCATCTCTGCCTCCCCTCCCTCAACCCCCTTCCTCCCCCTCCCCTCTCGTTCCCACCCTCCCCTCTCGTGCAGCGCAGCCAACCAACGAACCCAGCACTCCCTCCACTCCCCTCCCCCGCCCACCTCCCCCCTTTTTCTCCCATCCCTCCTTCAACCCACCCACCCACCCGCCGGCCCGCCAAACAGCCAACCCATACAATATCTCCTCTCTAGGCCTCTAAAGCCGCCCATCGCCCTCACAACAAGGCCCCCCTCCCCCCCTCGATCCCCCACCCTCTGTTTCTCTACGCTACTCACGCTGGCTGCTCACCGCGCGCAGACAAGTCAGTCACTTCTCGTCAGCTGTTTGACCGAGTCCTCCACCCTCTCTCTCTCTCTCTCTCTCGTCCGTTTCTTTCTCCCTCTTGCCGAAGGAGGAGTCAGTTGTACGCCGAAGCGCCGAGAGGTACATACAAGGAGTCTCACTCTCCGCTTTTTGAATCTTGCGTGTGCGACGTCCAAGGGGAAACTCACGTGCTCGGGGAATACTACTACTACCCACGCACGCCGCACTATACGATTGTCGCCGCTTCGCCAAGGAACAGCTCCCCCGGTGTATCTTTCACGACCACAGCAATAAGGATCGCCGATTGGATCTTATAAGAAGCGTTGTGGTGCGTGTTATTTGCGCGTGTTGTGCTCTCGTCGCTTCGAATCGACCGCCACAGTCCGCCGCCCGCCCCCCCCTGCTCTCTCTACCGGTGAGTAGTAGGCTTCAATTTTTATTCCAATACACGCCTCTCTTTCCTTTTTGACTCGAGTGGTTGACAGTGGAGCGCTGTAAGTGTGCGTGTGGCTTTCTTAAGCGGGTTTTCTTCTGTCGGCGGCGACGCTCATTATTCTTCATCCATTGGGAAAAGTTGTTGGTGCCCCATTGAGGGAACGTGATTCATTTATCATCTTGTTTATCATTATGTCGGGCGTGTTTTGAGGGTGAAACATAGCACATGTTGGGCGTTCTTCAACTTCAGATGTCCAAATCAACACTGTTGTTTTCTTTAATCATTTCTTATGACGCGCATCCATATCCGCTTTATTTACTTCAATTTGACTTCAATCTTCTGCCCAGGACATGGGTGTTTGTGTCTCGTCCGTTGTTACTGTTATTCACGCGATGTCAATTGGCCCATTGTGCTGTTTTCGGGATAGTGAAGATGAAATAAAATGAAATAAAAAAATTTCCTCTTCATCATGTGTACGGAAAAATTCCCACGAATATTTTATTACAATAAGTCCTGGTTTATAATCTCTAGTTAATATTTTCTCGGTATGGCAGCTGAGGTAAGTACGTTCCTTCCTCCATGCTAACTTTCACGTGAACTAATCGACGGTCTGCTGAGATATGCTAATTCCGATCTCTCACTAATATCAAGTTAAAAAAAAGGCTGAGTCATCATGAGGCTAAATTTAAACAGACAAAACCGGGATTTTGGGTGCTTATCACACTTGTTGGAAGCGTCGCTGGCCTGAAATTCGTTCACCCTGGCATTTGTTCGCCGATTTCAAGGAATGATGATCGGATGTTTTGACTGATTGTGTAAGTGCCTCGCGCTTTTGAAGAGCGTTGCTCTTAGCATGAAAACACAAAATTGTCGGCCTTGGTGGCAGTGGCTCAAGTCCTTGCCCGCCAACCTTCATATCACTCGCTCTAGTCCTGTCTGGGAGGGAATATATTAACTTTCCAGAGCATGGCTCCTTTTATTGGTTGTTGTCCGGTAAAATGCCCAATGTGATCGGCCCTTAAAGCTGTTTATAGGACAATATAAAAATAAGTAAATGCATAAAAGGATCAAAAACAAGGAAGTAATTTCTAGGTGGTGAGGTCAAATTGAAAATACTATCTTCTTCACAAATCTCCATTACTCATTGGTGTGAGTGACCTACTATTTGATCATGCTTAAACGCTAGCAGATGAATTTGAGGATTATATACACCTACGTATAAAATAAACAAAGGAAAGAGAGCTTGAGAAAGGAAACCCTTAACCTACGTGTAATGTTGTTGAATGACTATTTGGTCCGAATTCCATTCGGATGCTATATCCTCATAATATTTCTGTACCTTTAAAAATGTACACATTAATTGTTATTTTTCTCTTTTCGTGGATAACCAAATAAATGTACAAATAACTCCCGCCGCTATGTGGAATTCTCATTTTAGACGAGGGAACTTTAGGAATGTGCAGCGAAGTGAGAGCATCAGCGATGAAAAGTCAAGTTTAGAGTATTCTAAATAATAAAAATCCACTCAACTAAATTTTGTGTGCTGAACAGACGGGCTGGGACGTTGAATTTCACCTCGGGCCAGTTGAGTCCACGGAAGGGGTGGTAGGAAGCCCTTAAAGAGGTGGTTTTAAATTTCATATGCTCCCTATGGACGTCCACAAGAACAATATTGTCCGACGTTTTAAAGAATAATTTAATATTTGAAGAATAGAAAGAACTCATCAACTGATGGAATTTTTGATCTGCAATCCATCACGTCCGATGTCGATTTAGTCAGTCAAATTAACGGTGATTCTATGGATTGAACGGGTAGCATAAATCATTTGATTTACCATTTTGGTGTATTAATGCTCTGTTGTTCTTGTTACTGCTTTTTTACATGTATGAGCCTACCTTTCGGTATTGACTGTCGGAAATTGGAAAAAATGTCAGATTTTGGCTTATTGGTTAAATATATATTTTAATGCAAAGAGGAAAATGTTGAATGGTGGTCAAGCATTGGCAGACACCTTAATATAAGTTCACGTAGAGTTGAATTCACAATTTTTTATCCTATTTCAGGTTTGAAAAACTAGGATTGTATAACATCTTTCTTTGAACTATTTGAAAGATACATCACATGGATAGGTAAGTTTACGTTTATTGATTGACGGCTGCTCACAAAATGATACTGTTATTCGTATATCCGTGAGTAAACCTCGTTCTTCTCCGTTTGTAAGTTAATGTTGCCATTTGAGGTGGTTTGGGGCAGGAGCAAATTACTGCAGTTAAATTCGTGCTCCTTTAATTTTGCATTCTTATGTTAAAAGTCATGTAGACGCCAGTAAAAAGGTTAGAATTTCTCTTGACCGTCGTTGAACATATCAATAGAGGGTCAACATGCGGTGAAAAAAAAGTTTTTTGAAGTTTGCTCAGAGATGCTCAATGAAGCGAGTAGAAAACTCAATCCAACCTCTTTAGTTAATAATGTCATGTTTTTATAAAATTTCTTCCCAACGACTGAATTGCTTCATAATGGGATTGATTCGAGGCACATATATCACATAACCTTAAGGCTCAATCTAAACATAAAAGTCGTTACATTCATCCTTGCAACGACAACTTGATTAGAAAATCTAAGCGTTAATGCAATTTTGGAAAGAATTCCTTGACTTACGGGTGTTCGTATGCGCTGGGTAAAAACAACTTGAAGCGAGGAACTTATTTCGTGCAACAAGTCGTAAGTTAGAATATATTTATTTTTATAACCTAGAGGGGGGGGGAATACTCAATAGAAGGAGGTTGAACTAGAATAGGCCACGCGTATAGGTTGTAATATTATATGGGCCTAGAAGTAACAAAAAAAAAAACAAAAAGGACATGTGCTCGTAGAAATAGACTCGAATAATTGAGGAGATGAAGTAGAAAGTCTTCCTTATCCTGGAAATCAAAAGCCGACCTATTTATCGGATTTTACAACCCATGTGCTCCTAGAGAAGGCATAGTGAATGCAAAAAAACATGGAAGTTATTTAATTTTAGTGTTTACGTTCATCCGCAACTTTTCTGCTTTTAAAACGTCCTCTGTTTGAATCGTATATATATATATTTTTGATGGACTCAAATAAATCATCATATCGAGTATGAATATCAAATATTCGTAATCGAATATCAGTAATTCTAGAATTCAGAATTGAAATATAGAATTACCGATTTTCCATTATAAATTGCAACTCGTCCTCTATGCTGCAATAGACTCCAGTTCTTCCAAGATAGTGTGGGTTCATACCCTGAAAAATAAATGAATTAAAGTTAATTGGTGAGAAGTATTGAAAGAATGGAAATATAAGTCTAATTTTTATTTCGCATTACTAAGTAGTGAAGCCGACGATGGAGGACAGTGATCCAATTGAAGGGACTTACGATTGTAATCTACATGTTATAATTGGGTTTCGAAACGGTGAATAGTGTCCCTAGGCTCTTTGAATATGCCATATGAAGCTCTGAATATCAGTTATCCCTGGGAAGGGGTAATTAATCGTATTCCGAAATGTTCTCAATCTTCGTTTCAAGAAAACTCACCCTTAGAAACGACTTCCAAGTTCAACACCGTGAAATGTGGTAAATGAAGAATATTTTCCATCAATGGATAATATATTCCATTTTCGCAGAGCTCCTTTTAACAATAAACTTCATGGTTAAATGGTGTATGGACTCTGATGCTCGGTGCACCATATGCCTTCTAAGTAAATAGTGGTTATACATACTGTTATTTAGGTTGTTTTGGTGATATGCCACTATACCCATAGATTCAATTAATATGTCTTCGTTATAAAGAAAAAGGTGTTGAGCGGCTCTCCCAGACAAACGATAAGAATGAGGAAATGGTCAAAATTTAAAAGGTTTGTCTTATGTATGTTTCCTCAATTATATTTTTAAAAATTGCCACAGGAAGGCAGACGTAAACACATAATCACAAAAGTAAAAAAAAAAATCACAGAAAGTTCCTTAATATTTCGGTGCTACTGGCACCTTGTTCGCAAGGACGTAGAGGATGTAGACACCGGTGTCTCCATGGATCGCCTTTCTGTGAGTGTCCACTGATATACCTATCTATCCTTCCCCAACCTCAACGCCTTGTTGCTAGCTTATATATATATATATATATATATATATATATATATATAAAGTCCTATGCATAAAGTTGTATACATAAAGTTTTAGCGTCAGTACTCAAGTTCATGCGTCTTGCAAATGCTTAAGTTTTAGAAGAAATCTGATTATGGATTTTATCACGATCGGGAAAATGTAGCTCAATCTACCCCTGCGTCAATTAATTTTAATATTATATCATAAACGAGTGATTTCGGAGAAAAGAAATATCAATTTGTGGAATGAAATGCCTTTTGAATATGCTTTTTCTTATTGATCGCTAAAAACACAACCCCCCTTTTTCGCCAGTAAGAAGAGCCACTTGGTTTAGAGTGAATATAAGGGCTGATTTGACGGTCGATCGAGTTTATTCGGTCCTCAAGAGCGGGAGCAGGCTTTTTGCTTCAAACATTCGTTGCTCCGTCGCATGTCTCTCTCCCTCTCTCTCCACCCAGACCCTGCCCCGCCCCCTCTCCCGCTCCCCCTTTCCCCTAAAACTCCGACACAAGTTTCCTCCTGCTGTTAAAGGGGTTATGCATTCCGCGCGGGCGGGAGAGGAGCGGGAGGACGGAGAGGAAGGTTGCGGCGAAACATGCCCCTTCAACATTTTCCACCGCCTATTCCACTAAAACTAAAAAAAAAGGAATACACTCTTTCCTCGCAAGCACCGTTTTTGGATGCTCCCACGAACAACAAGAGCCTCAAATGAATGATTATTTACACGACGAAACAGCATTTTTTTTCTGGCGGCAGTCAAAGAGAGGCACGCCACGGTTTATGTAGGTGGATTACCGCTCCCCTTAAGTCTTGCCCTGCTTCGTTTTTACGTAACGCGCGAGGGAGGAAAATAACGGGGGAGATATTGACCACTTCTAGCCTGTAGTAATCCAATTTTCAGTCTGTCGGCGTGTTTTCCAGATTCTATGTGAACATTCTACGTCGTCATTTCACCTTCATCAATCATTACGAGAATTTTTTCGCTTCCTTTACTGTTGACTTTGGGGGAAAAGAGGATCGAAATAAGCGAATATTCTAGAAATTGATTACGTGTTTTCAGGGTTTATTATAATGAATCACGTGGTTGCACTTGCAGCGTCAATGAGGACTGAAACCCAAAGTCATGCTGAGAATTATAACTAATGGCTATCTGTCATTTATGTACAAGCATCGACCCAAAAGATTTGTACTCGATAACCCTCGTTAATTAATAACCGAGTATTATATAAGATTCTATCATTGAATTTCTTCTTTCTCGTTATATTTGGTATCCTTCATATTGTCAAAAGTAACTCTGTATGATCTCACACTTTATTTCCGTGAGTCGCCCAGGTTTCAGCATATTATGCTATCATCAAGATGACTAAGTTGGAGTTGTTCGCTCTAATGAAGTACCCAAAAGGTAGACGGAATCTTGTCAGGAGTAACGGTCTCTGGCTGAAGGAGAGGGATGAGGAAACTATCGTGGAAATTTTGCGTATATTATTCATTAAAAAATTGTGAGATGAAAACGATTTGTTTAATTTTGAACCACGGATTATAGATTTTATGGACAAGGGACGTAAACTGGAGTTGGTGGAAAATTCAGATTTATGAATTGTCCCTCAGACTTTCAACTCCGTGATAACCAAACGCTACCTTTCCATTCACCTTTTCCATGCATCAACTAACCACTCTCCCACCAGTGTCCCACTTAGTGAGTGTAATTCTCTTTTATATTATTCCACCCATTTTTTATTTACGGAAAATTTACGTTTAAGGTTATTTTCTTCCCCTTTCTCCAACTGCATGTGACCGCTACTCCTAACAACATCCCATTCAATTTCTAGTACTGTTCTTCTACTAAAGCAGATTACTCAAAGCTTGTCAACTTGGAAATGGCATAACGTGCCGAGTCATAGACCTGTAAGAGCGAATAAGTTTGGAAATATACCAAGTTCTCATTTTCATAAGAAGACAAATTTTCCTCAATTGTAAGCCTTTATCTCGTATTGGAATTACTACAGTGAGTGTTTTTTATATTGATGCTCGCATTTAGCAAAAGATAAATGATCCATCCCTTGAAATATTTGACCTACTCGATTGTATTAAATCCGAAAATTGGTCAAAGTATGAGTATGGAATAAGTACGTTTGTATGTCGAGTTTTGGATATGCGATGCATAGTTTTCTTTTTCCCGTGTGAAATAAATGTAATTTTTGCAATAAAAATGTGTATTCATTGCAATTATATTATTTTATCAACATTATTTTTTTTGAGACTTTCCACGGAGAAAAAATCATCCGCCTTGACCGGGGAATTTCCACAGAGAAAATATCATCCCCGGTCAAGGCGGATGATTTTTTCTCTGTGGAAATTCGCACATTTGTGCATTGCGGGTGACTCCGTAAAAGTGGAACTCCGTGGCTAGTCCCGGATAGCTTAAGATTATATTTTTTCTCTAAAAACCCATGTCTTCATTCAGTATTATTATCATAGTCATGCAAAAATGCTGAAAGAAAAGGTAGGGCGAGCCTATCACATTTGGTAATAAACAAGCCATACACCTAATGCAGTCATATCTATGGGCAGCATAGAGACCCAACCCTAATGCAACACCCGTGAGGGATTTCTGCCTCAAACCCGTCGCGAAAGCACAAGGTTTTAAATAATAGTTTTCGACACATGTTTAAACAGTGGCCAGGAATAACATGGTCATATAAAACACTAAATGCCGTGAAATACGTTCTGAATTATACTTTACCGCGGCTCTTAACGCGAATGACGCGATAGTCGGTCTGTGTGTCGGCCAGTTTCATCACCTGGCCTCGGAGATCCGAATCCCTGTCAAGTCAAATGAAATTTATCAAAGCTAATAAAAGAGCATTGAATCATAATTTTCTAGTCCAAGCAAACGCACAATTTTGTGCCGCATCAATTGTTCAACAGCAGTGATTGAGAATGCTAATGTAACCTAAGGATGGGTTATCATTCTCTATAAAGACAAGTGTGTATTCTGAGCTTGCCGGTGAATAGATTTGGGCAACACCTCGAATTTTAAAAATCGCTGTTGTTGATTATACGTATCAGCTCATATATATCGCACTCTAATTCCATTAATTAGCATTATACTTTAAGTAAATATCTCAAAATTCTTCCAACTAGTAAAATGGATGGCTATTCCCAGGTAGTGAATGTGAATTTCAAGAAAACATTGAGATTTTTAAAAATTTCACGTGTTTAGTTGAAGGTAGAATAAATGATTTATCCTTACTCTGTGGAATGGATGCCCGAAATTATATTTTAAACATTCTCATGAGATGATTTAAAATACCTTACTGTTACTCAAAGTCAACAGCAATTTCCGTTACGTATTCTCACTCTAATTTAGACGGAATGACCATTAACGTAATCCGAAAATATGAGCACATCAACTGGAGATGTATGATTCAAATTTCTTTACCGTTGCCATTTCATCTGATATCTCGCGTTGAATTCATAATTTGACTCCAGTGGTAGGTTGCATTTATATCTGGTGGGAGAAATAAGATTTTTATTCTTCTTTTTTGCGAAATGCATAGCGTAAATAAAAAACAAAACCCTCTCCAACGGCGAGATTCATTAACTGGTATGCATTAAAACCTTGCGAACGTGCACACCTTTAATGGAGCATTTTCAGCAGAATGGCTTAAAATTAAGTTTAAAAAAAAAAAGAACTCCATCGTTTTCTATTGTTTTGGTGAAGAGAGGAAGTGGGGAGTGGGAGGGAGGGAATGAGGGGGTGACAGCAGGCGAAATTAGTTCTGGAGAAAAAGCGCTTGGAAATGGTTGCCGTCCTATTTGAAGCTCACATCTGTTAGCTGTGCTTAAGGATTGGCGTCGAACATTTCTGACTGACTAGAGGCTTTGCTAAGTAATGGGGGTTGAATAATTCATGAAATAATAACAAAAGGTAACATATATTAGTCGACATATATCGGTTAGAGTGATGAACTACCCTTGTGATACGCGCAAAATTCAAACAATGGCAAGGATTGAACTTTTTACAATTGAGAAGGAACCCGTGATATTTTTGATAAAGTATTAATTAAAGCGTAATTACAGCATGCTTGTTCTTGTACTGACATTGGTGTTTACCGAAAGATTGATTGTCTTTAATCGTTAGACTATAAAATACTTTATAATGGTCTTTGCAATCCGGGGAGAAAGACGACTTCTTTCACCCATGAAAATAAGACTTTTTCCAAATTTTCAATTCGATTGTCAGTTGAAAAAATTATATTGCAGTAATCTTACTGAACTACGATGAAGTTTTTTAAATGCACTCTTTGCGTGCTGAAAGTACTATTGTTCCCTTTTATGCGCGAAGTTTTTATTGAGTCCTTTACCAAATGAATTAAAGGTGCTTTTACCTAGGTACCTCTGTTTGAGCAAAATCCATCGCCTACTTGGATTCTTAATCTTTTCTCATTTTTAATTTTGCTAAGAGTTTTTGCTTTATACTTAAAATGGTTGTATTTAACGAGAAGGATTACAGTCTTTATGCATGGTGTGAATACATCAGGAACATATCTCGATGAGAAAATATTTTAGCCCGATTGATTTGTTAAGTACAGTGTAATCAGTTGGAAAGGGTTAAAAATTTGTTTTCTTTGTTGAAAACCATTTTTTACATGGTGCGACCTGTTGCTCTCCTTTCTATTAGAACACAAGCTGTCAGCTGATGATTAAAAGAGGATGTATATTTCACGAAATTTACCGTAATTGAAGTATTTAATAATTCCTTACGGGGAAACAAATGCAAAGCAAGAGGCTTGCTGTTGAAGATTTTTTCCACCAATTATTGAGTTCCAAGATAATCCTACGGTGTATGTTTTGGACTCCACCGCCACTGGTGTAATTTATCTTCGTCCGCCATAATTAATGAAATAAAGTTGCCTTATCACTCGCTTGAATATCCATTCCTTTATGCTTCGTTGTTAAATCTGTCTTGTGGTGATGGATGTATGAAACAAGAAATAATAACTCGACGAAGGGGCCTTGGATGCAATTTAAAAGCCAAGGAAAGCTAGGCAATTGTGTTTTACTTTTCAGTGGACATATTTTTTCATCGAAATTGAAATCTATTAATACTAGAGACAATTTTATGATAAGCGTCTTTGAACATGATCCTCTACCTTGCTTAAAGGGACCAAGTTATGTGCTTGGAAGCTAAGGGGTACGCGATAAAAACTTAAATAATTATAGATTTAAGGTAAAATGGGTTGTAAGAATGTGAATAATAAACAAAACCCTAATATTAGATGCATTTGAAACATAAATGGTCGAGTATGGTCGAGTCATCGGATTATGTAATTAAAAAAATGGCTGGGAAACCGCTTATGATCTAGTTGGAATTCGATAAATGTTTACGCTCAGGTGTTCCCGAGGAACGATAATCTGGATTTCGTGTTCAGTGGAGGCTCAGCCCCGGGTTCCCAGAAACTATTCCTTCTTTTTTCCAAAGGGGAACATATTATACTGCCCCCCCGGGGAAGTTGGGGGAGTGGGTGGGTGGGCAGAACACGTGTCCGTCCCACTGGCGCGCGAGAGGCGCTGGCCTCCCTTACCCCTCCGGAGTCCGCCCTCCCCCCCCTACCGACGGAACGGCGAGATTCCGAGGACGCGCGAGTCTCGGGTAAGTTTCTCCCGGCGAGGAGGCCTCTCTCTCTCTCCTCGCACCCACTCCATGCACGAGGGAGCTCGCCTCCCATCTCGTCGTGCAAGGAGGAACGACGAAGGAGGGAATTCAATTAGTGACCGCATCGAAGTCCTCCGGTTCGAACGAGCGCGGGCCACGGCAGACGGGACGGGGGAAGAGAAGCTTCCGGGTGGGCGCCACCATAGAGGGGGGAGGGGGGGTTGGGAGAACATTACATGTAGGTCGGAGGAAAAGATTTCGATTATTCAATGGATAGCTACCATAACTTTGCTGGCGAACGTGAATCAATAGGAAAGTTTGACCGTCGCTGAGATGTTAGTGCAGTGATCGGAAGTCGAGTGTTTGAAACACGAAAGCATTGGAATCAAATGGGAACAGTGTTTATTCAAAGTTGTGCGGCAACTAACTCTTGATGATTTTCCCGTTCTTGTCAAGAATTAAAATGTTTATAAAGGTGAGTCCTGGGAGGTAACCCAATAAATATATTTACTCTGGGCGAAATTATGTCGTATATAGCAAAAAAAAGAAATTACCTCACGCACAGTTCCATAGGATTTGAAAAAACTATTTGTCCAAAAATCGGGTGTAATTGTTTTCATCATCATCATCTTCTAAAGGCTAAGCCTTGTCTCTGCTGTAATTGTTTTAGAAATGCTAATATTACTTTGAAAGAACGTAAGCCTTCCAGAAACTGTGTGGTCATTGTCAATTAAATAAAGCCAAAGCAAAGCTAATATACTGGAAGCCTAATAATTCGGCTCATGTAATTCGTGTACTATGCGCATAAATATTTTGATCATCCGTAGTATGCATCATTGATTTATGGACTCGGTAAATTGCGGAAGCAAAGTGCAGGTTCCAACCGTATCCATTTCGCTGGGAAGCTCCTGAATTAAAACGGGTTCGTCAAGATTATAAGCCATGTGTTTTCGCGTGTTAATTTGATGCTCATAGTAATGGGAAAATATGTGATCGTTATTTAAGAGACAACAACAGAGGTATATCGCAAGGTTAATTATACAATTTTACTATTTATGGAAGAGTCATCGTTTAATGTATGAAAGAAGTCGCGTGCTTACCGTGCAGTGCTTGTCAAATCCGAATTAAAATGAGAGATAAATGACCGGCAGCGGCTTTTTTCCTTAAGGAGATAAGGAAATCCTTTCAGGCATACATAAGTGCTCGCATTGAGATTGTACATCACTCTTATCATGCAAGCCCTTTCCAAAGGGGATAACCCTTTGCAAAAAAGTCTTGTACGGGAGTTCGCATTCCGACGCTGGTAGCGAGTGCTGGCATTCTGCGCTCTCCAATGATTCGAGCAAAATTCAGTTTCATATCTTGACCGTGTCGCATTCCACTCGATGCATAACAATTTCCTCTTATTCTAAATATAACTCGGCTTTCTGTGCTTTTCGACTCGATAAGCAGTCGTTGGGATCCTGATGGCTTATCAAACCGAAACGTGTGGTACGTCGAATAAAAAACTGTTTTGGAAAAGTACATGTTTCTATGCATCGCATATGATTTTTTTCTGCGGCATGTCACTAAATACAGTTGCTGCCACAACCTACATCTGATCTGGTGGTTTTTATGAGCTAATAGTAATCTTTTCCCACATGTCAGAATGGAACTCATCTTTAGAGGAACTAAAAGTTAGTAAATAATGGTCAGCATAATAGGCACTGCAAGCTTTGGCTTGAGAATGACAAATTCCTTAATTCAAGCCTCCAGATAATGGTCAAATTGATCATTTTGAAAGTATTGAGATGTATTTATATGTGATAATGAGTAATATACCCAATATTGTTGTTGATTAATTGAGATTTTCTTCTCCTGAATTTATTGTTCATAGTTGATGCTGATGGGAAAGCTGATGGAAACATAAACCAGTCAAATTGAAAGGAGTTCATAGATAAGAAGTTCAGAAATGGCGTTGCAAAAAAGTTTTTATTCAGAGAAGGGTATCTTTTTCGAATCGATTATTCGATGCTTGGCCGAATAAGAGGATGGTCAACCGTTCCATAACAGGAAAACTCAAGTTGCCTGT